>CM053594.1:31211569-31235774 GCA_028646575.1 Pseudocheirus occidentalis | reverse complement strand
ACACACACTCACAGACCACACACACACACACACTCACATTCACACATACCTACTCTCACACACATACACACACTCACACACACAAACAGACCACACACACACACACACTCAAATACACACACACACACTCACAGACCACACACACATACACACACTCACACACACAGACCACACACCCACACACTCACAGACCACACACACACACACACACACACACACACAAACAGACCTTTTGCTGTGATGATGAAATGGGTTTCTGCATGTCATGAACCTTCAGCTTTCTCTCTTCCAATGTCCGCTTTCATTAGATGGCTCTGCCCAAGGTGTTGTTGCTGCTTCAGCAGGGGGAAGAACCGTGCGTGCCCTTTCCCTCATCCCCAGAAGGTTCGTGTTGGGCATTCAGCCAGCCTGGGTGGAGGGACGTTTCAGGAACTGGATGGTCACACAATGCTTTAATTTAAGGTTTGCCAAATCTCCCGGCTTATGTGATCTTATTTAAATCCTAATTTACAGCCCTGGGGAGATTGGCCCCTACAATTGTCCCCTCTTTACAATCAGCACTTATAAAACCCCTGCTATGTGTGAGGCACAGAAGGCCAAAAAGGGGGTTTCTGCGCTCAAGGAGGTTGCCGTCTAATGGCTTTTACAGAAGAGACCGAGGCACGCAGACAGTGACTGTCCACTGCCCCCCAAGAACAGAGAGCCTGGTGCTTCTGACCAGAACAGCCGGGTCGGGGGCTCGGAACGCCTTCCTATGCACCCCTGAACAGTGAACAACAGGAAATGGATTGCTTGAAAGCACCCTGCTTGATGTCTGTACCCTGCTTGATGCGTGAACCCCCAGGGGTTCACTCCCATTTCTAGAGGCTTATTTTTCTACGTGTCTGTTGTTTTCGTGGTGCCTCCCTGTTAGGGCATAAGGGGCTGTTTTTACCTTTCTTGTATCACCGGCACGTAGGTGCTTAATAAATGCTGGTTAATTGAGTACCGAAGTGACTGTATATACACTTGGAAGGAGACTGGAAAGATTTCTGGGCTGTAGAGTATTGCTTTGTGCCAAGGACAGTGCCAAGAGCTGAGACCATGAAGTCAGACAGGCAAGACGGTGCCTGCCCTCGAGAAGCTTGCCTTCTAATGGGGGAATGCTGGGAAATAATATAAAGAAATATAAACCATTCATATTTCTATGAAATATAAAAATAAAATATATTTGCATGAAATGTAAATATAAAATAAATATATAAAATAAAATATAAATATAAAATATAAAGGGAAATTGGAAAAGGGATTTAAATGTGGCGTGTGATGGAGAGCTGATTCTGAGCACCCGTGGGGTCCTGGCAAACCACAGAAGAACTTGATGGTTGGGGGAGAGGGGGTGGAGAGAGTGGAGGCAGCATGGTATGGAGACGGCCAGGAAGTCGCCTGGGTTCCGATCTGGATCATGCCACCCACTGCCTTTGTGACCTTGGACAAATCATTTAAGTTCTGAGGCTTTTTGTTGTGGAGTTGCTTTGGTCATGTCAGACTCCATCTTAAGGTTTTCTTGTCAGAGATACTGAAGTTCTTTGCCATTTACTTTTCTAGCTCATTTTACAGATGAGAAACTGAGGCAAACACAGTTAAGTGACTTGCCCAGGGTCACTCAGCTGCTAAATCTCAGGCCAAATTTGAACATGGCTCTTCCTGACTCAAATCCTGGTGTTCTACCCACTGAGCCATCTAACTGCTCCCGTGCTGGAGTGCTTTGCCATTTCCTTCTCCAGCTCATTGTACAGATGAGGAGACTGAGGCAAACACAGTTAAGTGACTTGCCCAGGGTCACACAGCTAAGTGTCTGAGGCCGGATTTGAACTCTGGTCTTCCTGTCTCTAGGCCTGCCTGGCACTCTGTCCTTTGAGCCACCTGGCCACCTTTTGGGGGCCTTAATTCTTTCATTTGTAAAATAAATTATTTGGAAGAGGTGCCCTCTAAGGATGACAGACCCAGAGCCGGAAGGCTTCTTGGACTGTCTGCTCCAAACCTACCCCCTCCTCGTTTTTTCAGACGAGGAGACCGAGTCCCTCAGAGATTTAGCGACCTGCCCATGATCAGATCACACAGACAACAATAATAAATAAGCACATCAATAATGAACAGTTAAGAACATTGCAATAACGGGATTTGTATAGGGATCTAAGGTTTGCAAAGCGCTTTACAAATGTATTCTCATTTTAAGCCTGTTTCTCTGGCTTTGGACCTGACCCGGCACACATTGTTTCAGACTGTAATCCTTAGGGGTCCTTTTAAAATTAGTTTGTTGTTTCATATTTTTATTCCCAGTTTCTGGTTCCGGCTGTTATTCCTGCCATCTGGAGGAAGCAGAAGGTGGGAGGGGGGCCCACAAGTGGATTTTGGGAGGGGTAGAGAGGATGCGTCAGGAATCGTGACTTGGGCCAGATTCGCAGGGTTTTATTTGTGTTCTCCCTTAGATGATGGTGATGAGGGGGAGACTTTTAATCCTCTTCCTTAGGAGGAAGTTGTCGGTCAAGCTACTGTGTCCTAGGCTCTCTGGGGACATGTACCAGCCAGAGTGCAAGCGAGCATGTGGCAAGTAGTCACCTGGAGGGTATGGACACTAAAGAAGCTGGCACTTTCATAGACAACCAATGTCTTGCATTTATATAGAATTATGAGGACTCTGCAAAATGTTACATCATAGCATTTGATCCTTGTAATCCTCTGTGTGTGTGTATGTGTGTATGTGTGTGTGTGTGTGCTAACTTCTTTTTACAGATGAGGACACTGAGTCCCAGCGAGGCTGGCCTGGGGGTCAGTAAGTGTCTGCAGTACAATTTTCTTATTTATCTTCTTGGCCCCCAAGTCTGATGGATTCGTCCACCGCACTGTGTAGTCTCAGGCTGAGAGCTCGAAGGACCCCTTGGAATCAAGTCTTTGCAATTTGCAGAATGAAACCAAAGTCCATGGAGGTGATTTGTTCAAGGACATACCTCTACTCAGCACTAGAGTCAAGACTGGTTTATACATTTCAGTAAATTTACCTTGTACCTCCTCGAGCAGGTAGAGCTGGAGTAGAGATGCAGCCTGGTGGCTTAGTGGATAGAGCACTGGGCTTGGAGTTAGGGAGGTCTGAGTTCAAATCTGGACTCAGACATCTACTAGCTGTGTGACCCTGGGCCAGTCACCTCACTGTGTTTGCCTCAGTTTCCTCATCTGTAAAATGAGCTGGAAAAGGAAATAGTAAGCCAGTATGGGAGCAGCTAGATAGCTCAGTGGATAGAGCACCTGGATTAGAGTCAGGAAGACCCGAGTTCAAATCTGGCCAGAGATTTAGCAGCTGGGTGACCCTAGGCAGGTCACTTAACTCTGTTTGCCTCAGTTTCCTTATTTGTAAAATGAGCTGGAAAAGGAAATGGGCAAACCCCAAATGGGGTCACCGAGAGTTAGACAACACAGAAACAAGTGAGCAATGATGACAAAATCCCAGCTTCCCCTAATTTGTCTTAATCCTAGTGCTTTTCCTCTTGTAATTATTCCTTCTTTGTCCTCCATATAACTTGTTTGTACATGTTTGTTTGCTTGTTTTTCCCTCCTTTGGATTGCACCTCCTTGAGGGCAGGGACTGTCATTAGCACCTTTTGTATCCTCAGTGCCTAGCACAGTGCCTGGCATATAGTAGGTGCTTAATTAATGTTTAATGACTGGCTATTAATTTTGATCAGGATCCATGGCTTTATCTGCTTAGGAAGGGGAGCTCCTTGGTGACAACTAACTCCCTCTGCCAACTAATACTGAACACCTTTACTTCCCTCCCCCACCCCCTTTAATAGTATTTTATTTTTTTCCAATTACATGTAAAGATAGTTTTCAGCATTCACTCTTAGAAGATTTTGAGCCCAAACTTTTTTCTCCTCTCCTTTCTCTCTTCCCTCCCCAAGACGGCAGGCAATCTGATTTAGGCTATACATGTACGATTTTATTAACCGTATTTCTGCATTAGTCATGTAGAAGAATCAGAACAAAAGGGAAAAAACGATGAGAAAGAAAAAACAAAAAAGGTAAAACTAGTCTGCTTCGGTTTGCATCCAGCCTCTATCAGCTCTTTCTCTGGAGGTAGAGAGCACTTTCCATCATGACTCTTGGAGTTGTCTTGGGTCATTGCACTGCTGAGAAGAGTGAAGTCTATTAGAGTCGGTCTTCTCATCATGTGGCTGTTCCTGTGTTCAGTGTTCTCCTGGTTCAGCTGGCTTCACTCCGCATCAGTTCATATAAGTCTTTTCAGATTTTTCTGAAATCTACTTGTTGATCATTTCTTATAGCACAATGGAATTCTATTACATTCACATACCACAGCTTGCTGAGCCCTTCCCCAGCTGATGGGCATCCCTTCAGTTCCCTGTTTTATGATCTCTTTGGGATATAGACCTGGTAGTGATATTGCTGGGTCAAAGGGTAGGCACAGTTTTATAGCATCGGGAACCTACGTAAACGTAAAGTCTTACAGTCTATCCAGATAGGTTAAGTGAGTTGGTCAGGAGTCACGCGGCTAATACATGCCGAAGTGCCGAAGGTGGGACATGAGCCCAAATCATCTATTTCCCCGAGGCCATCTTTCTGGACTCTTTGCCACCAACAGCTGCTGATTCTGATTATTGCCGCTCTTGTTAACAGTTTACCTGTAACCATTGTCAAAGGGTATGCCACAGGCCTGAGCCTTCTTACACTCACACTTTCATCATTCTCTCTTGTGTTAATGAAATAATGTGAACTGGTTTATGTGCTAAGAGATGCTATCTTGCCTGTGAGTTTCTGCCCCAAAGCAGATGATAGTTATCTGCTTTCCCAGAGTGGTTTTGATTTATCAAAGTGAATGTCCTGGTTGGAAAAAGTGTGTGTGTGTGTGTGTGTGTGTGTGTGTGTGTGTGTGTGTGTCTTGGTGGTATAATTGTACTAGTTTCCCACTATTTTTCCTTTTTAGCTAAAGAGAAGGGAAGCCATAAATTATGGCTAAACCTCCTTCAGGGCCTTACACTTATCTGTGTTTAAAGAGTAAACACATTTTTCTGCTGCAGGAAGGGTGGGCTGGGTGATAGCACAATCCTGTGGCACTGAGATGTTGTTGACTGGCTGGATCCAAAGAGTAGTTAGGAATAGATCAGTGTTAGCTTGGAAGTTGGAGGGGAGGCTTCGGGAGAGTTTCCCATGTATCTTTGGGCCTTTTTTATTTGAGATCTTTAAAAAAATTTTTTTTCTTTTTAAAATCCATGAATGGGAATTCTTCAGTTTGCCGAGGATGTAGATCTGGGAAGCGCAGCTCATGCTGCCGGTATCCAAAAATCTAGTAAGATTTAACTTAATCGGGAAACATGTAAAGACTTGACCCTGAAGTACGAGGTAGAGGCATTGTTAAGAAAGTAATTTATCTGAAAAAGTTCTGGGGGGTCTTAGTGGACTGAAACTTCAAGAGGAATTAATAGGGTGGTATGATAGCTAAAAAGAAATAAACTCATGTCATCTGGGGATGCATTGCTTCCAGAATGGCGGTGCTGCTCAGAGTGCAGGTAGAGTATTGTGTTCAGGTATTGGCAACATGATTTAGAAACCTGTGATGATCTAGAAAGCCTCCAGAAGGAGAGGTGACCAGGATGGTGGTGGGCCTTAAGTTCATACACTGCCTGGACAGTAGTCAATAAACATTTATTGGGCACTGCTCTTTCCTAGGCACTGTGCTGTATGCCAGGGATATAACTTTGTCGTTGTTCAGTCCTATCTGACTCTTTGTGACTCCATTTGGGGTTTTCTTGGCAGAGATGCTAGAGTGGTTTGCCATTTTCTTCTCCAGCTCATTTTGGAAACTAAGGCAAAGGGGTAAGTGACTTGCCCGGGGTCACCCAGTTAGTTAGAGTCCAGATTTGGACTTAGGTCTTCCTGACTCTAAGCCTGGCATTTTATCCATTGTGCCACAGAACCACCCCCATGGTAGCAGTCTTCAAATTTGAAGGGCCTTCATGAGGAAGAGGAATTAGTTTTGTTCCATTTGGGTTCCAAGGGCAGAACAGGGCTCAGTGGGTGGAAATTCCAGAGTTACAGTTAAGCTCCATGCCCAAAGACTTTCAGTGCAACTGCCTGCAAGGGGAATGTGCTGCTGGGGGTTCTCTCCCACGGGAACCTTTGAGCAGAAGCCGGATGGATGGCCATTGATTGGGTTAAGTTGTAGAAGGAATCCTTGGACAGGTATGGGTTGGACTGATTGACCTCAGAATTCCTTTCGAGTTCTGAAATCGAGAGAAAGTGTTAGCAATTAGCCAATCCACAAACATTTGTTAAGTGCCCAGGGAGTGTGTGGGTATTCAGGAGGCCCAGCATGTCTGGTGTGAGGGCTGCTCAGCCACCTTTGGTGCCCACATGCCACCAGCTCTGTGGCTCCAAGAATCAGTAGTGTCCCAGTAAAGCCATCGGGCTAAACCAGATTTGAGGGTGACCGACAGGCTTCAAGGGTGTTGGTGAGTTAGGGGAGGCCCACCCCAAACATATGCAGACTTCCCCAGACAGAAGCGCTATGGAGCTCTGAGACATTGGTCAGACATTAAAGATTCCAAGGCCATGCACTGCATCCTCGGCTATGACCAGTTGGCCTGACTTTTGTTCTGCTACACATAAGACCATGGAAGAGAGAGTGAGACCCATGACGTTGAGCAGCGCTGTCTCACTTAAATCCAATTTATGCTTGAGAAAAAAAAAGTACAGAGGATAAACTGAAGAACACTTTCCTAACTGTGTGACCCTGGGGAAGTCACTTAACTTCCACTTGCCTCAGTTTTCTCATCTGTAAAAAGGGGATAGCAGCAGCTACTTCCCAGGGCTGGTGCAAAGGCTCAAATGAGATCATATTTGCACATAGCGAACGCCATATAAATGCTTGTTCCTTCTCTCCCTCCTTTCCTAAAGTGCTGAGAATTGAAAGCAGAGAATAAGAGAAAGAAACGGTTCGGATAAGTTTTTGGGTAGGAGATTAGGGATATGTTTTTAAGATAAACCAGAATGTTTTGGAGTTAAAAATCAGGGGAGAACAGTCAAGGCTTCCCACAACATTCCAGCAGGGGTGAGCTGTACTCCCTTGGTGGAATTAGTCAACATCTCTGGGCCATGGTGACATCTCTTGCAAAATGAAAAAGCTTAACTGGATGGATGGTCTTGAAAGACCTTGACATCTCTCACTTCTGTGTCCTTGCTCTATCCCCTGGTAGCCTCTGAAGACCGAATTCCAGGCTGGGCGCCCCTAGGCCTGGCCCTTGGTGAGGAGATTCATTTCATATTTTGTGTTCCCCAACACGAGTCTGCTGGGAGGGAGGCTGCTTGGTGCACTCTTCTCTGGACACGGCTGCTCCCCGACCCCCCAGCTGCTGCAAGCGAGAGGCAGGCACCACAGGCCATTGCTGTCAAGTGACAAATGGCCAAGCTGAGATCAAGGTGATGGCTGAGGGACAGTTGGTAAATGCTATGCTGAGGGGGTGGTGGCTGGTGTCATGAGGGTTGTGTAAGAGGAAAGCCAGAGTGTCCCTGACGGTTGGGAAAAAGTTCGAGGGAGGTGGTGTAGGGTTTCACAAGTCATTTCAGATGAGAGGGAGAGGGTGGGGGAGAGAGAGAGGGAGGGAGAGAGAGAAGAGGGAGAGGGGAGAGAAGAGAGAGGGGAGAGAAGAGAGGGAGGGAGGGAGAGAGAGAGAAGAGAGAGAGGGGAGAGAAGAAAGGGAGGGAGAGAGAGAAAGAGGGAGGGAGAGAGAGAGGGAGGGAGAGAGAGAAGAGAGGGGAGAGAAGAGAGGGAGGGGGAGAGAGAAGAGAGGGAGGGGGAGAGAGTGAGGAAGGGAGGGAGAGAGGGAGGGGAGAGAAGAGAGGGAGGGGGAGAGAGAAATGGAGAGAGTGGGGAGAGAGAGAGGGAGGGAGAGGGAGAGAGAGGGAGAGAGAGGGAGAGGGAGAGAATAAACATACTAGCTTTGGGATGGAGGAAGCAGTTTTCAGAAAACTCAAGCTGGATAAATGGGAGAAGGAGGGAAGGGCCCCCTGGATAATAGGGATGGAATCACTTTGCTTTGGTGGCCCAGAGTGTGGGGACTAGATAAAGAGGGGAAGGAAGAAAACCTTCTGATTTTGCTTCTGATATGTAGGGCCCTAAGGATGCAGGTATCTCAGCGTGAGAGATAGAGGGAGATGTCATGGGTAGTGATACTGAGGACTAGAGAGGGATATGTTGTCTTTTACACTAACACGCATTCATTGAGCGCCTGCTGTTTGTGATAGACTGCGTGCTACAGATACAAAGAGGGGAGACGTGAGTGCCTTTCTCATTTAGCTCTAGGGAAAGACCTGAGTTAGAATCCCACTGATGCTTCTTCCTTGTGTTGCCTCCTTACATGGGCAGCCCATTTCCTCTAGACTCCGTGTTTTCCTTTATAAAATGGGGATAATAATATTCACACGGTTTATTTGGCAAGATCTTAGTGAGAAAAGTGCTTTAGGGAACTTGCTGTACTAATTAAGAGGAAATTATTGACACTATTAGTGTGCCCCATGAGAAGTGAGAACACAATAGTACCTGAAAATAATAATTTTACCGGAAGCCTTCCCCACCCCCTCTTAGTTCCAGTGCCTTCCCTATGTTAATTATTTCCTATTTATCTTGTATAGAGCTTGCTTTCCCACATGTTTGTTTGCGAGCCGTCTCCCTTACTAGATTGTAAGCTCTTTGAAGGCAGGGACTGGCTTTTGCCTTTTTTGGTATTCTCAGCATTTAGTACAATGCCTGGCACATAGTAGGTACTTTATAATGTTTATTGATTTGATCAAAGAATTGAAAATTAATATTTTATAGAGGGCGATGAATCATTGCATAGTGGGTGGAATGGGCTAGAACATATGACCAGTGAGAAACATTTTTTAAAAAGGAGTAAAAGATGTCAGCAGTCAACAAACATTTATTAAGCACCTACTTAATGTGTCAGGCACTGTGCTAAATACTTATTTAAATATTTAAATGCTAAATACTTAAATACACTTATTTGTGCTAAATACAAAGAAAGGTAAAAGACAATCCTTGCCCTCCAGGAGCTTCCAGTCTAATGGTAGAGACAACATGTCACAGTGTTGTAGGATCCATGGTGGAAGGGACCTCACAGGCCTTCACGTATACCCCTTCTACAGATGAGGAAATGTGAGGCCTGTGGAGCTTAAATGAATTGTCCAAGGTTATACTCCTTTTCCCCTTCTTTTTTCCAGAGCTAGGGATAGTTAAGGAAGGATTTAATAATTTGAGTTAAAGTTAGAAAGAATTTTAAAGATCACCTTCCAATGGACTGCATTACTTGCTTTTTTTTTTTTTGCTACATATTTCTTATTTGAACATTAAATTTCATTTTCAGGTTCACATTCTCTTCCTCCTATCTCCTCAGTCTGGGAAAGCAAGAAAAACAAAACCGGTTACAAACATATAGAATCAAGCAAAGCAAATTCTCACACTGGCCATGTCCAAATAAAAAATGGCTCAAAATGCACTCTGAGCCCCTCCGCTGTATCTGGAGTTACTTTACATCAAGAGTTTTCTGGAATTATCTTTGAGTGATCAGAGTTCTTTAATCTTTCATGTTGTTTGTGTTTATGGTGGTGGTGTTATTCTATAAATTTTTTTTTTTTTGCTTTTTGTTGGGGTTAAGTGACTTTCCCAAGGTCACACGGCTAGTTTTTGTGTTAAGTGTCTGAGGCCAGACTTGAACTCAGGTCCTCCTAACTCCAGGGCCGGTGCTCTATCCACGGAGCCATGTTATTCTATAAATTGTTTGCCTGGTTCTGCTCACTTCACTTTTCATCAGTTCATATGAATCTTCCCAGGTTTTTCTGAAACCATCTTATAGCACAATAGTATTCTATTACATTCATATACTGTATCTTGTTCTGCCATTCCCCATTTAATAGGTACCTCCTCAGCTTCTAATTCTTTGCCACCACAAAAAGAATTGTTATAAATATTTTTGTACACATAGGTCCTTTCTCTATTTTTGACCCCTTTGGCTTCTACACCTAGTAGTGATAGTGCTGGGTATGTACAGTTTAATAGCTTTTTGGGCATAGCTTCAAATTACCTTCCAAAATGACTGGCCAAGTTCATAGCTCAACCAGCCGTGCTTTAAGGTCCCTGTTTTCCCACATCCCCTCCAGCATTTGTCATTTTCCTTTTGTTTTTTTTTTTTTGTGAATTTGGCCAATCTGATGGATATGAGGTGGTACCTCAGAGTTGTTTTAATTTGTATTTCTCTAATTATTAGTGATTTGGAGCATTTTTATATGATCCATAAACATTTATTAAGCCTCTCCTATGTGCCAGGTATTTGCTAAGTGTTAGAGATACAGGTACTCATAATCTAATGGAGAGTGTGTGTGTGTGTGTGTGTGTGTGTGTGTGTCTGTGTCTGTGTGTCTGTGTGTCTGTGTGTATGGGGTGTTTAGGAGGGCTAGCACCTCTGATATGAGGGCTGCCCCTCCACCTTTGGTGTCTACCTGCCACCCAACTCTCTCTTGTGTCTCCAAGAAGGTGTAGCATGTCAGCGACCACACCCCAGTAAAACTTTCTTGGCAGACTGGCTAAACCAGGCTGAGGGTAACCAACAGGCCTCAGTCCCTTCGGTGAGTTAGGTGGATGTCTCCCCCAAACATGGGAAGACTTCCCCTGGTAGAATGGGCAGATGGGAAGCCATGAAAGCGGCTGAAGCAGGTGCTATGGAGCGCTTCGAGCTTGGTCAGACATCAAAGATGCATCCCAAGGTCATCCAGCTGTCTTGACTTTGGTCTTGTTACTGAACTTTGTTGACTCTGGAAGAGAGAGTGAGGCTGACCACGTTGTGCAACTCTGCCTCCATTAAATGCAATTCTCAAACAAGTCAAGGCATTGCCTGTGATGTCACTGGTCCTCTGAAAACCAAGGACAAACAACAGTTTCACAGAGAGACAACGTGTCAGCGGTTGCGTATAATCAAGTTACATGCAGGATAGATCAGAAATAATCAACGGAGGGAGGACCCTGGAGCTAAGGAGGATTGGAAAGAATTCCTGTAGAAGGTGAGATTTTAGCTAGGACTTGAAGCAGGGAAGCCTGGGGAAGAGATGAGGGAGAGCCTTCCCTTCACAGCCAGTGAATGCGCCTGCAGCTGAGACAGAGGGTTAGGGTTAGGGTGAGAAGGTATAAGGTGTGAGAAAAGTAGGAGAAGGGAGGGTTAGTTTATGAAGGGTTTGAAACCCCAGCACGATTTGATATAGATATATATTTAAATATATATTATACATACATATAATTATATGCAATATTTGTATTTTATATATGTTGCATATATGTATATATATTTTTGCTTTTCAGAGGGCAATTGGGGTTAAGTGACTTGCCCAAGATCACACAGCTAGTAAGTGTGTCGAGTGTCTGAGACTGGGTTTGAACTCAGGTTTTCCTGACTCTAGGGCCAGTGCTCTATTCACTGTGCCACCTAGCCGCCCCCACGGTCTGATATTTGAGTGTTAGTGCTAGCTAGCATCCTGACTCTTTGCGTCTGCTGTGCATCGGGCTGTCTTTTCTTGCTGGATTTCATCTAGGCAGAGGAGAGCAAGTGCCTTTCGGTGACTTTTAGAGCAGAATAAGGCCGCAGTAAAGGCAGCCACTTGACTTCAGTGGATTATTTCATAAGGTTGTGGCTGTTTAGCTTTGTATCCTAACCTTTGACAAATAGAAGAGTAGGTGAGGGGGCAGATTAGCCTGTCTTGAATGCTGTACCCTGATGTATGACTTTCCTAACAGTGGGTCCTGACGATGCTGTCCCTGTGCCAGGGCCGACTCCAACGGGCGTGTGCTTCCTCATGGGAGGAACAGTGTCTTAGATCTTGTTATTTGGACCATGGGCATTCTCCTTTGTCTTTTGCCTCCAGACAATGGGTATTTCCGGGCATTCACTGAGCTCAGATGACCCACACGTTGACTAGAGAGTATCTTGGGTTCCTATTAAACTTTTTCTTAATGGAAAGTAGGTTTTATGGCCAAAAATTAACAGTAAGAACAAAAATACCCAGAAGCATCAGGCCAGAGTTCTTGTAATCAAGCCAGAATTTCCTCTAGGGATTCCTACTTTCCAGTAATGGTCAACAGAACTGGAAGGACGCATTGCCCTTGGGCTCTTGAGTTCAGAGGTCATTGACAGCTTACTGATTTAAAAAAAAAAAAAAGGTTCACTCATTCTACTCTCTCCCCCCTAGAGGTATTTGGGAAAATTGGCCTATTTGCTTGATGGTGACAATATCTTCAACCTTTAGATTTCAGCTGCCAGTTGGATGGGATCCCTTATTTCTAGATTTACAGTGGTTCTCAACCTTCCTAATGTCTTGACCCTTTAATATAGTTCCTCATGTTGTGGTGACCCCCCCCCCCCAACCATAAAATTATTTTTGTTGTTACTTCATAACTCTAATTTTGCTACTGTTATGAGTCATAATGTAAATATCTGATATGCAGGATATATTTAAATTGAACATAACCCACAGGTTGAGAACCGCTGTTCTAGAATCTCCTGAGCCAGCAGGTCACTTTCTTTGAGTTCTCCTAGGCATTGGATTTGGGCCTGGAGTCAGGGAGATCCAATGTGGCTTCAGATACTGTGTGACCCTGGGCAAGTCACTTAACCCTGCTTGCCTCAGTTTCCTCACTTGTAAAATGATCTGGAGAAGGAAATGGCAAAACCACTCTAGTTTCTTTGCCAAGAAAACCCCGTGGGTAATATGATCCATGGGGTCACAAAGAGTCAGATCCAATTGAACAAAAACAACGGCATGCTTTGGATTATTGATATTATTATTATGTACACTTGCTTATTCAGCCTATTTCCCCCCACCTGTGAGCTGCTTGACATCAAGGACTGTCATTATTCAGCCCCTAGTGTAGCACTCTGTATGCAGTAGGTGCTTAATGAATGCTTGGGTTGAATTGAAATGATTTCCAGTTATTCCAACTCTGGTAAGGCTTGGGATTTTAATGCTACTTTTGACTCTGCCTTTTTCTATAGAAAGAATATAGTAACTAACAGAAAGAAATACTAACTGGTGTTCTTCTAGTTCTGGGATTTACAAGGAACTTTACATTCATCATCTACCATCTCCCCAACAGGTATTGTTACTCCCACTTTGCAGATGAGAGAAGTGGGTCTCAGAAAAATCGTGACTGGCTCCTGCTCCCAGTGAGTTGTCGGAGTCAGGATTTACAGCCCAAATCCAAGGCAGCCTCTCCTCCTGTAGGAGTCCCTTCTCGTGGGATCCCAGGGCAGAGACCCAAGGGGGCTCAGGGGCTGCTAGTCCAGAGGTGCCCAACTCCCGAGTGGGGCCAGAACCAGATTAAAATGGAAGTGACAAATTTTTAACAAAATCAGTAAGAACACAACACAATATTGTTGTTCAGTGACTTCAGTCCCTGTCCTCAAGGAGCTTAGAATCTCACGGGGAAGACAAGGTGTCTAGGTACAGACAGCGCAGGTAAAAGGAACCTTCACGGGGAAAGTTTTCTACAGGAGATGACATTTGGGCTGAGTCCGGAAGGAAGCCAGGGGTTCTGAGAGGCGGAGGTGAGGTGCTGGTTGTTCGGTTCTGTCTGATTCTTCCTGACCCCATTGGAAGGGTTGTCTTGGCAGAGACACTGGAGTAGATTGTCATTTTCCAGATGACGATACTGAGGCAAACAGGGTTAAGTGACTTACCCAGGGTCATCTGGCTCATCTGAACTTGTCTTCCTGGCTGGACGTCGTACCAGGCTGGATGCTCTGTCCACTGAGCCACCTGGCTGCCCCACCAATGCAACATAGATAATATTAGTTTGTGGTTTTCTAAGTCAATATGTGGCTGGCAAATGATCTGTTTCTGTTTGAGTTTGACACCAGCTAGTTTATTCTTCTCATTTTGTAGGTTAGGGAGGTGACATGGAGCAGCTGCTTAAGCTTACACCAGTTATATATATATATAGTTAGTAAGCAGGTGGATTTAGAGTCCAAGTTCTCTTCCTTCAGAAGCCAACTTCTTTCCACTGCTCCATCTTTTGGAAAAGATTTTTTAAGTTTTTTTTTCATCTTGTAATAGTTCAAAGCTGTCACCCAATATGGAATTTGGGTGCTTGAAAGCTCACAGATTTAAGTCTGGGGGATGGTCATCTATTTTAGAGATGAAGAGGCTGTCCCATAGAGAAAAGATAACTTAGTGAGAGTCCTAGCAATAGTAAGTGTCAGAGGGAAGATTCGAATTCGGGTCCTTTGAGTCCAAGCCCAGCATGCTTTCCGCCCCCTGTACCACCTCGCCTCCTTAGCAGGAACAGAAATAAGGGGAACAGAGCCAAAGAAGGAATATTATCCATAGACACAGGAAAGGGGGAAGGAAATAAGTATTTCTCTACCACCCAGTATGTGCCAGGCACTGCGTTAAGACCTCTATAAATATGATCTCTCATTGGATGTTCACAACAAACCTGTAAGGTGGGTGCTGTTATGACCCCCTTCTAGACATGAGGAAATGGAGGTGAACAGATTAAGTGACTTGCCCAGGGGTCACCCAGCTAGTAAGTGGCTGGATTTGAACCCGGGTTATGGCTCTGAAGTCCAGATGCAGAGTCCTCAGTGATGAGAGCAGCAGGTGAATGGTCACTGGAGTAGGCAGGGACGACCCCATGGAAGTGGGTCACACTTGGGTTGGGTCCTGAAGGATGGGTAGACTTTGATGCGGGGCTTGGGGATTGGAGGAGGGGAGAAGGATTCTGTTACCCTGGCTATGGGATGAGATGCTAGTCTAGGACTTGAGCTCCCTAAGGGGAAGACGTGGGTGCCAGGTGGCTGAATGCCTTTTTTTTTTTTTTTTTTTTGCTTTTGGGTTCTTGTTCACAAACCAGTTAGATGAGGAAAAGGGAAAGAGTTCCCTTGCGTCTCAAAGGCCTTCCTGCATAGGCTGGCCTCTTTCCGAGAAATGCCATGGACGAATTTAGAAGTTAGGAGGTAGAAGAAATGCTAACGTTGGTTTGCCTCTTGTTGTTTCAATTTTTTTAATTAATTAAAAAAATCTATTTTCTCTTTCTCTCTTTCCCTCCCTCCTCCCTCCTTATGGTGGAGGGCGGGGGGGAAGAAAAGCAAAATCCTCATGATATGCAAAGTTAAGCAAAAGCTGATTCTTGCATCAACGACCACGTGCCTAAAAGAGCCTCTTCCTCATCGCCCCGAGTCCGTCACGTCTCCGTTGGGAGGCTGGCAGCATGTTTCTTCAGCATTTCTCAGGAATTCCAATTTCTCATTGTGTTTTTCCAACTTCTCAAGGCTTTTAAAAATTGTTTATTTTTGTAAAGTTATTCTAGAAATCATTCTTGTGTAGAAATCTTCCCAGGTTTTCCCAAAATCTCCCTATCTTCATTTTGTGTATACCATAGTGTGCTTGCCCATTCCCAGGCGGATGGGCACCCCCTCACCTTCTCTTTCTTTGTCCCCACAAAAGAACTGCTCTTGTGTTTTTGCTAGACCAACGGAGGACGGAGCAGGCCAAGCCAGGAGGGCATGGGATGAGTCTGTCATCGGCCTCCCTGGGTGGTGGGCGTTGGGGGAAGAGGGATGAGGGATTGCCCTGGCAAAGTGGTCATAGCTGCCCCAACCTGCCTGCGCCGTGTTCTGAGCTTGCTTCTGGCAGAAAGAATGCCTGGCTGCACACATGCTGAAGTGATTTAATTTAACTTGTTAACTGGGCTAGAAGTGGAAATGCCAGGGAGAAGCTAGACCCTGGGAAAGCAGCTCCCCAGCCTTGGCCTGGTTTTCCTCTGCTCGGATTTGTTGGCAGATGGCGTGTGGCTCATTGAATCCTGGATGGAAAACGGGAAGGAACCTCAAAGGCCGGCAGGTCCCTTCCCCTCATTTTTGTCTTAATTTTTTGGCTAGTTCAAAGGGACATAATTACTCCAGAGATAAAGCAGGAGCACAAGTACAAACATTCCTCCCAACACCTGGGGGTGGGAGTGGAATACTTTCCCCTCTACCCACTGGGTCTGGGGAAAGTGGGTTCAGACCTACCACAGGTTCTCCTTAGCACCCCCCACTGCACCCCCAAGCCTAGTTCTGGATGCTGTGGGCCTGCAGAGGCATGAGGCTTCAGCTTTGCTGTGGATACGCCAGCCAGGGCAGCTGCCAACTTCATTTTACAGTTAAGGAAACTGAGGCCCTGGGATGGGAAGGTGGTACAGGAAGGTAAAGGGTCTCAGAGGAGCATCAGAGGCAGAATTTGAACCAGGTTCTCCTGTCTCCACTCACCATTCTTTCCATTGCATTAGATAGATTTAAAACATGCATGCATGTATATATAATATAGTTTACACACAACACACATACATATATGCACACATCTACACACAGCATAGACACAAGACAGCGCAACATATATACATGTATACAACACAAATATATAATAAACATACATGCATACAATACAATATACATACATATGCCTATAGTGCACATATACTCACACAAACACACTGACGCACATGCACACACATGCAATATAATATACATAGACACACACATACATACATATATAGAAATACACACAAACACATGCACACAAATGCACATGTATACAACTCTACATAGACACACATCACACGACATAGGAACACATGTGTGTACACATATGTATGCATGCATATATGACTTGAAGCCACAGTGGGGTGGAGGGAGGGCTCATTTGTACCTTGGAAGGAGCAGAGGCCACCATGGCTCTGTCTCTCGACATGGTTACTGACCTGTCTGACTTTTCTGTTACCTCTGGTGCAGTCACATCACTTAATTTGCACCCGTTCCTTCCTCCCTCACTCTGCCCCCCATCTTGTCTCTTACAGCAAAGAATAGAAAGAGGGTGGAGAAGTTGTTGAAACGGCCTTGCTGCCGCCTCCATGGAAGTCCATGCAAAGGAAGAATTCTGTGCCCGTCTCTCCCCTTTCCCCTTCCCTTGCACAGGGAGACAGGGATGCTTTCTCCTCTGTTCTTGGGGCCTGAGCCTGGTCTTTGTAATGCCAGTTTCTCCTCCCACCGAACCCTCTACAATCTGTATGACCCAGGACAAGTCACTTACCTTCTCTGAAACCCAGTTTCCTCATCTGTACAACGAAGTAGTTGGACTGGGTGACCCCTAGACCTGGGGCCTTGTGAGCCAGATGTCCGGGCCGCCCTGTTACCCTTCCTGTATCTGCCCATGTGGTGCCCGTGGAACCCCCCGCCATCTTCCCTGGAGGCGTGGGCATCTCATGCCTTGTCTCCGAGTTCAGAGGCCATGCCCGGGGCTCCAGGACCCACTGGGGCGGATGAACTTTTTATTTGTTATGGGTATAGAGACTAAAGAAACTTTGCTGATTCTTCTTTTTCCTTTAAATGTGCGTGTCCTTCCCTCCACAGAATGTCAGGGTCGACCCCAGCAGCCTGTCCTTCGAAATGTGGAAGGAGATCCCCATCCCCTTCTATATGTCTGTGTACCTGTTCCACGTCCTGAACGCAGAGGACGTGCTGAAGGGGGAGAAGCCCCATGTCGAGGAGCGGGGGCCTTACGTCTACAGGTGAGCAGCTGGCCAGGTAGCCCTCGGGCACCACTATGGCTCTGCCCGCTGGGCACCCAAGGGAGCAGGGTGAGGGGAAGACCTGGACCTGCTGCCGGTGGGCTCTCTGGTGCTGAGTACTTGGAGTTTGGGGGTCGGCTGGGCAGCGACAGCACTCTGGGTCATCAGAATCTTCCGCTGGGCATGGGCATTTGGAGATCTCTGCTCATGGTGGAGGCTGAGTAGGCATCATATCGACATTCGTTCATCTGGAACAAAATGATAGAATATCATGATGTCATGGGACATAGTCAAGCTTTTAGTAAGGACCTAAAGGAAGGCAAATTGGGCAAGTCACTTAGCCCCAATTGCCCTGCTTTCCACCCTCCAAAAAGAAAAAAAAGAGTCTGAAAAGGGGGGCTGCTAGGTGGTGAAGTGAGGGTACACGCCCTGGAGTCAGGAGGACCTGAGTTCAAATCCAGCCTCAGCCACCACTTGACACACTTACTGTGTGACCTTGGGCAAGTAACATAACCCCAATTGCCCTCCAGAAGGGAAAAAAAAAGGCAAAAATGCTCCCTGCCTTCAAGGGCTTCCTGGTATAATTGGCTGAGGGAAGAGAAACAATGTAACCTACTAACAAAGTGTGTCTGTGTACACACACATATATATATACACAAACACACATTCACACACAGAGTATATATTAGAAATCATCTTAGAACACAGACTTAGGGCTGAAATAATAATAACAGTCTCAACAATAACATTTATGCAGTGCCTACTGTATACTGGGCACTGTGCTAAGTGCTTTGCAATGATTACCTCATTTGATTCTCAAAACAGCCCTGGGACATAGGGACTATTCTTAATAACTCCATTTTACAGATGAGGAGACTGAGGCAGGCAGCAGTCAAGGGACTTGCCCATGGTCATACAGCTAGATTAGCACTCCAGGTCTGATGCTCCAGGCCGCCCAGTTCAAACACAAAGGACGGGAGGCTTTGCCCGAGTTCACAGTTACCAGCAAGTGCTGGGACCAGAAGAAAGGGGTCTCCTCTCCCTTTACCTGGGGTTCCCCCTGCTTTCCTACAGAGACGCCTTTTATGTCTTGGGATTGCTGATAGTAGGTCTTAGAATCGCTGATGCGGAGCCGGGAGGGACTCCGTGTCCACTGGGGCCTTGGCTTTACAGATGGGGATACTGAGGCCGCAGGGATGAAGTGTGGCTCAGCGTCTGCCAGCCCCTGTGTGGGCGAGGGCCCCCTAGCTCTTAGCCTTTGCTCAGAGGACGGACACTGGTCCTCTTAGCCTGGGGCAAGCAGAGATGGACCAACAGCACAAAATGAACTGGGTGGCGGTGTCTAAGCAAAGTAGCTGTAACTTTCGGGAGCTTGGGAATCACTGAGCTCTAACCCAGAGGGAGGGCTTTGGAGGCCCCTGTCCAGGAGCCTGAGGCTTTGTCCCTCTGAGGGGTTCAGGGTGATCATTACCAGGGAGAGAGCAAGGGACTGACTGAGGGGCGCATCCTTCCCCTACCCCATTCTTGCTGTGGACCAGGGACAAAGCATTTAAGTTCTCTGAGCATGGTACTCCATAGGGGACATGAAGCTGGTGGACAGCATGGCACAGTGGTTAAGGGGCTGGCATTGGGATGCCTCCTTCCCTGCCCCAGGCTGCTTTGCCCTCCTGAGGGCAGAGGTGGGGCAAAGAGGGGCAGATCTCCCTTAGTGGAGGAAGCTGGAGTACCTGGAGTGCCCCATGCCAATGACATCATATCATCAGAGAGTTAGAGCCAGACATTCCCGTATTACCTTAAACAAAAACAAAACCTTTTCCTGTTTATAGAGGCAGCCAATGGTGCAGGGGACAGAACTTGGGGCGTGGATTCAAGAAGACCTGAGTTCAAATTTGGCCTCAGACACTCACTATTCAACTTTGTGCTTAACTTAACCTCCATTTGCTTTAGTTTTGCATCTGTAAAATGGGGCTAAGAACCTCCCCCATCTCCCAGGGCTGTTGTCAGGATCAAATGAGTTAATAATTATAAGATACTCAGCACAGTGCCTGGCCCTTAGCAGGCACTGCATAATTAGCTTTCATCGTCAGCATCATCAGCATCGTCTGTCAAGTGGGGGTAATAATAGTACCCCCTGCTTTGCAAGCTTGTTTTAAGAACCAAATGGGAAAATAATTGTAAAGCTCTTAGCACAAGGCCTGGCACATAGAAGGGTCTCTATAATTGTTTGCTGCTGCCATTATTGTAATAGTGTTTAAAGCTAGTTATTGTTGCTTAATTAGCTTAATAACAGTTCATGAACCTATATTTAATAATTGATTTGATAAACACAAGTAGAAAAAAGCATTTAACAAATTAATGAGCATTATTTATATTTGTTTATGAATTCAGTAATTATTATCATAATTATGTTCAAACTGCCTAAATTACACACATGTATATATACACAGACACATCACATATGCGTAGTTATAAACATACACATATGTATTTATATATGTACATGACATAGAGATACATCATACATGTGTTATATATAATAATATATAATTTTATATTCATATGATAAACACAAATTTATATTTATATAATATAATAAAATAATTTCATGTTTACGTAATAATAATATAATTATGTATATAATAATAATCACACATATATTCACATACACATACATTCCAGGGGTTATTTTGATCATCCACTGTCCCTGCACAGGCAGGGTCCCCGGTTCCTGGCTTCTTAACTCTCTGCCCCGATTGGTCTTTGCTCCGAGGATGTAAAATCATTTTATTAGCTTAGGGCAAGCTCAGAGTGCCGTAGGTGTGATGATTTTCCTCATTGAATCATAGTCCTGATACCAGGGTGATGGAGAAGCATGTGGTGGGCATGAACAGATGGAGTCACACAGGAAAAGCCATGTGGATGTCCTTGGAGAAGTATCATTCAGGAGAAAAAATACGGACCAGACATCCGTTGAGAGCGTTCCATTGACACTCTCTCCATGTGAGAGCTGGAGAAAAGTTTTTACCATGTTGAGTAGACTTCTCTGTGGTTAATAAGGCTGGTTATGGGTCACAGGGATGAGGTCATAGCTCTGGAGCTAGAAGGGTCTTCCGAGGTCATCTGATCCCAACACTCTCATGTTAAGTGTTTTCAGAATGGAAGTCCAGAGAACTGCCTTGCCCACGGTCACACAGGCACTAGGTGGGATCTGAACGTGGGTCCGTTAACTGAGTATGCCTTGTTCTTTCTACTGTAACTCAGTGGACAGGCAGGGTTGCCAGGGCCTGCCTATATTGATGGGTACTCTAGTAGAGTGACCTTGTGAGTATTAGAATATATATTTATTATTAGTAGTATTAGCTGAATTTTTGGTTTTAGGTTATCTGGGAGTATCGTTCCCCTCTCCACAAATGTGAACACTTGAGTATTGTCTGTGTTGCTGTAGACTTAAAGGCAAATTTTGAGGCTCGCTGGTCCAAACCCTGCGTTTTACAAACGAGGAGGGGCAGGCCCACAGAGATAAAGCGACTTGTTTAAGGTTTTACAAATAGTAAGTGACACAGGGGAATTTGAACTCAGATCTTCTGACTCCAACTTCAGTACTGTTCTTACTGTTTTACCAGGGGGCAGAAAAGAAAGACCTGATAATGACCTGGTACAAAGACCTGGCACCTGGCCTGACAGGCCAGTGAAATCAGGGCCAGAAACAACTGCTTGCAAATATTTCAACAGGCAGACATTCTCACCCTCTGAATTAAGGAGAGGAGTGGGGATGCTTTGGGGCAGTCAGTTGCTTTGATAGAATGTAAGGAGACCACCTAGGAATAGCACCTTGCACGTGGTAGGTATTTACTGACCAATTACTGAAGTGACCAAGAAGGTGATCCAGGGACTATCTATTTCCTGCTCCCCAGCAGGTGAATGTCTAACACAGGACAGGTGTGATAAATAACTTTGTAATCAATCAATCAATCAATCAATCATTATTTATTAAACACCTGTGGTATGCCAGGCACTTTGCTAAGCATGGGGCTTACAAAAAAAGGCAAAAGACAGTTCCTGCCCTCAAGGAGCTTACAAGCTAATGGGGGAGACAACATGCAGACAAATATATACAAACCAAGTTATATCCAGGATAAATAGGAGATAATTGAAAGAGAGAAGGCACTGGGATTAAGAGGGGTTGGGTAAAACTGCTTGTTGAAGGTAGATTTCAGTAGGTACTTATGTTTAGAGAGGCCTTAAGCAGAGAGAGAAATCCACTCCTTGGGTACCTGAGGAAGATAAAGAGTTAAAAATCATGGTGCCCCAGAGACTATATGCTGTTGGGTTGGAGACTGGCCTCAGAGCCAGAAGATCTGGGTTTAAATCCTGCTCCTGATACCTCTGGGCTGAGCTTCCCTGGGCAAGTCACTTACCTCCACATTGCCCCCAGACAGCTCTCCAAGACAGGGGTTCCTGGCACCTTTTTTGTGGCCTGGACTCCTTTAGCAGTCAGATAAAGCCCATGGAGCCTGTGTCACAGTTTTTTATGTGCATAAAATGGAATATATTGAATTACCAGAGGTTGTATTGAAATACAGTTAGCCAGGGATGGTCCCTGCCTATTGGGGAGGCGGAGACTGGTGAATCTCTTGACTTGGGGAGTTCTGAGCCTCAGAGATGTTTTAGCCTCTCAGGGGTCCTCACTAACTCTGACCCCTCCAGTCTGGTGAGCCTCTAGGAGCAGGGGACTGGAGTGGCATGGGGTGGGAATCTACCTAAGGAGGGGTGATACTGACACAGAAAAATGGATCAGGTTAAAGCTTCCATGAGAATCAGTATTGGGATTGGACCCAAGAGTGACTGCTGCTTTGCCAGCTTGGGCGAGATAGGAAGACCCAGCCTCCAAAAAAATAAAATGTGCTTATCAAAATCCCAAACCTTGCTCTATCTAGGACTAGACTGGCAGCACAGGTACCAGTCTTCATTGATAAATGGACTTCTTCATCAGTAACTCTCTAGACCAACGGATGTTTTAACTTGGGGTACACTGACATCTTCTTTTCCCTCCCCTTCCCTCCCCAGGGCACCATGGATAGGTTTCAGGGGTTTGTCAGTCACATCTTTACTTCCACTAATGTTTAGTTTCCTTTGTCTTCCTTTTATTTTTTGCATTTAAAACATGACTCTGAGAATGAGTCCATAGGCTTCATCAGACTGACTGCTCAAGGCATCCAGAACACAAAGAGTTAAGAATCCTTGCTGTATATCAATGAAATCTCAGGTGGTTTGGTTTTTTTTTTTTTCTTTTTGGAAGCATTGAGATTTTTTTTTCACTGAAGTCTTCCTGGAAGAGATGGACTTTGAGCTATTAATTACCACCAGTAGGGTGTTCTTGTGGGAATTACACGGCCCTGGATGGGATCCCTGGAATGTTAGCCACATAGGGAGTTTTGCCAGGAACACCCGATATCATAAATCTCTACATGAGAAGTTAGGAATTTGTGGGGATAGGACTGGCCGGGAGACCCTACAGCCTGAATTCTCGCCTTTTGTTAGAGCAGGAGAGAGGGGTGCTAAGGAAATCAAGGCCTGAGGGAGGTGAGCTGGGGTGGGGGCTGGGGTTATAGCAAATGAGAAGGGGATTTGGTATCAAAGCATTTCCTAAATTTGCTCAGCCCTGGGAATATAAGTAGCAAAGGGTAATGGTTCCTGCTCTCAAGGACCTCTTCTCTAATTGGGGGAGACATTTAAAGCAGAGAGTCCTATTACTAGATTCTGAGGAGTCCTTGTGAAGGGCTGACCTAGAGGAGATGGCCCAGCAAATGGAGAGAATATGTGGGATATGTTGACAGGTGGGGTGCTTATTATGGTCCCCTTCCTTTGTTTTCACAGAGAATACAGACAGAAACGAAACATCACTTTCAATGACAATGACACAGTGTCCTTCTTTGAATACCGGTCCTTTGTATTCCAGCCTGAAATGTCCCGGGGCTTAGAAACCGATTACATCGTGATGCCCAACTTCTTGGTCTTGGTAAGTCCAGCACACACCTCCACAGGCAGCTAGATGGTACAGTGGGTAAGAGGGCAGGATTAGGAGGCTGGAAGGCTTGAGTTCAAATCTCATCTCTCAGATCCTTGGTTATCTTTTCTCAGTCTTTATCCTTTTTGGCCTCTCTGAAACCTTTGACACTATGAGCACCCTTTTGTCTTCTCTCTAGGTTTTCAGGTTACTGATCTCTCCTGGTTCTCCTCCTACCTGTCTGACCACTCCCCAGTGTCCTTTGCTGGATCTTCATCCAGGTCCCACCCTTTAACTGCATCCTCCGAAGTTCTGTTCTAGGCTCTCTACCTCTTCCTCTTCCTATTCTTCTTTCCCTTCTCCTTCCTCTTCTCCTTCTCCTTCCTTCCTCCTTCCCTTTCCCTTTCCTCTTCTCCTTCCCATCCCCTTTCTCCACCTTCCCTTTTCCCTTTTTCTCTTCTTCTTCTTCCCCTTATCCTTCCCCTTCCGATCCCCTTCTTCTTCCCCTTCTCCTTCCTCTTGTCCCTCTCCTTCCTCCCCCCTTCCCTTTCCTCTTCTCC
>CM053594.1:31190581-31211069 GCA_028646575.1 Pseudocheirus occidentalis | reverse complement strand
TCCTTCCCATCCCCTTTCTCCACCTTCCTCTTCCCTCCCCTTTTCCCCTTCCTCTCTTCCTCTTCCCCTTCTTCTCCATCCCCTCCCTTCTCCCCCTTCCCCTTCTCCCTCTACACCATCTCACTTGGTGATCTTAATCATTCCCATCCTCACCTCTATGAGAATAACTCTCAGATCTACCTCTCCAGCCCTAACCTCTTTCCTAACTTCCAGACTTCTATGTCTAACTGCCTGTTGGACCATTCTGTAGACATTTTAAATTCAAATTATGGACTCATTATCTTGTGCCCCCCCAAACCTCCTTCGCTGCTGATTTCTTTCTTCCTCTCAAATGTATCACCAGCCCCTGAGTCATCTGAGCCCAGATTTTCCCTTTCTCTCTTTCCCGTATCCAGTCGGTTGCTAAGGCTTCTCCTCTTTTTCCTTGGTAACATCTCTCCTGTGATGCTGCCACCTCTGGCATGTAGGGCCTATTCACCTCCCACCTGGACTATGACACTACCCTGCAGATTGTTCCCTGTGCCTGAAGTCCCTTCCTTCTCTGCTCCATCTTCCAATCATTTGTCACATTGATCTTCCCAAAGCCCACGTCTGCCCATGCCACATTCCTTCCCAGCCTTCAAGAAAGACTCCACCAGAAAGGCAGGGAGGGGTGGTAGAAGGTCTCAGAGCCTACATCTGAGCCAAGTTCTCAGGTCAAGTCTACAAGCATTTATTAAGTGCCATCTGCATACTAGGTACTAAGCACAAAAAAAGGTCACTGCCCTCAAGGAGTTTACATCTAAGGAATGGGTGAGGAGCCTATGTCCCAGAGGCCACATGTGGCCTTGAGATTGCAAGTTCCCCACTCCTGGTCTAAGGTTTCAAAGGAAACTAGGGATTCTGAGAGGTGGGTTCAAGGAAGGAGGGAACCCCAAGGAGCAAGTAGGGTCAAGGCACAAGGGCTAGAGATAGAGCATTTAGTCTGGACCACAGACTGTGTGAGGAGGACTGATGTCTATCTAATAAACCCCAAAAGGAGGTGGCCGTCAGGTCCAGAAAGGTTTTAATTGCTAAGCAGAGGAGGAACTTGGATTTGATCCTGGGGATAAGAGGGGTCCACTGAAGTTTCTTGAGCAAAGGAGTGACCTGTTTAGCCCTGTAAACTCCAGTGGCCCCTGTCTCCTTTAGCATCAAAATTTTCTGTTTGACTTTTGCCTTTCATAATCTGGGCACATTTTGCCTTTTCTGTCTTTTCCTACTTTACTCCTTTCTACTTAACTTAACACAGGCTTGTTGACTTGACTTATTCATTGTGTGACCCTAGACACTTAACCACTGTCTGCCTCAGTTTTTCCATCTTTAAAAAGGAGATAATAGCTCCTATGTCATAGGGTTGTTCCAAAATGGGGAGAAGGGATGTGGACACAGTGGAAAGCACGGTGGATGTGGAGTCAGGAGACCTGGTTCAAATCCCACTTCTGATGTTAACTATCAGTCTTGGGAGAGAGTAAGTGAACTTACTCCTGATACCTTGGGGAAATGATTGCTTTCACTGATAGATCAGGAAATGGAGGTCAAGTCAGATTGTAAAGGTCACAGAAAAAGGACTGATAAGATGCCCTTCTTGATGTCTATCTTGAAATTCCAGAAGGAACAAGGAAGAGAAAACTGGGGCAAACATCCTTGGTCATTGTTTTTTGTTACTAAGAATAATGGTGTTTTGCTTTTGTGTGGCACTTTTAACTCTTTCCAAGAGCATTTTCATTTCTTAATCTTTAAAAAAAAATTTAAATATTTTATTTTTTCCAATTACATATAAAAACAATTTTTGATATTTGGTTTTTTTTTTAGTTTTGAGTGCCAAATTCTATCCCTCTCCCTCCCCTTCCTTGAGAAGGCAAGCAATTTGATATCAGTTATACATATGCAGTTATGCCAAACATACTTCCGTGTTAGTCATGTTGTGAAGGAAAACACTAACAAAAAACCCCAAGAAAAATAAAGTGAAAAATAGTATGTTTCAATCTGTGCTCAGACCCTGTCAATTCTTTGTCTGGAGGCGGAGAGCATTTTTTCATTGTTTTGGATCATTATTTTAATTGAGAACAGCGAAGTCATTTGTAGTTGACAATTGTACAATGTTGCTGTTACTGGATACGATGTTCTGGTTCTGTTCACTTCACTATGCATCAGTTCACATAAGTCTTCTTAGGTTTTTCTGAAAGCATCCTGCTTGACATTTTTTTATACCACAATAGTATTATATTACAATCATATACCACAACTTGTTTAGCCATTCCCCAATTGATGGGCATCCCCTAGATTTCTGGTTCTTGGCCAACAAAAAAAGAGCTTCTATAAATATTTTTGTACATATAGGTCCTCTTTTTTTTTTTTAATCTTTTTGGGATATAGATCTAGTAGTAGATCGCTGAGTCAAAGGTTTTTTGTGCAGTTTTATAGCTCTGGGCATAGTTCCTAATCGCTCTGCAGAATGATTGAATTACTTCGCACCTCCACCAACAACGCGTTAGTGACCCAGTTTTTCCACATCTACTCCAACATTTGTCATTTTCCTTTTATGTCATATTAATCAATCTGATAAATGTTAGGTGGTACCTCAGACTTGTTTTAATTTGCATTTCTCTAATACATAGTGATTTAGAGCATTTTTTTTTCATTTAACTATAGAAAGCTTTGATTATTTCATCTGAAATCTGTTATATCCTTTGACCATTTATCAACAGGGAAATGGCTTATATTCATCTAAATTTGACTCGGTTCTCCATATATTTGAGAAATATTTGTATCTTAATCATTATGTCCCTTAGGGTTCAGAATCTCATCACTTTACCTAAGGAGGTGTAGGTAGTGAGGGGGTGGGGGAAAGGTCAGGCACTGTGCCTATTTGACATATTGGAAACTGAGGTAGAAATAAAGGGACTTAACTAGAGTTATGCTGGTAAATGTTTTTTTTAACAGCTGTCCCCACTTCCCAAATATACTGTATTCTTAACACTTTTTCTGTTACTTTCTTAAGTGAAGACAATCAGTAAAAAAAATAAATCAAGCATTTGCTGATTTCTCAGGTATGAATTCTTACACAGGAAATTTAACAGTGTGAGCTAACTCCAGCGCACTCCTGAGTTTAGCCCATTCTGGTCCATCATCCAGACAGCAGCCAAAGCAGTAATTCTGAAGCATAGGTCTGAATGGGTCACTCCTTTGCTCAAGAAACTTCAGTGACAGGGGCGGCTACATGGTGCAGTGAATAGAGCACTGGCACTGGAGTCAGGAGGTCCTGAGTTCAAATCCAGTCTTAGACACTTAACACTTACTAGCCGTGTGACCTTGGGCAAGTCACTTAACCCCAGTTGCCCAACCTTTGCCCCTCCAAAGAGCAAAAAACAAAACAAAAAAACACAACTTCAGTGGCTCCCTCTTATCTCCAGGATCAAATCCAAACTCCTTCTCTGCTTAGAATTTAAATCTTTCTGGACCTGACTAGACATTAATCTTCTTCACATAGTCTGTGGTCCAGTCAAACTGGCCTCTAAATACTCCTCTCACATGACTCTCCATCTCTAGCCCTTGTATCTTGGCCCCACCTGTTCCCTATACCTGGGGTTCCCTCCTTCTTTGACTCCGCCTCTCAGAATCCCTAGTTTCCTTTAGAACATTAGACCATAAACTCCCTGAGGGCAGAAATCTTGGGTTTTTTTTTTTGCCTTCCTGTTGTGCTTAGCACGAGCTTGGCATGCAGTAAGCACTGAATAAATGCTTGTTGACTTGACTTGAAAACTTGGCTCAGATGTAGGCTCTTGCACTCTGCCTCTCTGGTGGAGGGGAGGGAGGGCATTGAATATCTGCCTGCAACTCAGGAAATGGAGCCGGATCAACTTCCTGTTCTGTAGTTCAGTCAATTTATTAAACATTTATTAAAGGCCAACTGTGTTCCGAGAAGTGCTGGTGATATGATACAAAGAAAGACAAAAGACCATCCCTGCCCTCGGGGAGCTTACTGTCTGATGGAGGAGACAACATCGGACACACCAGCCACAGACCGGATAAATTGGAGATAATCCCTCAGGGGAAGCTTTATCATTAAGGGAGATAGAGAAAGGCTTTTTGCAGAAGAAGGTGGGGTTTTAGCTGGGACTTGAAAACATATTTAATAATAATAAATATCAGAGCCAGGGAGGGTATGGTGGGTGGTAGAGGGTCCCTCCTTGCCCTCCAAGCCTTGACCCCCCCCCCCCCCCCAATCGCGTGCTGAGGTCGGTGCCTTCTCTTCCTCTCTGCTCCAGATCTCCTCCATGATGATGGAGCACAAGCCTATGTCCACGAAGCTGCTCATGAGTCTGTCCTTCACCATGTTTGGCCAGCGGGCCTTCATGAACCGCACGGTGGGGGAGATCCTGTGGGGCTATCGGGACCCCCTCATCGATATGCTGAACAAATATTTCCCTAACATGTTGCCGTTTAAGGATAAGTTTGGCTTATTTTCACAGGTGAGTTGGAATGTATCAAAACATCACATACATGCACACAGGTCTTTGAAAGTAGATACCTCAAAGCTGATCAATTGCTGATATTTTGTGTATAGGCCATACCCACCAAGGAAATTGATCTTTGTCTTTTGATTTCATGTCCCTCTTTCGCTCTTTGGCTGTCACCCCACCTCATGTTAGCCCCGTGAGTCTTCCTTTATAATAAAGATAAAAAAAAATATATCAGAAAAACCAGTTGACCTACCAATGGCCTTGAGAGTCTACAGAACATTCTCTGCTCATATTCCTCAGTCTCCCTGAGAGAAAGAGGCAGGGAGGCTTCTGCTGCTCTGCAGACTTGCAAGATATGGTGTGAAATTGGCATGAACCATAAGAAATAAACAAATAAAGAAATAAACAAAACATTCTTTGCTAGACATAGTATGAAATTAGCATGAATAAGATAAACAAATAGATGAATGAAGCATTCTTTGCTTGGTATAGTGTGAAATTAACATGAACAATAATAAATAAAACATTTGCTGTAATGTGAAATTAACATGAACAATAATAAAATTTTTGCTGTAATATGAAATTAGCACAAATAGACAAACAAATTAACAAGTAAATAAAACATTCTTTGCCAGACCTCCCACCCTCCCTTGCCACTAGCCATGTGCATGCCCTAAACTTGGGAATTTGTAAATAGTGCCTGATACTTAGCGGGTTAATCGGTGCTTATTGATAGAGGGATTGAATTGTTGCTTGGAGTATCTGACATGGAAGGTAGGCTCATCCATTCCAACCGTGCCCCCAACAGCTGGTGTCCTTCCATTCATTCCTCTTTAGAATTAGACCCATGGACCTTTAGCAATGGAAGGGGCCTCCTCTGTGTTCTGGCGCCACCGTTTGACTGAGGTTTTCTCAAGGCCCAGTGAGAGGAAGTTACTTGTTCAACATCATCCAGAAAGTTAGCAGCGTAGGAATGGGGAAGGGCTGTTTCTGCTTTTCTAAGCCCCTTTTAATGTGACCCCTAGGCTTGTGGACGGGTGAACATTTCAGAATCACAAAATTTGAAAGGGACCACGATGGCTATCGAGTCCAACCTATGCTGAAATTTAATATCTTATTTTTCCCCAATTACATGTAAAAACAATTTTTAACATTAATTTTGTAGAATTTCTGAGCTCCTTTCTCCTTTCATTGATACAGTGAGAGGTTTAATTGAAGTTATACATGTGCAAAACATATTTCCATATTGGTCATCCATCCCATACTCAAAAAGAATCTCCCTCTGGTGATCATCTGTTCTTTCACCTAGAATGCTCCCCATCCACTTCCACCCCCATGAGAAGGAACCTATCACCTCTCAAACTGGCCAGTTCCCCTTTAGATAGCTCTGACGATTCAGAAGTCTTTCCTGACGTTGGCCCTACTTTTGTCTTCTTGACAACAACCACATGTTGCTAGTGGTTACACCCTCTGGGGTCAAAGTCTCATCCCTTCTCTACATGACATTCCTTCAAAGGACTGGAGACAGCTGTCATCCCCAGATCCAGTTTTCTCTTCTCCAGGCTAACCACCCCCAGTACACTTACATAACTTCAGTTCTTCAATAAGGATGAACCTTGTCAGTTGTGACTTTTCTTTCTGTTGATGTTGAGAGGTTGCATTTTCAACTTCATCCGCTCATAGCTCTCTAAGACCATCTTTAGGTCAGTCTCTTCATTTTTACAGATGGGGAAACCGAGGTCCAGGGAAGCTAAGTGAATTGGCCAAGGTCTCAGAAGTAGCTGCGTTTCAGAGATAAGACTTGATCTGTAGAGCAAAGACTCTGTCATATATCCCTTAATGGTCTTTGTGAGCTGCTGTGACTGAAAAAAATAATCATTCAGCCAATCAGTAGATATTTACCAATTACCTACTATATGCCACGCTTTGTGCTAAGCTGGGGATGCAAAAAAAGGTAAAAGAAAGGTCCCGTCCTCCAAGAGCTTATGGTCTAATATTCGTACACAGTTACGACAAACGTCATCCTTTTCATGCCTGGGGCTCAGATGTCTGATGTGGAGTCAGTCCACCATCCGGCAGACCCATCCTTGAGGCCACTAAGTGGGGAAGACCTACCTAAAGCTAGATATTATTGGCCTAGCTTTGGAGAAAAATCCTTGATAAATTGCTCTGAAAGTGAGCCTGTGAGCTCAGGTCCCGAGGCAGCCCTCCCTTAGATCTCGGGTTAACAGCCTCCTCCAAAAATTAGAGCTCTCTGACCTCGAGGAAGGAAAAGAGATTTTGGCAGGTTAAAACACTGGGCAGAACTAAGTATGATGAGGCAGCTAGGGGATGCATTAGAGCACTGAGCCTAAAATCACAAAGACCCAAGTTCAGATCCAGCCTCAGATACTTCCTGGCTGTGTGACCCTGGGCAAGTCATGTAATCTCTGCCTCAGTTTCTTCAGCTGTAAAATGGGGGCAATTACAGCACCTCTTTCTCAGGGTTGTTGTGCAGATCAAAATGTGGCAGTATTTGTAAAACACTTGTCACAATACCTGGAAGATAGCGAGGGCTTTATGTTGTCGTTCAGTAGTATCCGACCCTTCATGACCCCATTTGGAGTTTTCTTGGCAGGGATACTGGAGTGGTTCGCCATTTCCTTCTCCAGCTCATTTTACAGATGAGGAAACTGAGGCAGAGTTAAGTGACTTGCCCAGGGTCATACAGCTAGGAAGTGTCTGAGGCCAGATTTGAACTCTAGAAGATGAGTCTTCCCGATTCTCCGTCCAACGCTCTATTCACTCTAGCGCCACCTAGCCATCTAGTATAACTGGAACCAATGTAAAGTCTGACATGGGTTCAAAACAATCAATGCCACCAGGACAAGATAGATGAGACATGGCTAGATAGTTAATTTATTTGCAAAAGATTGAGTGTGTGTGTGTGGGGGGGGGTTGTGAGTAGACTTTATGCTTACTGTTAGTTGGGTATGACAGCTTAAAAAAAGCTAATGTGATTTTAGACTGCATTAAGAGGCATAACATTCATTATGTTCTGGGAGATCTTAGGAGGGCAGCTAGTGGATCAAATGCCAGGCCTAGAGTCAAGAAATCCTAAGATCAAATGTGGCTTCAGACTTGGTAACTACGTGACCTTGGACAAGTCACTTAACCCTGTTTGTCACAGTTTCCTCATCTATAAAATCAGCTGGAGAAGCAAATGGCAAACCACTCCAGTATCTCTGCCAAGAAGAGCCCAAATGGGGTCACAAAGAGTCAGACGTGACTAAAATGCCTGAACAAGAACATAAAATAATTCTTATAACAAGGATGGAAATTGGATGGTATGATTCCCAGAAGGGCATGGGAGCACATTATCTTTAATGCCTTCCTCCATCCCTCTCTCTCAGAACACACCAATTTTGTTCATACTCATACAAATAAAGGCTTATTGAATTGAATAAGCCTACATTTTCACTGAGTTCTTTCCTCAGGAGACTGACTTGTATCTCTCCATTTATCTGTAGTTCAACAACTCCCATACAGGATTGTTCACTGTGTTTACGGGGGTCAACGACTTCAGCAAAATCCATCTGGTGGACAGGTGGAATGGGAAGAGCAAGGTAAGAAGCTGATATTAAATGTCACTTTTTTCACATGATTTTATTTGATCCTTATAAATTAGTCAACAAGTTTTTAATTTTATTTTGTTTTCAGTTAATTATTTTGTCTTCCTTCCAAGAACCCAAAGCAAACCAGAACTTTCTAATAAATATTCATCATTGAGCAAAGTAAATTCCTGTATGTTATATTCTTTTTAAAAAAATTTAGGTGTGGCTAGGTGGCACAGTGAATGGGCCCTGGAGTCAGGAGGACCTGAGTTCAAATGTGGTCTCAGACACTTAACACTTACTAGCTGTGTGACCTTGGACAAATCACTTAATCCCAATTGCCCTGCCTTTCCCCTCCAAAAAGCAAAAAAAATAAAAATTAAAAAATAATTGAGAAAATTAGTTAATTAATTTATTTACTTTTAGTTTTTTTGTAACATTCAGTTCCACAAACTTTTGAATTCCAAATTTCCTCCCCCTCCCTCATAGCAACATGTATATCCGATATAGGTTCTACAAATACTTTTCCATTAAAAGTTAGTCAAGTTGTAAAGAAGGATTATAACCATGTACTGGTTATATAAAAAATGTGTATCTCATTCTTTAATTTAGTTATCACCTCTGTGTGAAGAGGTGGGGAGCATCCTTCATCATCAGTCTTCTGGAATCATGAAGGATTACACTGATCTGAATTTAAATCTTTCAAAATTAATCATTTTTACAGTACTGTTAATATAGCATAATTTGTTTTCCTGGTCCTGCTCACTACCTTGTATCAGTTCATACAAACCTTCCTAGGTTTCTCTGAAACCATCCCCTGTGGCACAGTAGAATTCTATTAAATTCACATACCACAATTCAACTTGTATTTAAGCACCTTGGGAATTCCAAGACCAAAAAAAGAAACAGTATTTGCCTTCAATGACCTTATATTCTAATAGGGGAGAAAACGTGCAAATATATAGGTATGTCTGAGGCATATTTGAATCAAATGAGAGATAACTTTGGAAGGAAAGGCTGGTAGTGGAGGAGACCAGAAAAAGCCTCATGTAGAAGGTGGAATATGGGGCAAGCCTTAAGAGAAGCCAGGATTTCCAGGAGATGAGGTAAGAAGGGAGAACATTCTAGGCAAGATGGGCAGCCAGTGGGGACAGAAGTGTTATGTGTAAGGACAAGATAGTGTCCTCATGGGCCAGTAGGATTATCCCCTCTTGACAGATGGGGAAGTGATAGCTCATAAAGATTAAATGAATTGTCCACAGATATACAGCTAATAAGTATTTGAGGTGGGATTAAAATCTTAAATGTTTATCAAATTGATTTGTGGACTAGGCCTGCTAAGTTCACAGTCTCATCTCTAGAAATGCTTGTGAGTGACTTAAGTTTTTAGGTCACAATAACTCATGAAACTGTCTGTAGGACATGTGTTGGAAACTGTTATAAGCATCAGGAGAGAATTAATTCTTATAGCTGTCCTTTCCCCCTTTAATTTGTTTTTGTTAACAAATCTACCATTGACAAATTTGTTATTGTTAACAGAATTGATGTTAACACATTTGCTGATTTTGTTATTGTTAATGAATTTGTTGATTTGTTGTTATTAGTTAAACTTCTGGCATTCAGACCAGTGTAATATGATTAATGGGACATCTGGACAGATGTGGGCCCCTTTCATGACTCCAGAGTATAAGCTTCAGTTCTACAGTCCAGAGGCTTGCCGGTAATGACTCTTATTTATGACTCGGGTTGGGTGGGTGGGGGTATGCCAGGCCATTCCCAGGGTAGCAGGATCCAGTCCCAATATGTCCCATGGATAGCGCGTGTGTGTGTGTGTGTGTGTGTGTGTGTGTGTGTGTGTGTGTGTAACCGGCCTTTGCCTTATTACCATGTTTTAAAAAGTTGTATTGATTTGTCTCTACGTTCCAGTCATTTCCATAATTAGCCTTCCTCTCTCCTGTACCCATTGGGCCATCTGTTTTTTGCCAATAAATACCAATAAAACATAAGAGGAAAAAAAGCAGTTTAGCAAATGACCAGTAACTGAATTTGCCAGGCTTTGCAGTAATCCACATCCCTTCACCTGTGTAGTGAAGGGAGGGATTGTCAAAAATCTGTTTGAAGAGTAGTGTCTGAAGTCAAGTCAGGTTTGTGGTGCAGCCAAGATGAGAAACCAAGTCTCCTCTTGGCCTCTCAGTCCAGCCCCACTTTTGGTTTCTTGGATAGCTAGTGGATGGACTGATATTTTATCTCCCCTCCCCTCCGCTCCGGTCCTTTCCCCTCCCCTCCCTTCTCCTCCTTTCCCTTCCCTTCTCCTCCCTTCCCCTCCCCTCCCCTTCTCTCCTCTCCTCTTCTTTCCTATTTTATCTTTCTGGTTGTTGATAATTACTTTTCTTTAGTTATTTTTCTCTTTTAACCCTCTAGGTCTCTGAGTTTCAATTATGAAAAGTCAGGAGAGTTCAAGGGCATTCCTACTTACCGCTTTGTGGCCCCTAACACCTTATTTGCCAACGGAACTGTCTACCCACCGAATGAAGGTTTCTGTCCTTGCCTGGAGTCGGGAATCCAGAATATGAGCTCTTGTCAGTTAAGTAAGTAAGACGTCCTCTGAGATCAGTTTCTTCTCGATCGCTGGTCATTCTGTCATCCTCTTGGTCATTAAGCATCTGCATCAAGTGTGTAATATGTGTCAGACACATGTAAGTGCCAGGAATAAAAAGAAGGGTGAAAAGCCCCCCACCACAGTCTTTGTCCTCAGGGGAGCCCCTGTTCTGAGCAGGGGGCGGGGAGAGAAAAGCTGGTCATTAGAAACATAAAAATAAATTCAATGATCCATAAGCTCTGGAATTAGAATTGAGATACTCTGAGTATAGGTGGTGGTGGAATAATTGGTGATATTCCATCCCTTTTCCCCACATGTCTTCCTTGCCAGCTTGATGAGATCCTCTGGGTGAGCCATGTTGCTGCGAAGCTGGCAGAATTCCCTGTGGAGTCAATATTCTGCCAGTTTGGGTGAGCCCCAAGGGTTCAAAGTCACCTCCACCCACACTGATCTCGCCCTTCTCCTTTGGTGATCAGGACAAAGAAAGGCACAGGTCAGCTGGAGTTCATGCCCAGAGGGGGCCAGCGAGTGCTCAAGAGAAGGCTGGGCTTGAACTTGGGGTGCCAGTCCTGCCTCTGATACCAGCTCTTCCTCCTCCCCCCCTTCCTCCTCCCCAAACAAATCACGCAGACTGGTTCCTCTTCTGTAAAGCAAAGGGGTTGGGCCGGGTGGTCTTAGAAGTTTCTTCCCTTGGACCATGTCTTTATTGAAGTGCCTGACACTGTCCCAAGTGGTTTACAATTACTATCTCATTTGCACCTCATAACAAAAAATGGGAGGTAGCTGTTCTCATCATCCTCATTTATAGATGAGGACAGTGAAGCAAACAGGATGAAGTGACTTGCCCAGGGTCACACAGCTAGTAAGTGCCTGAGGAGGATTTGAACTCAGGTCTTTCTGACTCAAAGCACAGTGCTCCATCCACGGTGCCCCCCTAGTTTTCTCATCTTACTTGAGTCTGTCCAGTGTTGTAGCTTGCTGAGATCTTATTTTTTTTTTTATTCTTAAGTTTTGAGAAGATTGTCAGCCCTAGTAAGTTTCTTCATGGCTGAAGTTCCTCAAGTGGGTCCCCTGTGAATTCTTTACCCTTGGGCAAAGGCCCGATTGCAGTACCCTAGTTACAACTCCTTCCAGACTCCCTTGAACGTCTGCAGCTACTCCGGGGTGGGTGGTTTCCCCTGTAGCCCAGCTGGTGAATTGTCCTCCGGGTAAATGTCCTTGGGCAGTGGCCAGATGGTCCTTCCTGGTGAAACAGAAGAGGGTTTTCTGTAAGGCTCTTCTTGCAGAGGCCACCAGACTATAACTAGCAATTTTTTTTCTTCCCAAGGCAGACAGCACAGAAGTAAGTCCAGGGTGCTGCTGGCATGGCACGAGCCCTCAGATGCTGCCGGGGAGGCTGCTGTGGGAGCCAGGGAGGGGCTCAGCTGGGGTTTGACCACTAGAGAGATATTTGGTAGTTTTGAGTTTAACTCATTCTTTTTGGGGCAGCCGGGTGGCTCAGTGGATAGAGCCCTGGATGTGGAGGCAGGAAGACCAGAGTCAAAATCTGACCTCAGACTGTTGCTGAGCTGTGAGATCCTGGGCAATCCACTTACACTCTGTTTGCCTCAGTTTTCCAGTCGATGAAATGGGAATAATGATAACACCTGCCTCCTGAGGTTGTAATGTGCTCTGCAAACCTTAAAGCTGTGTAAATGCTGTCTGTTGTTGCTAATGGGGAGCTGGGCTTAATTGTTTCTAGATAGCAGGTCTGTGAATGTTACTGGGGGTGCTCTGTAAATGTAGACACCCTGGGCCAGAGCCCTCTTCACATGACCCTATCTTGGTTATGGCTCCAAGAGGCGCCTACGCCCAGGGTGCTCACTTACACCTGTTTGGAAGGATTTAGAACTTGGAAGGACCTCAGAGATCATTTATCAAGTGGGTCTCAAGCTTTTGGGCCTCAGGACCTCTTTACAGGCCTAAAAGTTAAGGATTCTTCCCCATCCCAAAGAGCCTTTATTTATGTGTTAGAGATATTGATGTTTATACTATGAGAAAATTAAAAGGCTTGGAATTATTGTGAAAATAATGTTGACCACATGGACACTCCCCATCCCGAAAGAGAAAGGGACATGCCCATCGCACATCACTAAGTTTTAGTTCAAATCCTTCAATTTTCAGATGAGGAGACTGTCTTTCAGAGAGAGAATGGGAGAGAGGGAGAGACAGAGACAGAGGAGGGGAGGGAGAGGAGGGGGGGAGGAGAAGAGAGACAGTGAGAGAGGGAGAAGAGAGAGAAGGAAGGAGAGAGAGAAGGAAGGAGAGACAGAGGAGAGAGAAGGAAGGAGAGAAAGAGAGGAGAGACAGAGGAGAGAGAGAGAAGGAAGGAGAGAGACAGAGGAGAGGGGAAAGAGATAGAGAGGAGAGAGAAAGAAGGAGAAATAGAGAGGAGAGACAGGAGAGAAGGAGGGAGAGAGAGGAGAGACAGAGGAGAGAGAAGGAAGGAGAGAGAGAGAGGAGAGAAAAGGAAGGGGAGAGAGAGAGGAGAGAAAAGGAAGGGGAGAGAGAGAGGAGAGAAAAGGAAGGGGAGAGAGAGAGACAGAGGAGAGAGAGAGAAGGAAGGAGAGATAGAGAGGAGAGACAGAGGAGAGAGAAGGAAGGAGAGAGAAGAGAGACAAAGTAGAGAAGGAAGGAGAGAGAGAGGAGAGAGAAGAGAGAGGAGAGACAGGAGAGAGAGAAGGAAGGAGAGAGAGAGGAGAGACAGAGGAGAGAGAAGGAAGGAGAGAGAGGAGAGACAGGAGAGAGAAGGAAGGAGAGAGAGGAGAGACAGGAGAGAGAGAGAAGGAAGGAGAGAGAGAGGAAAGAGAAAGGAGAGAGAGAAGGAAGGAGAGATAGAGGAGAGGAGAGAGAGGAGAGAAGAGACAGAGGAGAGAGAAGGAAGGAGAGAGAGAGAGAGGAGAGACAGAGAAGAGAGAGAGAGGAGAGACAGGAGAGAGAAGGAAGGAGAGAGAAAGGAGAGACAGCAGAGAGAGAAGGAAGGAGAGAGAGGAGAATCAGGAGATAGAGAAGGAAGGAGAGAGAGGAGAGAGGGAGAGACAGAGGAGATAAAGCTCTGCCCAATGTCACATAGGCAGTGTGTGCCAGAGATGTCAGCTGTAGGAGGGATGCTTCTAGAATTTCCCTTTTAAGGTCTCAAGAACATTATAAAACCAGGGAAGAAACTCTCAAAGAAAAAAATCCACCTTCAGAACTCTGAAAATTGTGCCCTGGCATTGAGGCAGGCCGGTTTCTGCTCAGCCAGCACGTCCTAATCATCCTATCAGGAGACATAATTTTGATGGTGGGGGAATTGCTGGCGTAAAGGGCCTATAAAGCTGTAAATTAATTAAGAGTTATTGGCCTAGCCTCTCTTGTGATCCACACTGAAAACAATGTCTTGGGAGGCAGCTCACACATGTGGAACAGGTGGTGCTAGGCACAGGATGGATGGGCTGCTCCAGCTCTGTGAGGAGGTTGGGTGCCTCCTGGGAGTCCTGCAAAGGCATAAATTAATTAACAGTTATCACCTAGGTCTATCTCTTGCACTTCTGCCTGGAAAATCCACAGAGACATGTGCAAAACTGTGTATCTCTGCTGCCATGAGGGCCAGCCTGCCAGGCCGATAATGATCCCAGTAAGAAAAACCCACGGGCAAATTGATGGAATATATTTTTCCTTTCTGCTTAAAACTGAAATGCAGTGGGGTCTTTGTTGGGCAGCTAGGTGGCACAGTGGATAAAGCACTGGACCTGGAGTCAGGAAAACCTGAGTTCAAATTTGGTTTTAGATGCTTTCTAGCTGTGTGACCCTGGGTGAGTCACTTTATCCTTTTGGCCTCAGTTTCCTCATTTGTAAAATGAGCTGGAGAAAGGAAAGGGCAAACTCCTCTGGCATCTCTGCCAAGAAAATCAAATCTAGTCTCAGACACTAGCTGCGTGACCTTGGGCAAGTCCCTTAAACTTGTTTGCCTCAGTTTCCTCATCTGTCAAATGAGCTGGAGAAAGGAAAGGGCAAACCACTCCAGATAGGATCCTGAAGAATCAGGCACAACTAAGTAGAAACAAGATCTCTTTAAGATTTAGGGGTCTACGTTTTGATCAGGAGGATGTGCTAGTATTTATTTGGGTCTTGTGGGAAAAGAAGCAAGATGAGTGAAGTCCAAAGGCCTCCTGTTTGTGAAGCGCCTCACGTTTGTAAGTGGGGGATGGTGTCTGTCCACCTTCCCTGTGTCTGGGGTCAGAGCTGAAGCCACTTTACTTCAGCAAATATTTATTAGGCAATGGATGGACGTGACATCAGAAAGACCTGGATTCGGATCCTGCCTCCAGACACTCACTAACTGCGTGACCCTGGGCAAGTCGTCTGTCAACCTCAGTTTCCTGGCTGTAAAGTAGGCATAATAACGGGCTAGTGCCCTGATCAAATGAAGTAACACATGAGGTACTTTGCCAGTCCTTCTGTAAACTTGAGCTATGTCATGATTTCACACAAGGAGCTAATTGGTAAGATGATTATTTGACTCTGTGAGTCAACTAGGCCAGTCCCCTCATTTCACAGATTAAGAAATGAACCCACAGAGGGAAAGTGACTTACCCAGGTAGGATTAAAAAATGTGACTTACACAGGTAGGATTAAAAAATGCCTGTATGTAGGTGTGTATGTATGTTACTCAGCTGGGCAAGAGTCCAGGCAAATGTCCAGCTGTTGGTTCTCTTGCTGATGGCTGGTACCCACCTAGGTCCCAGGCCCGCCCTTGGTGATTGAGTGGAAGAGAGACTTTTGGGTTTCTGGGTTTTGCCTGCTTTTTATCTCCCAGTGAATGGAGGTTCCCATTTCACAGGTTCCTCCAACGAGGCCTGCAAAGCTTGCTTTGATCCAGCCAGCCAAGTATGGAGAGGGCATCATGCGAGCTGCTCCTTCTTGTCCCTGCTCTGGGCACTAGCCACGTGGGCTACTCCTTGTCCCTGCTCTGGGCGCTAGCCCCGCTTCACGTGGGCAGCCGTTGGGCAGTGTGTGGGCCTGACCTCTGTAGCCATGGGGGGTTTACCCATTCTTCCTTGTCTTCCCCAGATGCCCCACTCTTCCTTTCCCACCCACATTTCTACAATGCAGATCCGGACCTGGCTGAGTCTGTGATTGGGCTCCATCCCAATGGGGAGGAACACTCCCTGTTCCTTGAGGTGCACCCGGTAAGTCAGCACCTGCCTCTGAAGCAGGAAGGGGTCCTGGGCTGAGGTGTGTTGGGGGAGGCGCTTGCCAACTCAGTATGGGCTTCCTTATTGGAGGCAGCTGGGTGGTGCAAGTAGATGGTGTTCCAGGCCTGGAATGAGGAAGACCTGAGTTCAGATATGGCCTCTGACATTTACAAGTTGTGTACCCCTCACTTAATCATGTTTGCCTCAATTTCCTTATCTGTAAAAATTAGCTGGAAGAAGAAATGTCAAACTTCTTCAGTGTCTTTGCCAAGAAAACATCAAATCTGGCTTCAGTTCAGACACTTACTAGCTGTGTGATACTGGGTAAGATAATTTCATCCTGTTTGCCTCAGTTTCCTTGTCTGTCAAATGAGCTGAAAGAGGAAATGGCAAACTGCTCCAATTTCTCTGCCAAGAAAACAGCAAATCTGGCCTCAGACATTTAATAGACCCTGGGCAAGTCACTTAACCTTGTTTGCCTTGGTCTTCTTATCTGTAAAATGAGCTGGAAGAAGAAAGGGGAAATCACTCCAATACCTTTGCCAAGAAGACCCCAATTGACACCCCAAGTGTCAGACACGCCTGAACAAACAACAGCAACAAATTATTTCCCTCCCTCTCCTTCACTCTCTTCTTCACTGGCTCCTTCCTCATTAACTACAAATGTATCCAGATCAATCCTTTAAAAATTTGTTTAAAAAAACAAAAAGCCCTTCCCTTGACTCTCCCATCTTCAAGGCCTGGGCCTCCCTCTTCTGCCTTTCCTAGTCAGTCTTGGGAAGGATTTTCCTAAGCTCAGGGTGTACCCCTATCTGCCTCCCACAACTTTCTCAATCCCTGCCATGCTGACTTCCAGCCCTCCCCCTCCTTGGAGATTGTTCACTCCCAGGTCATGGCAGGTGCATGAGCAGCAGCTCATTGTGGTGGCCCTTTCTCAGGTCCCTCCCTTCTTGTTTTTTTCTGGGCTTTTAAGGCTGCTGCGGCTGGCTTTTCCCCAGGCTTCTTGTGGCTCTGCTTTCCTGAAGCTTTTGTACAGCCTCTTGTCAGTTTCTTTCGTCAGTTTCAGACATCATTCCTGTCTCACATGCAGTGAGTGGATGGGTGGGTGGGTCTTGCCGCCTCTTCTTTTCCCTTTTCATAGCAGAGGGTGAGAGAATCTGTGAACTTAAAAAAAAATTGGGAACTATATTTCAGTGTCATTGGCTTTCTTTATAATCTTGTATATTTTACTTTATACATTTAAAAGGATTATGCTAAGAAGGACTTTAAATCCCTACTGCCAAGGGGAACCAGGACACAGAAAAAGTTAAAAACCGCTAGTGCCAGTGATCTCGTTGGTTTCCATGGGCTGAATGATCATATCTGTGGCTGTGACTCCCAAGGCTACCTCTTTAACTACAATCCCACATCAGCAGCTGCCTGCTGAAAATCTCCTCTGAATGCCCCACAGACATTTCATACTCATCATTAAATAAGGTTTCATACTCACATATGTATATATAACATACCCATATACATATATCATATACACATATATGCATACATACACATACCTATTTTTTCAGAAGGGAAAATAATTTTGTTAGTTTTATACTATGCTTCTTTTTTTTAAGTTAATTTATTTTATTTTAGTTTTCAATGTTCATTTCCATAGGTTTAAAATTTTTCCCTCTTCCCTCTCCTCCCTCCCCAAAATGGCAAGCAGTCTGATATAGGCTCTACAAATACATTCCTATTAAACATTTTCACATTAGTCATGTTGCATAGAAGAATTTGAATATTTATTCAAGGAGGAACCATGAGAAAAACAAAACAAAACAAAGAAAATGGTCTCCTTCACCGCATTCAGCCTCTATAGTTCTTTTCTTTTCTTCTCTTTTCTTTTCTTTCTCTCTTTCTTTCTTTCTCTTTGTTTGTTTCTTTTTTTCTTTGTTTCTTTGTTTCTTTCTTTGTTTGTTTGTTTCTTTCTTTCTTTCTCTCTTTCCTTCTTTTTCTTTCTTTCGGAGGCATTTTCCATCATGAGTCTTTTGAAATTGTTTTGGGTCCTTGCATCGCTGAGTCTATCAAAATCAGTCATCTCTCATTGTGGCTGTTACTATATACAATGTTCTCCTGGTTCTGCTCCCCTCATTCAGCATCAATTCATATAAGTCTTTCCAGGTTTTTCTGAAATCTGCATGCTAGTCATTTCTTTTAGCACAAGAGTATTCCATTACATTCATATACCACACCTTGTTTGACCATTCCCCAACTGATGGGCATCCCCTCAATTTCTGGTTCTTGACCACCACAAAAAGAGCTCCATAAATATTTTAGTATTTGTAGGTCCTTTTCCCGTTTTTATGATCTCTTTGGGATATAGCCTTAGAAGTGGTACTGCTGGGTCAAAGGGTGTGCACGTTTTTATAGCCATTTGGGCATATTCCAAATTGCTTTCCAGAATGGTTGGATCAGCTCACAACTCCACCAATAATGCATTAGTGTTCCAACTTTCCCACGTCTTCTCCATCATTTACCATTTTCCTGTTTTGCCATGTTGGTCATTCTGATAGGACACACACATATTTTTTAAAAGCCTTAATACAGTGCCTGGCACATAGTAGGTACTTACTAAATACTCATTGGCTGACTGGCATAGGAGATTTTGTTTAACTGCTTGGCAGGGGGCTTTGTCAGTTAGTGAAGCTGCTTCACTAATCCAAACTCCACAGTGTACAGATTTAAACAGCTTTGTTGGAGAATTGCCTCTATAAAAGGGCTATAAAGCTATAAACTAATTAATGGTTATTGGTCTGCCTGTCTCCTAGGCAGCCAATTAAGCCGAGGCAACCTACTGGCTTGAAATGTGTCAGGCTGGCACATTTTATGCCAAGCCTGTTCAGGGATGGGCCTGGGGCATTTTGCCAATAAGGTAAGCTGTGGAGAAGGCCACGGGGATTGGAGCTCTGTAGACATGGCCCTGGGCTCCACAGGACATGGAGGGAGAAACTGGGTCTTTGGAGTACCTGACTGCATTTTGGGGGGGAAGGTAATTGGGGTTAAGTGACTTGCCTAGGGTCACACAGCTAGTAAGTATCTGAGGCCAGATTTGATGTTTTTTTGGCAGACATACTAGAGTCGTTTGCCATTTCCTTCCCTAACTCATTTGACAGATGAGGAAACTGAGGCAAACAGGGTTAAGTGACTTGACCAGGGTCACATAGCTAGTGTCTGAGGCCAGATTTGAATTTGGGTCTTCTTAACTCCAGGCCAAGTGAGGAGGGGAATGAATTCCAGGCACTGAGGACATGGGGTGAGAGTTTCCTGTACAGTAAACAGTAATTAAGTCAGTAGGTTGGATTCTATGACTGCATAATAAATTGCAAAAAGACCAGAAAGGTAGGAAGGGGCCAGATTATGAAAAACTTGAAACTCCAAGCAGAGGACTTTATTTCTGATGCTGAGGGCTAGAGAGAACCACTGGTGTGTGAAAGGTCAGCCCTGTGCATGAGGAAAGCCCCTGTGGCAGCTGCCAGGGGAGTGTCTCAAACAGGAGGTGGCATCATTGAGGGGATAGGAGATGGGAAGGGAGAAGTTCATGCCTTGGCTGTGTGGGCTGAGGCAGAGGAGATGCTGATACCCTGGAAACTGCACACCTGGGTCACTGGGAGGATGGTGGTATCCGCCACAGCAATGCCCCCTACAGGCACAAGGCTGCAGCTAGTCCACGCTGAGAGGTTCAGGGACTGGTTCATACTCAACACTGGTCAGTATTTGTTAGAGGCTATGTCTTTCCAACTCCCAGTGGGCTTCCTCTCTCTAGTATGCTGTGCCTCTCGAGGGGAGGCTTAAGGGAATTTAAAACATAATCCTTGTTAAGAGTTTCCATCTTCTGTTACAGCCCCCTCCACCTTTTTGGCAACTAGGCATTGCAGCGGGTGGAGCACTAGACTGTAGGACCTTTGTCTGAGCATGTAATAGTGGTGATGATGGTGATGAAGGCAGGCAGCCAGCTGTTCTGTAGTGCCTGATGTGTGCCGGCCACAAACGCGCTCGTTTGCTTCTCTGACTTCTCTCAGTTTTCTCGGCTGTAAAATGGGTGTAGTAATGACACCCACCTCCCAGGGTCGTTGTGGGGATCAAATGAGATGATCATTGTAGAACACTTTGGAGCCGTAAAGTGCTGGGAAAGTGCTCCTTCTGCTGTTCTGCTCCTTCTCTTTCACCACAAGCCCAGCTACATCTTTCTTTGTATGAATTTCCTTGGTTTTTCTTTCTTTCATTTCTTTCCTTTTTTCTTTAATTTCTTCTTTCCTCCTTTTCTTTGTCTTTTTATTTCCTTCCTTTAATTTCTTTCCTTTCTTTTTTCTTTCTTTCATTTCTTTCCTTCTTCCTTCCTATTTTCCTCCCTTCCTCTTTTCCCTTATTCCTCCCCTCCCTGTCTTCTGCTCTTCCTTCCTTCTCTCCCTCCTTTTTATCCTTTCTCCTTCCCTTTCTTTTTTCCTTCCTTCTCATCTTTCCCTCTTCTCTTCTTCCCATCCTTCTTTCCTTCCCTTCCTTCCTCCCTTCCTTCCTCCCTTCCTCTCTCCCTCCCTTCCTTCCTTCCTTCCTTCCTTC
>CM053594.1:31167218-31190081 GCA_028646575.1 Pseudocheirus occidentalis | reverse complement strand
CTCAACGCAAGAGCCCTTGGCCCTGATGGATTGCCTCAGGCCCCCTGCTATCTGCAGGCCCAGGGCTCTGAAGCAGCCCAGTGGGGGCCGCTGCGGCTCTCAGACGTTCCTGCTGCTACAGCCGCCTCCCACCGCCTCCTTGCCCTGGGAGTAGTTTGGCTGGACCGCTCTTCTCCTCCCCAGTTAACAAAATCCACTGACCTTTCTCTTAGCCTTTTTTTTCTTCTGGCCTGATAAATGTGGTAACTGTGCCTCCAGTTCAGCCAGTCTGCTCTCCTATAGACAATGCCTCAGGGCCTGACTCAGACGGGGGTTTTGGCCCCGGCTCCCAGACTGCTGTGAAGAGCCCCGCCTGCTGCGCTGCCTGTTGCAACAGATGTGCTTTCTGTCTTTTGGAGAGTTTTGGAGCTTGAAAATCTGTTTAGAGTCCCATTTTATGAGTTTTTTAGCGTGTTTGTGTGGGAGCTACGGTGCTTTGCTGCTTCTAAGCTGCCATCTTGGCTCTGCCCCTCCGTAAACATTTTTTCAACATTTATTTTTTAAACTTTGAGTTCCACCTTCTCTCCCTCCCTCCCTCCCTCCCCACCTCCCTCACTGAGAAGAGGAGCAATTCTGTATAGGTTCTATATGTGTAGTCTTGCAAAATACTTCCATAGCAGTCATGTTTTGGAAGAAAACACAGATTAAATAAGAACCGCAAGAAAAATACAGTGAAAAATAAAATCCAAACCCAGAGTTGCTTCGATCTGTATTCAGACACCCTCCATTCTCCCTCTGGGGAGGGGGAGCATTTTTTGTCCTAAGCCCCTCACGTTGGAGTTGTCAGGTGGTTGGGTTGTTGTTCACAGCCGATCACCCCATGGTACTGCTATTATTTTGTAGACAGTACATTTCCCTTTGCATCAACCCATGTAAATCTTCTAGGTTTTGGAGTTTTCTTGGCTGATACTGGAGTGCTTTACCATTTCCTCCTCCATCTCATTTTATAGATGAAGAAACTGAGGCAAACAAGGTGAAATGACTTGTCCAAGATCACACAGTTAGTAAATGTCTGAAGCTGGATTTGAACTCAGGTCTTCCTGGCTCCAGGCCTGGTGCTCTATCCACTGCCCCATCTAACTGCTCCCTATATACTCTGTAAATGTTAGTTACTGTTATTATCATCAGTGTATGCCTCGGAGAGACATAATTTCTGGGTAACTTAATCATTTCACTAATAATGCCAGCATTTTAATAAAAGGATGGTCATTTGGCTGTCTCTCTTAGACCAGAGACCTTCGTGGCAGCAGGCTCACGATTTATATGCCCTTTGCAGAGTAAGTATTCCCCAGGGTGGGAATCAACTCTCATTTGTTAACAATTAATGAGAGAATAAATATTCCATAGAGGGGCTGAGAATGACATCCTGTTACCCTTAGAAGGAGAAACTGTCTTTATATCCAGCCTTGGCAGTTTAGACAAAAGGAGCAGTCCTCATGGAAACTTGATTGAATGGAATTCAGCTAAGGTGAGCATGGCCTTAGGCCACACGTGGTCTTCTAGGTCTTTGGGTGGAGCCTTTTGACTGAGTTCAAGTTTTACAGAACAAATCCTTTAATTTAGGGAATTGTTCTGTGAAGTTTGGATTTGGTCAAAGAGCCACACTTGAGGCCCTAGAGGGCCACATGTGGCCTTGAGGCCACATGTTTTTAATTGGTTTTTAATAATAATTTCTCTTAAAGGTTAGCCATTTAATTTTGTAGATGAGATGGTCCTTTAGCTAATGTGCTGAGGGGGGGATTTGAACCCAAGTCCACAGTGAAGTGGTACGTTGCAGGAGGTAAGGGCTGAGGGTGAGCAGGGAGAGGCGTGATCTCAGGAGTTCAGGGAGAGATCTTTATCTTTGTTCCTGAAATCAGAAGACCTTTGGGAAGCCACCTTGGCCCCCATGAAGCCTTTGGCCCTTCGTATCAGCCTGTATTAGTTATGAGGGAGATTATGGCCTAGATATTAGATGCTGAGCCAGTTTCTGGGTTAGATTATTCCTTATCTGGACTTAATGGATTTATCTGTTGGGAGAGGCCTTACCTGATAAGAGATAATCTTATAATAACTGAAATATTGACCCAGGGGCATAATATCTCTTGGTGGAATTTAAATGTAAACTTTCTCGAGACGAGTTGCAACCTTGGAGTGTGGTATTGCTTTTCTTCCTCCATTTGTTTTGGGGATGAAGGGAGGTGTGCCCAGATCACTGGAAACATCATCTACCTTTTTGCCCATTCCATGCCCATCTTTTTTTCATCTTTTTCCCTGATACTCAAGTATCTTCTGGCCTACCATACCTGAAATGCCTGAAATAGGATAGATTAAGGCATCTCAAGGATCTGAATAGTACTGAAAACAATTCTACATCAAGATTTCTTAAGTGAAAAAAAAAAGCGGGGGGGGGGGGCGGCTAGGTGGTGCAGTGAATAGAGCACCAGCCCTGGAGTCAGGAGGACCTGAGTTCAAATCTGGCCTCAGACACTTGACACACTAGCTATGTGACTTTGGGCAAGTCACTTAACCCCAGTTGCTTTCCAAAAAGCAAAAATAAAAGAATGATTTCTTTCCTTGTTTGTTTTTTGGACCCATTGGGCTCCAGTCTGGTGAAGCCTATGGACCTCTTTGTAGAACCATATTTTAAATACATAAACTAAGATACACAGGATCACAAATAGAGTGAGATATAGCTTTTGAAATATTTTTAAAAAATTGGTGGACCCTGGGTTAAGACCACTGAGTAAGGAACAGCTGAAATATTTATAAGGATGGGGGCCCATGCACATCATGAGCACATACGTTACTGTTGTGCTTGGCAGAAAAGTATGAATTCTGTTTACTGAAGCAAAAAGAGGTGAAGTGACTTGCCCAGGGTCACACCACTAAGGCTAGATTTGAACTCTGGTCTTCCTGATTCCATTCACTTCACTACTTGGCTGCCACACATTGGGCAGTGGTCCATAATCATATGAGATTGGTTTTGGGGAGAATAAGCAGGCTTCCCCCCCCAAATCATCCCTCACTGAGCTTTTCATAAACAGAATCCAAGGTTGGAGAGACCCTGAGTCTTGTCTCTAGATGGTAGGGATGGAGAAGCAGGGTGTATTTAAATTAGATTATCTATTCACAAGCTTTTTTTTTAGACCTTTAAGGGCTGAATAAATGCAAGCCCTTACGGTTCTTGCTGACATTACTGTTTTCTCTTCCTGACTGCAGGTCACTGGCATCCCCATGAACTGTTCCGTCAAACTGCAGCTGAGTCTGTATACAAAGGCAGTTGCAGGCATTGGGTGAGTGCAGCTGGGCACACAGGTTTCCCCCCATGCCCACGTAGCCAGCGAGTCCATAGTCATCGGTCTTATTGGATTAAGGATAGAATGTGGGCCCTGCCAGGCTCTTCTTTCTGAGTAGCAGCTAAGGGACTGGATCTATGGTCAGGGGGACCTGGGTTCAGGCTGTGCCTCAGACCCAGCTGTGTTGTGTCAATGCAACATTCTAGTTGTGAGGCTCTTCCCACTACCCAGCTCCCCGCCTCTAACAAGAAAGATACAAAGGGGAGGAGGGTAGGTGAGGAGAAGCAAAAAGGGACATTTTTAGCCTCAAACTATTCTTTTCTTGGAGCAGAGCCAAAGTGGAGATCCTACAAAGACTCTCCTGGAGGCATATTTTAGCTACTAGGGTTAATCTGGAGAGCCACTTTCTTTTCTTTCTTTTTTTTTTTGCTCTTTGGAGCGGGGAAGGCAGGGCAAGTTGGGTTAAGTGACTTGCCCAAGGTCACAAGGCTAGTAAGTGTTAAGTGTCAGAGGCTGGATTTGAATTCAGGTCCTCCTGACTCCAGGGCCAGTGCTCTATTCACTGTGCCATCTAGCTACCCCCTACCCTCCTCACCTTTGTTCCTTTCTTTTTGGAGGTGGAGACCCTGGTAGGGGGAAGAGCCCCAGCCTGGGATCTCCCACTCAAGAGTCACATGGGTCTCAGTTTCTTCCTCTCTAAAATGAGAAAGTTGGACAATATTTGACCCCCAAGGTCTTCTAAAGTTATGTTTCTAAAGGGGTCATTCAGGGCTCCATGATGGGTGAAGGGTTGAGCCAGAACCCAGCTTTTCTGACTCCCCCAGCCCTGGGCCGTCACTAGTACATGGTGATATCTTCCTTCCTGATGAAAATCTTGGGTGTCTGAGCCTTTCCATCCTGCCCACTAACAAAGGGCGAGGGATGGCAGGGCACCAGACCTGGAATCAGAAAGATCTGAGTTCAAATCCTGCCTTACATATTTATTATCTGTGGGATACCTGGGCAGATTTTCTCGTCTGTAAAATGAGGAGGCTGTACTAGCTTATGTCCTAAGCTCCATCTAGTTTTAGGCCCACAATCCCATGACCTTCTTTGGTCTCATGCATGCCTTAAATTTGGTGCCACATATAATTTATTTTCTTTTGTAATAACAGATGCTGTGATTTGCATTGGTGGAAGGGATTCCTGATTAGGAAATTAAACTTTTCCCCCTCTACCCCACCTCATGCAGATTAGAAGCAGTTTTGCAAGTTATAGTACTAGCTGTTTGACCTTGGATAAGTTAACTTACTGCTGTCTGCCTCAGTTTCCTCAATTGTAAAATGGGTATAATAAAAGCACCCATATAACAGGATGAAAAGAAATAATATTTGAAAAGTACTTAGCACAGGACTTGGGTATACAGTAGGAGCTTAATAAATGCTTATTCCTTTCCCCTTCGAAGAGTTGCCTGAAAGATGAAGGGACTTGTCTGGGCAGGGGGCACTGAATTTGTTTGCTGTCAGGGGTAGGACTTGAACCCAGATCTTCCTGACTCTTAGGCCAACCCAAGCTGCACTTGCTATGTATGAAATATGCCTTCAACTTCATTAAAATGTGACTCTTGTTTTTTCTTGCTATTTTTCTTTAGGCAAACAGGAAAAATCCAGCCAGTTGTTCTTCCTCTCCTTTGGTTTGAAGAGGTAAAGTCATATCTCTCTTCCTTGTCCAGAATCTCGGCATCTTATTCAGCCAGAGAAATGTTGGAGGGGGTGGGCACTTAGGCCATAGGGTCAAAGAGGAGAGACCAGGGGAGGCCAATTTCTCCCTCTTTGTAGCCAGGCTATTATCGAGAAAATTAGATTCACTCAACATTTATATGTATAATACCGAAAAAGTCCTGCAATTGGAAGCAACCCACCTGCTTTCTTAAATTGGCTGTTCTCCTAACTCTTTTGGCCATCAAGGATTAGTCATCAAAGTCACTCTGCCCCTCAGTTTCCTCATCTGTTCAATGGGAATAACTTTGGTCTGCCTCACAGTGGCCTTGTAAGAGAGAGATGACTTAATAATGGTGGCCGAGAAGTTCGTGTGATCTTGGGCTGCATTAAGAGAGTGGTGGTGTTGATATGATAATTCTGTTGTATCCTCTGCCTTCGTCCTCTGGAGTATTGTGTATTGTCCTGGGCTCCACATTTTAAGAAAGCTGTTGTTAAGCTGGAGAATGACCAAGGAAGGCAACAGGATGGTGAAGGACCTTGAGTCTTCATCATATGAGGATGGGATGAAGGAACTGGAGATGTTTAAGATGGGAGCCCAGTTAACCTCCATTTTGGAGGCTGGATTATACTTTCTGTATTAGTCCCCAAGGGATGGAGCCAGGAGGAATTGGGTAGAAGTTACACAGGAGCTCAGCTTCGGCTTGAGGTCAAGAGGCAGTTGCTATCAATGAAAGGTTGAATGGGCTGCCTTGGGAAGGAGCGAGACCACACCCAAGGTCTTCAAGCCAAGGTTGGCATGTTGGGAATGAGGTATAGGATTTTTTGGTTCACATGTGGGTTGGATTAGCTGCTGTCTGAGGTTTCTCCTGATGCTGAAGTTTTCTATTTATATAATTACAGGCTTTTTTTTTTTTCTTATGGCATCACGATTTTTGGAAGATGGTATCATAGTGGCTTAGTCCTTGGTATCAGAAATCACAGTGTAGTATCCTAACTTTTAGGTATCAAGAAACAATCTAGTTGGTGGTGGTGGTGGAGGTTGGGGAGGAGGGCCCAATTTGTTTATTGTGATGACTCAGGGGAGGGACAAGCCCAGCCTCTTCCAAGTCTGGACTTGTGTCCTGGGAGCTGATTTGGGTGAGATTCTCCATAGGTGGGGCTGCTAGGAAGCTCCACCCAAGGCCCTCAAGGGAGAGGGAAGGGTGCTCTAGAACTTAGTGGTTGTGGTTGGTGGAGGTAGATGCATCCTTCCCTGAGGCAGTCTCAGGCTACTAGGTAGAAACATCCTTAATGTCTGAAGCTTCCACGCCCAGAGCAATTGGAAATCTTCCCTAAAATGAGAGAGTATTGCAATTGGAGGATTTGGAGAGAACTTTGGGTAGGCTGCCCGGACCTATACACACCTTGATCCTATAGGAGGACTTCTCACGCAGCCTTCTGGTTTTATTTTGATTGCTCTACCATTAATCAGTCAATAAGCATTTATTGAGCACCTAATTGTAGGCACTTGATAAAATCTTGACTTAGTATGTCATGTGCAGTACTCAGCGCCGGTAAGGGAGGGATACAAAGAAAGACAAAAACGGATCCTACCTTCAAGGGGCTCACCATCTAATGTGGCTTGGAACATATTTAAATCAATGCATACAAGGCATATTGGGGTTCTTTTGTTGTTGTTTCTTTTTTTTTTGTGGGACAGTTGGGGTTAAATGACTTGCCCAAGGTCACATAGCTAGTAAGTGTCAAATATCTGAGGCTGAATTTGAACTTGGGTCTTACTGATTCCAGGGCTGGTGCTTTATCCAGCGCCTCATAGCTACCCCAGTATTGGGGTTCTTAACCTGGGGTGTATGAACTTCTTTTAAAAATATTTTGATAACGGCATTTCAATAAAATTAGTTAATTCTGTATTTTTATGAATTTAAAAACAGGCTTCTGAGACGAGGTTCAGAGGCTTCACCAGACTGCCCAAGGGGTCTATGATACAAAGTTTTACAAACCTCTGAAGTGGAGGAGACCTCTCTACTTTTATATATTAATTTAACTCTCTGAGACCTGTCAGAATATATATATATATATATACGTATATATAATATTTATATATCACAAATATATCATATACAAATAATATAATATTTGCATCTAAATTATATCTGAATTACTTATGTGAGTGTATAGTTGTTTGCATTGGCACGCTGTTTGCACCATTAGACTGCAGGCTCCTTGAGGGACTGTTTTTTGCTCTCTTTGTATCCCAGGTGCTTAGCTCGTTTGTTTGGAGCCTCGTAGAGGTGTCCTAAGTGCTGGTGGACTGGATTAGTGAGATGGGAAGCTTCCCATCCTGTTCTGTTCTCTGCCCATGGAGGTATATGTGTTGGCCGTGCCCCACTGACCATGCCTCTCATTTTCTGTTCTTGCTTTCCAGCGTGGTGCCATGGAAGGCCAGACCCTCAACGTGTTCTATAACAGACTGGTATTGATGCCTAAGTTGGTACAGTACGTTCAGTATGTCTTAAATGCCTTGGGCTGTCTTTTTATTGTCATCACTCTCATCCTCATCCTCAAGAATCAGGTTAGTGCCTGCCCAGCTTCTGCTTCTGCTAAGCCTCTTGGCCTCTTTGCCAGCTTCCACCCTGGAGAGAGGGGAAGGACCAGCCTAGAGTTCATTCTCGGCTTGTTCTTCCAAGCTTTGGCCAGGTCCCTTCCCCGAAGGAGAGCTGCTTACGCTGCTGGGCTCATCCCCATGCCATTCGGGGAGTCTTCTTCCACTTTTTCCTTCGGGTCAGGGACGACGGGACAAGAAACTGACCTTGCTGCTTCTACTTCCTTTCCATGGCTCCCTTTAAGACGCCTTCTTCCTTCTGCTTCATGCCCTTTGGACTCCCATCTTCTCTGGATAGCTCAGAGGCACTCCTGGTAGTGACTTGAAATGGCTTTTGTATTCGGGCATCTGGTGCTTGGTCTAGGACAGGGACTCTTGACCTGGAGTCTGTGAACTTATTTAAAAAAAAAAGTTTGATAACTATATTTCAGTAGAATTGGTTTCCTTTGGAATCCTGTGGATTTTATTTGATGTATTTAAAAGCAGGATTCTGAGGAGTCCATAGGCTTCACCACACTGCCAAAGTGGACCCAGGACACAAAAAAGGTTAAGGACTTCTGGTCTGGGTAGGGTCTTAGCAAACCTCCAAGATGCTCTCAGACTTTTTTCCCAGCCTGAAGTGAGCAGCCAGTCCCATGAGAATCTCTAAAGCAAGGTTTCTTGTGCAGAAAATATCTTCTTTTCAGACTCATATAAGCTTCTTGGAGTCTTCTCAAACCACAGTAGGTAGAACACATGAGACTAAAAACTCAATTTGGTGATTGTCCTGTGCTCTGCTTTCTATCCTGCCAGCCACTGAGGCAGATTACACCCCTCTTAGGATTTAGACAAAGGAGAAGGGCTAGGAAGGAGTTAACTTGAACATTCTCTTCCCCTTTTCTCTGGAAGCAAGTCAACCATTCAGCTAAAGAAAGGTTCAGGATGGTCCAGCCAAGTGGGTGAGGAATGGGGAGGCGGATTGTGGGAGAGAGAGTAGAGAGGGAGGCTAGTCTGAATTAATGAAAGATCTAAGTGCAGAAAACTTTCTAATGTAAAATAATAGGAACTGAACATGTTTATTGAAATACACTTTTCAGACATTTTTAATTATACACAATAGCCAAAAGTTAGTTCTGGTAGAATGTCAGCTTCTCGAGGCGAGGGACTGGTTTGTGGGTGGCTCTTTTTGTATTGGCATCCTCCCTTGTGTCCCTCACAGCGCCTGTCTAATAGTAGATACTTAATAAATGTTTGGTAAATTGAATTACTGGGCAACATTTTATTCAGTTGAATTAGTAAGTGTTTAATGAGCAACCACAGTCTCCTTTAATAGGGCAGCTGGGTGGCTCAGTGGATAGAGTGTAGGGTCTGGAGTCAGGAAGAGCTGAGTTCAAATCCGGCCTCAGACTCTTACTAGCTGTGTGACCCTGGGCAAGTCACTTAACCTTGTTTGCCTCAGTTTCCTCATCTGTAAAATGAGCTGGAGAAGGAAATGGCAAACCATTCCAGTATCTCTGCCAAGAAAACCTGAAATGTTGAAAACCTGAAATGACTGAAAAAAAACCCAAGCGAACAACAGTAACAACACGTATCTATTGAGAACATGCTAATTCAGTTGAATGAATAAAGTGTTGCCTTGTTATTAAATTCAGACTCGTGTTAAGTGATTGCTGTATGCTGGCACTGGGGGACGCCAAGACAAAAAAGTCAAAAGTGTCCCTGCCCTCAAGAAGTTTACATTCTACCAGAAGGAAACAAGGCAATAGGTAAATACCTCCCCCACCCCAACCCCAATAATAGGTAAATACACAGTATCTAGATAATAAAGAATGAGAGGCCAGGTGGTATAGTGGGTGAAGAGCTGGCCTCCGAGTTAGGAAGACCTGAGTTCAAGTCCTACTTCTTTCAGTTCAATTAGGTAAACCTTTATTAAGCACTTATTGTGTGCCAGATACTGGGATGTGAACAAGAAGACAGTCCTTGCCCTCAAGGTGCTTAGAGTCTAAGGGGAGAGGACCACGTAGTAGAGGGAGCTGGAAGGGCTGGGGGCATGGGATGGGGATGATGAGGATGACACCAGGGGCTATCGGATTCCATGAAGTTGAAAGCAGAGAGAGGAGGGAGCTGGAAGTCTAATTTCTGCCTCTGTATAGGAAGGCTTTGGGAGGAGTCCTCTGACACTTACCTGGCTGTGTAAGCCTGGGTAGATCCCTCAAAACTCTCAGGGCCTCAGTCAGGTCTCTAAGACCTGTGGCACCCATTTGTGTTAGGTGAATTTCAGGCTTTCCTTACACCAGTGGGGGGTAAAAATCCTGATAGTCGACATAAAGTAATTTTGAGGAAGGGCTATAGCAGCTTGGGAGGGGTACAGGAGTTGAATGACTTTCTTTACTAAGCGGCAATGTGGCGTGATAGATAAGCACTCTTGAGTGTTAGCCCCAGCTCTAATACTCCATGGGCTCGGGCAAGTCCCTTTGTATCCATAGGCCTCAGTTTGTCCCTTTGTAAGATGAGGGAATTGGGGACCTCAGAGGTTGACTGGTGCCTCATCTGGCCCAGTACCCCGTCTGACCTCAGGCTGTATGACAGAAATCTGTGTTTCAAGAATGAGTAAGCCTCCCTTCCTGAAGAAGGGTGGAGGTGAGCACTAAGGCTCATTTTCTGAATCACTGGGAGTCTCTTTGTCTCACTTGTTTTGGCCTCTGCTTTCTCCAGGCTGGGGTAATTCTTTAAACCCCCTTTCCGCTGCCAAAAAGCCAGCCTGAACACACCAGCAGATCTAAAACGTTAGGACCGCTGAAACTTGTCTGTTACTTTGCTGAGCCCTTTTTGGGGGGGCAGGGGAGGGGCTTATTTGGGGCAAAAAAGCCCTCTCTAGGGTCTCAGCTTAGAGGAAGAAGAATTCTTAGTTATCTTAGGCCCTTGGTTGCTTTCTGCTTCTTTTGTTCAAAATGTTGTCTACAACTCCAACATCTATCTTTTAAAATTAAACCCGAGTGTAGACACTTCTCCATATCCCCTCCCCACTTTTGGAAAAAAAAAATTGGGTTCATTTTTCTCTCGGGGGAAGGCAGACAGGAGAAAAGGAGCCCTTTTGCCTTTGGCTTAGTTTAAGCCCTAGGAAAGAAATGAATAATCCTCTTTTTAAATAGTCTGAATTCTTGGTTAGAATAACTGAAATGACTTGGCTAGTGGGAAATCACCAGTGTCTGCCTTCAGCACAGTCAGCTTGCATGTGCCTGGTTTAATTCTGGAGACCCACAATTTTTTTTTTATCAATATTTTTTTTTCTTTTTTCTTTTTGGAGGGCAATTGGGGTTAAATGACTTGCCCAAGGTCACATAGCTAGTTTTTGTGTCAAGTGTCTGAGGCTGGATTTGAACTCACGTCCTCCTGACTCCAGGGTCAGTGCTCTATTCACTGCGCCACCTAGCCGCCCCGACCCACAATTTTTAAACCCGTAGTCTATTCCGTTTATTATCTCAGTTACTTTAGAATTAGGTATAGTAGGATCTATTCTGTTTCTTTTTTTTTAATGGAGACAGTATATTAGAATGTAAGGAGAGTTAGATTTAGAGTCTGAGGGTGTGGGTTTAGATCTAGCTCATCTATCTGTGAGACCTTGAGCAGAGCCCTTCCCTGACTCAGTTTCCCCATCTGTAAAATGTGAGTGTTGGACTAGAGGACCTCTGCAGTCCCCCAAGGAGCAGTGGGCTCTTCTGAACATACTGAGAAGCTATTCTAGGCTTAATAGGTGCTTAATAAATGTTTATTGATTGATTAATTGATAATAAACTAAATTCCACCAAAATTAACATTGTCCCAATAACCAGCCTTCTCCTTCCTGTCTTGTCTTTGTTCATGCTGGTTCTTCCTGTCTTTTTCTCTTCATCAGAACCCTAGTCAGAGGAGAAGGCTTTCTGTCTTGCTTGCTTGCTGGCTAATGCAATAATTGAAACTTCCTCAGTGATTAATGGGTGTGAGCTGGTCCACTGTACTCACAGACCCTTGTGTTCCTAACCCCACCTCTTGTGAAGAGTGACATTGGTGTCTCTGATTTCCCAGTTTATTTTTTTATTTGCTCACCAAAGGGTCCTTGTTCCTCATGGACCCTAGTTGTCTTTTTTTTTTCTTTTTGGAGGGCAATTGGGGTTAAGTAACTTGCCCAAGGTCACACGGCTAGTTTTGGTGTTAAGTGTCTGAAGCCGAATTTGAACTCAGGTCCTCCTGACTCCAGGGCCGGTGCTCTATTCACTGCGCCACCTAGCTGCCACCATTTTTTTTTTGTTTGGCTTTTTGCCTAGTTGTCTTGGTGCACTTGGGGCTATGGGTCTACTTTGGCCAATGATCCAAAAATGAAAATAAGCTGGATCTTGCCCTGTGCAGTTCCCAGTGTGATCCGGCATAAACTCAGGATATATCTCTTCCTGAGCACTCACGAAAGCATTTTTTTGTTGAATGATAGTGGGGTAATTCAAGCCTTGGAAGTACATATTGACATTCAAGTTCGGAAGCATTTATGTTTATCTTTTTTTTTTTGGAGGGGGGAAGACAGGGCAGTTGGGGGTAAGTGACTTGCCCAAGGTCACACAGCTAGTGAGTGTTAAGTGTCAGGCTGGATTTGAACTCAGGTCCTCCTGACTCCCAGGGCCAGTGCTCTATTCACTGTGCCACCTAGCTGCCCCATTAATGTTTATCCTGACAAAATTGAGGGTGGGGGACAGCCTACCAGTCTGTTGGCTGTTTATTGGTACATTTTCCGCCAGAAAGAATTCTAGTTGTTATGATGAGCTAATGTCACAAAGTGCTTGGTGTTGTCTGTGCCACCAATAGGCCTATTAACTAACTCTTGCCAGAAGCTGTGTTCTGCAGAAATGACTGATCACAGCTGACTGAACTCTTAATATGATTCCTTTCTAACACATTGTTTGGGGCAAGGTGGCTAAGATGTATCAGGCCTTAGTTGGAGCAACATTGGCCCAGTACGTACAAATGCAAGTACCATACAACTTGAGATGCCCCCACAGTTCAAGCCATTCTTTAAAAAAATCACCCATTCCATTTTATTCCATAAATCAATTTTTTTAAAAAGTCACAAAAAACATAAGCAACAGCAAAAAAAGTCACCTGTTCCCTAATGAGACCATTGCTAATCCAAGTGAATTCCCTTATACTCGGCTTCTCTGGGAGGAATCATACCAGAAACAGAAGGGGTTTTAGTGCTCTGGAACTGTAAGGGACCTTGGCCAGCCTTCCGGTCTCACAGACACCCCCTCCCCCAATAGCCTCTCCAACAAGTACAGCTTCTGCTTGAAGACCTCAAGGAAGGGGAGGCCTCCTCATTCTACTTGGAGGAAGTACCATTGGTTAGAGAGCTTTTCCTGACTTGGAGCCTAAAATTGTCCCCTTATCAACCCTTAGATCTCCCCTCTGGGGCCAAAGGGAACTAGCCTTAGCCCTCCTTCCTATAACAACCCTTCAGATAATTAAAGAAATGGCCCACCCTCCTTTCCATGTGATAACCCTTCTGGCACTTGAATACAGCAATCCTGGCCCCCCAAACCCCAAGTCTTCTCCAGGCTAAAGATTACTTTGTCCAGTCCATATAGGGCACGAACTCAAGGCACTTTGTTTTCCTGGATCCATACCCCTTTACCCTTCACATTGCATTTAGAGCCTGCACCCTATTTTTAGTCCTTAAAGGAATCCTTTAAGACTGGCTTGAACTCTGGTGGAATCATTTCTGATTATTACATATGTGGGGGTGGGGAAAATGAATCCTTTTTGGAAACACATCTTTGAAACAAATGAGCTACCAAACCAAATTTTTAAAAATCCCACCCCCAAATATAATATACAAGTCACCTCAATCAGTCAACTCGCTTGAGCTTTAACCTTCACACGGGGCTAATCAAAGTTAAAAAAAAATTAAGAATCGTATTTAAAAAACAAGATAAGATTGTTCATTCCCATTTGGGACTCTAAATGAGCTTGGTTATCTTCTAGGAAACATTCTTTTTATTTTGGAGTAGTAATAAAAAGGCCTCAAAGAATTCAGAGGCCATTCAGTCCTATTCAGAATCCCTGATGACCCCTGCTCCTAATGGGACAGTGCTGCAGGAAGCCCGACTGTAGGTGGGTAACCAGGTAAAATGATGTCTGTACACTGAGCATTTCACACGCCATCCCTCTTAGTGAAGATAATCAAGGTAGTCACATCTAGCATTTACATAACACTTTAAATCTTGTGAAACGCTTTATAGACACCTCATTTGATCTTTACAACCTTGAGAGGTGTAGGTGCTGTTAATATCTCCATTTTACAGATGGGGAAACTGAGGCAGAGGTGAATGTAACTTACCCAGGGTCACAAGGCTAGGATGTGCCCCTGACTCCAGGTCCAGTGTTCTATCCACTGTTCCACCTAGCAGCCTCTTGTCACCTCCTTCGGCCTCAACTTATTCTGGAGTACCTGGACTTCCAAAATAGGTCTGTTATGTTAGACCAGCTGTTAAAATAGCCATTCTGGTGGCAAGGGGTACAGGTGGAAAGAGTTCTGGCTTTGGAGTGAGAAGGAGCTGAGTTCAAATCCATCCTTGGCTGGCTATACCTGTGTGACCTTTTACAAGGTCAACCAGCTAGTGAGTAGACAGAGGCAAGATTTGAACTCAGGGCCTCTGACTCCAAACCCAGTGCTCTTTCCACTATCCCATACTTCCTCTTACTACTTTTTTTAAAATGAGGTATCAAAAGGTTGCTTGCGAAGAGCTGAAAAAGTCTCAAAGTTGGGGTGGGGGATGGAGATAATAATGTGGTTTGGGGGTTAATAGGAATCAAAGCTCTCATTTTTGTATTTTTTGTCATGTTTTTAAGGTTTTTAAAGCGCTTCTCATTCATTATCATACTCTCACTACCCTGAGAAATTGAGCATGAAATTATTATTATATCCATTTTACAGATGGAACAACTGAGACTTCTGATTTCACATTTTTGGCTGACTTTAAAGCAGCAGGTTTTTTTTTTTTCCTCCCTCTGAATGTTTGTTTCTTGGTGTCTGGGATTGTTTAAAGCCACGGAAGGCAGTCCTCTCTTTTGGTTAATGATCTAAAAGAATTAAAAAAAAATCTACCAAGAGAACAGGTGCAAGATTCAGAAATAAACAGCGGTCCTCCTGATTTCAGGACGCGGTGAATTCCGTTGGTTTCGACTCAGTGCTTTGGCAGGAACCTACCCTCTCTTGCCCCCACAAATTTGCTTAAATCATTTGGCAGAGACTAGAACATGAAAATGAAGTCGTCAGGTTCTCATCTATAAAAGTCCCTTATATTAAAGTGTGTGTGGGAGTGGAGAATGCTGCTGAGTTATAAACCAGAGGCTCAGCTAAAGCTCCCTCTTCACCAGCTCAGTGAAACAGGAGACTTTCTTCCCCCCACTCCCCAAGCTTATTCCACATTGGGGGAAATCATGTCCCTGGGGCCCCTCCGGCTTCAGATTTTGGGGTTTGCTTGGCACTCCCTCTCCTTGTGCATGCTTTGGCTGGCACTGGCCCCCTCTAGGACCGTGCAGAGGGGAAAAGCTAGAGCTTGAGGCCGGTCTCCACCAACCCTGATTTGGTCTCCCCAGAGCCTGGTGGCTTTCCCACTTAGCATCCTCTTCCCTGGCCATAGGTTCTGCCTCTGGTCTCTGAGGATGGAGAGAGAAGGCAGCAGAAGGAGAAGGGCAGCAGAGAATTCTTCGTTCTTCTCCCACTCCCAAGTTAGGGGTTGATCATTTTCTTTGTGACTTCCCTGGAGCTCCCTTCAAAAACCCTGACTATGGACTCATTACCTTAGAAGTTAATGGGGCTTCCCCTCACAGGGGTGGGGTGTCTAGGCTGAAATTGAAGGACAGAGATCAAGGGACTGTGGTGTGATGGAGTGGCCTGAGTTCAGGATGTTCACTTGAGCTGAGTTTAAATTCTGCCTCTGAGAGTAACTTCTCTGGGTCTTGAAATTCTGCGTCTATAAAAACCAATTGGGTGGGCGAGGATGCCTTTCATTTATTTATTTAGCATTTATTAGCAGAATTATCCTTACAGATTGAGAGCTGGAAAAAATGTTAGAAGTGGCAGGGTCCTAGAGGTGGGAGAGACTAGCTCTCGGGAGAGGGTCAGCTCCTCCTCCGGGCTCTCCTCCTGGCTCTCCCCATGCCCCTACCCCCAACAAAACAGAGGAGGTTCCATAGGGGTTTCTGTAGGGGCCTCCCAGGAGCCTCTCACCTGCCAGCTGCTGGCGTATTTTTAGGGGTGTGGGCCTGGGGGAGGAGGGGAGGAGAGATTCTTAGTAACATCAGCCTAATTCGGTTTATTGGGCTGCCCCCCTGGGACTCAGAGCACGCTTGCAGAGGGATTATTCAAATGTTTGCTTCCCCCTGTTGATGAGAAGGGATACTGATGGGCTCCACTTTATAGGAGCATTATTTACCCTTTCTCTCCCTAGGCCTCCACGCCCAGCCCCAAATATGTGTTTGTTTTTTGATTCAAGAGGCAGCATGCCTCCCCCCACCCCCAGCCATTGCTGAACTTGGCTAGTGGGAGTATATGTGAATGGGGAGGGGGGGTTGACTGTACATTCCATGTTGCTGATTCTCCTAATATCCTTTGGCATCGGAGCCCTGGGTGTTCTGGCCGTGGGGCTGGAAGGCTCACTCCACGGGCTTTAATTAACCTGCTTTTCCCCTGGCCAGACCTCTGATACACACTGAAAGGAGCTCAGGACCCACAGGGTTGAGGTATAGGTCACCAAGGGGCTGACCACCTATGGTGGAGAGGGACCAGACAAGATAAAGGGTTTTTCCTTGTACGATGCTTGTGCATAGCAGGACCTCTCTTCTGTAGTGTCCAAACACCATCACTCAATTTTCCCCCTGCCCACTAATCTCTGACCTCCTAAATGAGGCAGGAAGGATTTGTGATTTTGCCTTAAAATGTTGGGTTAGGGGGTGTGATCACCTTAAATTTTGATAAAGACACAGTCCCTCTCCTCCTTTACCTTGTCAACTTGGCTGTTACACACCTGATTTTTTTTCTTTGTGTAATTTGGGGAACATTTTCCCAAATTGGACCCCTCCTGTGTATTAAGCTATAGTGGTCCAGCCTTCCCTCACCCCTCTCCCCTTTCTGGATGGGGTCAACCATCTAACCCTCCAGAGCTAAACATGAACCAGGACCACTTGGGTACCGATAGTGTGATGGAATCCAAAGTTTCCCTGATGGAAACATTCTCAGAATGGGGTGTGAAGATGGAAAATCTTCTTGAATTCAAGCATGCATTAATTGCAAGAATTAATCACATGCATTATTTGGTGGCATCTCAAACCAGGGGTGAGCTGGGTGTAACTGGGATTATTAAATTTTCAGTGTGAACACTTACATCTTGGAAATGGCTGAACACTACAATTCAGGCTTTGTTTAATGGTTTTATTGATCGTCTAGTCTTCAGAAAGAATGAATAAGATTAAACATAAAAACCCATGATGTGTTTGAGAGAGCTGGCTGTTAAACGTTGACCGTCACACCTCTGCCTGGATTTCTTAGGTTTCGGTTTCCTATTCACCTGAGAGGTATCAGAGAGGAGAGCCAAGATTGAGGGGTGGGGAAAGAGGATCTGCCAGACTGGCAAGGGATCCGGACAGAGGGAGAATACCAACTAGAGAGAGACAGCTACTTCTGAGTTTGGGAGAAGGAGGCAGGAAGCAGGATAGTCCACAAAGAGGCCTGGCTTTCAAATGGCAAGGCTAGGGTCCCCATCCCATCTCTGCCACTAGACTGATGAAGAAACCACAGGCAGATGGATTCCACTCGTTTCCCCATCTGTAAAATAAGAGATATATACAATCAGCCAATGCACACTTATTAGGCACTTGGTGTATACCAGGTGATAGGGGGCAAAAAGAAAGGCAAGACGTTGTCTCTGCTCTCCAAGAGCGTACTGTACATTCTCATGGGAGAGACGTGTAATTGGATATGCAAGAGACGACATTTAGTTCTGATTTAGTCATTGCAAATATAAGCCATCCCCAAGGCGGGGGAGGTATGTGGGCCTTAAAACCCCTCAGAGGGAGGTGGGTTCCCTGCCAGGTGGAATCATGCCAGGGTGGGAGGGATGTGCCCAGTGGGCAGAGAGGTAACCCAGGCCATTCTCATCCACAGAGGACACCCAGTGCTGCTCTCCCTGAAGGGCTGGGCCCCCAATCAGACCAGCTCCCCAGCTCCCAGACTCCTCTCCTCCAGGACGACCCCCAGGATGGACAGCCTGCCAGCAGCAAGTCCTGAGTGACCTCCCCTGCCTGGTCGTGGCAGCCGTGTGGCCGTGATGTCACCTTTTTATATGTACAGCCATGAACACACATGTTTAGTGTGTGTGTGTGTGTGTGAGAGAGAGAGAGAGAGAGAGAGAGAGAGAGAGAAAGAGAGAGAAAGAGTCAAAGTGCAAGGACAGAGACATCTGAACCTCAAGGACTCTCAAACTGGGCATTTGGGGATGGGAGGTTTTATGAGAGCCAGTCTGGAGACAGCTTGACACCTGACTTTTCCCCTACTTTACATATCCCTCGGCCTGTCCAAACACCAGGACCCCAGAATACCTTGGAGGTGTTAAGTCTGGTTCTCCCCTGTCCCTCTCCCTGACTACTTCTTTCCCCCTCTCCCTCCAGAGGAGCCAGGATAAACCATGTACTGCACAACCAGCCAAGTGAACACAAGCTGATATGAGCCTTACCCCCATCCCTGTGTTCGCTCTCTTCTTGCCCTCCCCCAATGTAGCGATGTCTTTGGTGCCTTTGGTGCCCTGGTTCTGAAGCCCAGCACTTTGACCTTGGCCCAGGTTAGACTCAGAGGCTCACCCCACAGAGACTGGACTTGCTGCTCACTTGAGTCCTTTATGACCTGGGCACCCCAGGGGCTGAGACCACCACTGGTGGGGACCCCTTGGGCCCCTGGTGCTAAAGGGCTGACCAGTGGTCATGAACAGGCCAGGTGCCTCCTTCATTTATGGAGCCCTCTTAAACAGCCTGGGCTTTAGGGCAGAAGGCCTAAAGAAGTTCAACCCCTTTTTGGGTTGTGGTCTCTCTAGTGGCCGTTTTAGCTCCCCAGGGTCTGAACACAGATACGTCTTTTTTTTTTTAATGTTTTTATCATTTTTCTATCTTCTGTTTCAACAAACATCTGCTCAGGGGGTTGCGGTCCTAGGAGAATCCCCGTTGCATTCTTGGGGACCCTGGAAACCCCCTTCCTGACACCCAGGACTCTGTCCAGGGAAACAAAGCAGAATTGGGAAGGAAGATCTCAGGGCTCCCCCATCCCCTTGGAGCTGGCACACTGATGAGCTGGCTTCTCTAGGGTAGGGGAAACAGTGTTTCTGGTCTCCTGGACAAATGTCTCTCTTTTATCACTCTTTTTTTCTACTAGAAAAATATAAATCTCATTTACTTTAAAAGGATAAATTCACTTTAAAATAAAAATGTAGAAAACAAATGTCTGTGAGTGTGACTGTGTTGGGGATGAGAGTTTCAGTAGGGGAAAGGGATAGGGATGGGAAGAGCTTGGCCCTAATTCTTCCCAACCCCAGCTGTGCTGGTGAGGGCCTTGCTCCTTCCTCTTTGGCCTGGGATCACTTCTTTCACTTTCAACCTGCCAACTCTCAGGGCAGATTGATTTTTTTTTTTTGACTAGGTAATGGAGGCCATACTTTGCCTCATTTCTTACCCAGCCTTAATGACTGAATGGGCGTTGCCTCAGTTAAACTGAAACCTATTAAAGACCTTAGATTAAAAAGGCTGAGGTCTCCCACCACCATATCCAGGGCCATGTCCAATTGTCCTGATCTATATCTGGCCACTGGACCCAGATGGCTCCATAGAAGAAAGTGAAGCAGGTGACTTTGCATAGCCTGCCTCACTTAAACCCAGTTCACTTGTATGTCATGTCATGGCATCCCCTCCCCATTGTCACAGTCCTCTTTGACAATGAAGGACAAACAACAATCTACCCAAGGGTTCTTGGTGAACAATCGTAGGAGCGTCTTTAAACAAAGGCCCTTGACATAAATGGAGAGAAGATTGGGGGAAAAGGGAGTGTGATATGAGAGCTGTATTCAGACTTGCTGGCCCTAGAGGGAAGACCCAGGAGCAGCCAAAGTTATAAGGAAAAACTCGCTTGTGATACCAGCTCTCCATGAGTGGAATGAGCTACCTCCGGAGGGATCCAGTGGGTTCTCCTTGACCAAGGGCTTCCAGTCACTGACTGGATGACCATGGATTTGTGGCTGTGCCTTCTGCACTCAGGTACTGCTGGACCTCTCTGGCCGCTGGGGTTCCTTCCGATTCTGCCTCTGATTCTGTTCCGTGATGGTCCCTTGCTGGCTTCTCACCAGCTAGTGAGCCTGTTAGCTCCCGAAGGCCAGCTTCCCTATGGTGGTCCACGATGACTTGTTATTTTGAAAAAATACTATTGATGCATTGTGTTTTTAGTTATTTGGGGTGTGCACTCCTTCCCCAGAAAGAACCACTCTTTTTGCTAATTTTAAACATTTTTAAAAATAGAAAATGAGAAAAGAAAAAACAATTGCCATGTACGCAACAGAACACATCAGAGAGGATTCAGTATAAAACATGAACCGTTCTCTAACCCAGACAAGCAGTTAAGCAAAAATCCTCAACATAGGGACTTAGGTCCGATGAGATACATAATGCCCTGCCTTAGGTGTCGAGAGAAGAAAGGTTTTATAATCTTATTTTACAAATAAATTAATATCTCCTATTTTCATATTACCTTCATTTCTAAATATGTCCCTCCCTTTTCTAACTACCCAGAGAGCCATCCCTTAAACCAGTGGTTCTCAACCTTCCTAATGCCGTGACCCTTTAATACAGTTCCTCATGTTGTGGTGACCCTGCAACCATAAAAGCATTTTCGTTGCTACTCCATAACCATGATTTTGTTACTGTTATGAATCATAATGTAAATATCTGATATGCAGGATGCATTTAAATTGAACATAACCCACAGGTTGAGAACCTCTGCCTTAAACCAAAGAATAAAAAAGGTGAGAGGCAAAGGCTGTAAGGCAAAGTCAATCAATTGTACATCCACCAAATAAGTGACAATAAATGCGATATTCCATACCCATAGCACCCTACCTCCACAAATAAAGGAGGGCGGTAGCTTTTCTTTTTTAAGAGCCAAACTTGGTCGTTATAATTATGATGACTTAGTTTTGATGGACTTAAACTGTTTTATAGCTTCAAGACTCTGGGTATAGAGCACTGGCCCTGGAGTCAGGAAGACCTGAGTTCAAATGTGGCCTCAGGCATTTATTAGCTGTGTGACCCTGGGCAAGTCACTTAACCAATTGCCTCCAAACAAAAAAGATTCTAAATGGAGATTCTAAAATTGTAACCCCAAGACTCTCCTTGTTTGTTCTTAACCATTGACTTTGTGAAAGGAAACTCTATTACACTCAGGCTGAAAGTGTTGCTGTCCCTGGTGACCTGATCTTGCTAGTAATCAGCATGGAAGCTTTGGTCTCCTCTGTTTCTGCTTCAGGCTGTCTCCTCTAGGCATCTGGGTGGTTCCCCCACTCTTGGGGATCACCATCTTGGTGCCCAACCTCAGTATGGTCACTTAGATCAACTTAGCTTCCCTGCAACTCAGAACTCCTGAGCTCAAGCAATCCACCAGCCTAGGCATTTGCTACTGGAAACTTTCAGGTCAGAGGCATCAATTTGGCATCTTTTGCTTAGTGACCCTCATTGGGATTTCAAAGTACTTCACAGGATTGTAATTCTGATTTGTCCACAGACTGAGCCTCAATTTCCTCATCTGTAAAAATGTGTGTGTGGGGGAAGATTAGACTTGATGGTGTCTAAGGTTCCTTCTTGATATCTAAAATCTATGATTTTGAAATCTTAAAAAGCTAAATCTAAATCTGCCCGTCTTCAGTTTCTTCAGCTATAAAATGGTTGAAGTGGGGAAATAACCACAGTTAAGGGGATATGATGTGGTTTTATTTGTACTTAATTTATTTTAGAATTCATTTTTTTCTTCTTTTTGGAGGGCAGTTGGGGTTCAGTGACTTGTCCAAGGTCACACGCCTACTAAGTGTTAAGTGTCTGCGACTGGATTTTAACTTGGGTCCTCCTGACTCCAGGGCAGGTGCCCTGTTCACTGTGCCACCTAGCCGCTCCTAGAATTTATTTTTTAAAAATTTGAGTTCCAAATTCTTTCCCTCCTCAAGTCCCTTCCCCACCCCTTGAGAAGACAAGCAACATACTATTAATTACAGGTGTGAAAACATGCAAAACATTCCCATTTTAGCCACATTGAAAAAAACAGCAGGAAAAATAAAGTTAAGAAAGGATGCATCAATTTGCACTTAGTGTTCATTAGTTCTCTCTCTGGAGTGGAGATCATTTTTCATTGCGAGTCCTTTGGAATTGTCGGAGATTATCATACTCAGTAGCTAAGTCACATATAATCATTACAATGTTACTGTTACTGTATACAATGTTCTCCCAGTTCTACTCCCTTACTTTGCTTCTGTTCACCCTGGTCTTTTCAGGTTTTTTTAAACCATCCTGCTGGTCACTTGTTATAATGCAATAATGTTCCATCACAGTCATAGACCACAACTTGTTCATCCCTTCCCCAATTGATGAGCATCCCTATAATTTCCAATTCTTTGCCACCATGAAATGAGCTGTTATAAATATTTTTGTACAGATGGGTCCTTTTCCTTTGATCTCTTTGGGGTACAGCCCTAGTGATGGAGTTCTGGGGTGCCTTTGTAACATTCAGGGTGCCTTTGTAACACTGTTGTAACTTCAGTCTGTAAAAATCTCGCTTGTGTTCGGTTACCTATGTCTGTGACATTAGCTTGTGCAATTAAGTTGTAAAGCCACACCTCCCCCCAGCCTGAAACCATTAACTCGGCCCAGCTATAACCATACCTGCTTGGTATAATAACAAGCTATACTTAATGAATCCTCCAAAAGCATTTCATAAACAAACCCTTGGTTTAGAGAAATGTATGCCTCCTTTGTTCTAGCTGCAACCTATGAATCTTTCAATGCACTATCAGTAAGCAAACTCCTCACCATTAAGAATATCCTCAATCTCCAATTAGCTTAGCTTCCCAGCATACATCTTGTCAGACACAACATGGATGGGTAACAGATTGGACACCTCTGAGTCAGCCTTGACCAAAAATGGACTTAGTGATATGTCAAG
>CM053594.1:31121767-31166718 GCA_028646575.1 Pseudocheirus occidentalis | reverse complement strand
GGAGGGGAGGGGTGAGGGGAAGGGAGGGGGAGGGGCAGGAGAGGGGAAGGGAGGGGGAGGGGAGAGAAGAGGGCAGGGGAGGAGGGGAGAGAGAACAACAGGGAGGTTGCACGAGGCAGCACTGAGCTGGCAGGGGCCAGGTGAGTTCAAGTCAGAGGATGATCTGGATGGTGGAAGGAAACAAGAAAGGAGGGAAGAATGGAGGTGGGGAGGCTGAGGGAGGAAGGAAGATGAAAGATGGGGGAAGGGATGGGAGAAGGAACAGAAGAAGGGTGCCCGTCCTGGGAACCAGGGAGCCCTGGGTTCAAATCCTGCTCAAACCCTCACCATGTGACCTGGTGAATGACTCCCCGAAGAACCTTGGTTTGCTAGTCTGTATCAGGGGCATAATGGTCTGTTGTGAGGACTAAAGGAAATACTATGGAAAGTGTCTTGCAGACTTTGTAGGGCTCTGGGAACGCCTGCCACCATTAACCTGGCCATGGCTCTCTCACAGGCATGGTGCCCCTCTGCCCAGGTCAGCACACCCCTGCTGCTAACCCCTGCTCTGCTCCTTGCCACCGGATCTGACCACTAGGCACCTTCTCCTGACGGCCCCCACATATTCAAGCCAAGGAGGGTGCTGGGCTCCCACCCCCAGTAATGTAATCCCTACATTACCCAGATCTGCTCAAAGACTCCCTCTCCAGAAGGGAGACTTCCCTTTCTATTTGCAAATGAGGGAGGCAAAAACAGCAGCTATCAAGAAAAATCTATTTAAATAAAAACACTCCCCCCAAAAAAAACCCCAAAACTCGGTCTAAAAGTGTGCTGCCTCTGCCTTTGTCTGTGGAGGTGAGGAGTGAGGGGTGCAGAATACAGCATACATTATCAGATTCTAGTCCTGAACTGCTGCTTTTCTTCTTCCTTTTCAGCATTTGTCACAAGGGATGGCTCACTAAGGGATGGGGGGGATACATTCAGAAATGAGGACAATGTTAAAAAACAAAAGATATGACTAAAAATCAGATGTTTTTCCCCTGAGGATGCGTCTTCAGGGGTTCACTTTGGTGACTCTTCCTGGTCCTCAGGGCCAAGGGAGGATGGTGGAGGCAGAGCAGAGGGTTTCTCTGGGATGGGCCTCCCTGGCTAGGGGCCCCACATCAGCATCAGGAGCCCCACCGGAGCCTGAAGTGATGGAAGGAGGACCCTGAGGGGACAGGGAGGCCTCTCTTCCCCATCTCTGGGGCTCTCCAGGTTCCTGCCCCACCACTCTGCATTCACCTCATTAACCAGCCTCATTCCTCCTTACCCCTCTGATCCCCCCAGGGACCCTAATTTGATTATCTAGCAGGAAGCAAGAATTTTTGCCTAGATTGCTGGTCCCAGGGACACAGTTAATGAGTTGATAATAGACTACATTTTCCCTTTTAATTAGGAGCTGGAGGTGTCAGATGAGCTCCTTGTCCCTGGCCTGGCAGCTACCACCCCACTGGCACCTTCTCCCTCCTCCTCTGCCATCCGTGATTGACCCTCCCTGGCCCTGTCTGCTCAGATGGGCTTCTGAAGCCTCAGCAATCCACCAGAGGTCTTACACTAGCTTCTCTGCACAGATTCTTAAGGCCCTCTGTTCTCCCTAAAAGACTGAGGGACTGCCCAGTATCAGAAAACACAGTGCTGAAATGGCCTGCATCAGTAAAGCATTTTAGCTCTGGAAGTCCCAGGCGGGCAGGGACACTTGGTAAGGTGCCTGGCATCTAGGGAGAACTCAGCAAACTACACCCACAAGGCCAGGCTCTTCTAGAAATGTCCTGTTCTAGACCTGTCCATGTTTTAGACCCATACCCAGGAGGGAAGGAATGGGGAACTTTGCCCCATTAGCCCTCTGCTGGAAACTCCAGAGGAAAAAATCTCACTGGAAGCAGGAAGGACGTAACCACCCTCTCCTAGTTTCCTCCCCAGACAAGGCCAGCCCAAAGAGGCCGATGCAGCCCAACAGCCCTTACCCCCACCCTAATACCAGCTCCACTCACTGCAGCCCACCCCGAGGCACCCAGGCCAAGGGAGGGGTACTGAGGATGTTCTGAGAACCACGGCAGCCCTGGAAGAGCTAGGCCAGGTGGGCCTTACATTTCACAGATGAAGACAGAAGGCCATGATGATGCCCAAGCTCACACAGCTACTCTGTGTCCTGAGCCAGGTGTCAGAGCAGGAAGTGCTGGGGGTGAGGGGTGCAGGACCCTTTCCCCCCATGTATAGGGGGAGAGGATCTGGAAAAGTCACAGACATGATCCAAGCCTCAGTTTCCTCATTTGTAAACAGAGAGGCTGGGCCAGGTGACCTCCGAGGTACCTCCCACTCTAGATCAATGGTCCCACGACTGAGGATCTCTCTGGACCTCAGTTTCTCCACCTGCAGATCTAGGAAACGGCACCATGGGCAGCATTTCTCCCACCCCTGTCAGGCCACCATGGACCTTATTCTCCCAATTCCTGGTGTTCTCCAGAAGACACCTGGCCTCAGTTTCCTCATCTGTCAAAAGAGAGAGTTGCTCTGGGAGACCCCAAGGATCCTTGCCAGCTCTCAGCTGCTGACCCAGAGTGATGGGGGGGGCTCTGCCCTATGCCCATGCCTACACAGAAAGCAGGTGCAACCAATCTCCTCTGGGCCTTTCCTGGGTGCTGGGGCTGCTTGTGGCCAAGTTCCCTCCCAGCATCCTCCAGAGCCACATCTCCCTGGGCCCCTCCCCAATAGCTCCTGGGCAACAGAGACCGTCTTCTGTCTCTCTTTGCATCCTCAGCACAGCACCTGGGACGTAGTGGGCACTTAACAAATACATGCGGACTGACCAAAGTCCCTTCAGCCACTAAGTCCATGATCCAGACTCCCCAAGTCTCAGTTTCCCCATCTGTGAAATCTGGGGGTATGATGAAATGACCTCTGGAGCTCCTTCCCACTTCTCAGTGTATGGTTCTCCGGAATGTGAGGGACTCAAGAAGACAAGTCAAGAATCAGAGCCCAGATTCAAACCTGGCTCTCCTAACTCCTTCCCACGAGACCGAATTGTCACAATCAGAAGTTACAAGCAGCTGCTCCAAGGTGCCCTCCCCTCCCCAGCACTGCAGCATTTCATTCTGATTTCATGTCCCTGCCCTCGCAGACCCTTGGAAAGTCCTAGACTTATCACTGGCCAGCGCCAAAGATCAGGCACGAGTTCCTTCTAGCCCCTCCACTGTCTCCCAGGTGGTGAAGACGTCCGTCCCAGGCCACTTTCCCAGCTCTGCCTGAGCCTCTGTCCCAGTGAGTGGCCACAGCCCCAGCAGAAGAATGGCATTAACAAAGACTTGAGTGCTTCTGGAATTGCCAATGTCAGAATCAACTGGGGCATGAAATTAATTTTAACTGTGCAGCAGAAAACAACAACCACCACCCAGCAATCAAATGTCAGGGAGATAAAAAGGATGATGTTCATGGCAACGGTTTTAGTGAGAACATAAATCCCACCTAGCCTTATCAGAGGCAGCTTTACCAGCGACGGTGAGTCACCCAGTAAAGACGCAGGGCAGACACAGGGCTGGGCACTCTCCCCAGGGCCTGCTCCCCTCCCTACCACCCCGAGGTAAGCCGTGCCAGAGCTCACCTCCATGAGGAGAAACGCATGAGCGCAGGCTGCTCTCGTGCCATCTATATCTAGGGTCAAATGAAAGCATCTCCTCTGTCGTTGAAAGTTGCTAAAATCTGGTTCTAAACTACCCTGTCAGGTTCGTTACTGCACTAACTCACTCCCACCCCTCACATGTGCTCTGCTGTGTCAGCCAACTGGCATTCACAACTGTCCTCCACATCCGACATTTATTCTCCCACCTCAGCACCTTTGCACAGGTTGTACCCCATGCCTGGCATCCACTTCTTCCTCTCCTCTGACCTCTTAAGAAGTGCCTAGTTCCCTTCCAGGCTCAAATCAAGCGTCACCCACAAAGCCTTCCCTCACTCTCCCTCTGTAAGTCCTTAGATACTCCTTCCCTACCCCACAAAATGACCCTGTATTTATTTTGGATATATTTTCTTAACAGAGCCACCATGACACTGTGAACAGAGGATCTCAGAAAATTTGGATGGAAGTCCTCATTTTGACACATTTAGCCCCTCACCGCCCTATGCAATTCTAAGAATATATATTTTGAAGAAAGTGGCAGCCTGAGAGTTAAAGCCCCCAGGAAATCGCAGGGTTCCCCTACATGGCCCTGGGCAAGACACTTGCTATCTCTGGGGCTCCTAAGGATCAAAACAGCATCTACTGACCTCCCAAGGTTGTTGAGAGAATCAAAGAGGGAGTTTATGTAACCTGGAGCCTTGTGAACCTCAAAGGGCTCTTCTAATTGTCACCATCATCCCGGTGCTGGCCATGTGCTCTAGCTTCCTTTCAAGTCTAGCAACCTTGATGTCAGTCAGGCCCAATGGGAGCGCTCCCACCAGCTGCTGAGCGAGCAGAGACGCGCCACCAGCTACACCACCGAAGATGCAATCAGAAACTTGTCAGCAGCTGTGCATACAACAGCTCCAGGAGCAAAGACCTTCCAGACTAGAACTTCCTGCCTTCAAGAGGCTGGGCCTGGAAGAAGGAGGGTTGGGGAGACTCCTGCTCCCACCCCGATTGCTGAGCATATGCAAATGCCTCAGGCTGCCTGGAGACCCCCTTCAGCTCATCAAGTCCCCACCCCTACTCTTCTCCCTTTAGAGTGGGAGCTCCCTGAGAGCAGGGACTCGCCTTTTTCCTTCTTTGTATCCCCGAAGCCTAGCACAATGCCTGGCAGAAAGTAGGAAACTGGTGAATGTTTTTTGTTTTTGTTTTTGGAGGGGGAAGGCAGGGCAATTGGGGTTAAGTGACTTGCCCAAGGTCACACAGCTAGTTACGTGTCAAGTGTCTGAGGCTGGATTTGAACAGAGGTCCTCCTGACTCCAAGGCTGGTGCTCTATTCACTGTGCCACCTAGTGGCTCCACGGTAAATTGAAACTGGTAAATGTTTACTGAGCACAGGACTTGGAAGTCAGGGAGACCTGACTTCCAATAGTGGTGTGACCTTGGGCAAGTTACTCCACCTAACTGGCACCCAGTTTCCTCATCTGTAAAATGTGCACAGTAACAGTACTCGCCTCTAGCGCCACTGTGAGGGCTAAATAGGATAAGGCTTACAATGACCTCAGTCTACCTTAAGACACTACAGAAATACCAGCTACTGCTTCGATGGTTACTCTGAGCAGTACTCGCAGTAACGCAAGGACACCAACTAGCATGATGACGTTAAGTCATTTCAGCCCCGTCTGACTCTGCAATCCCATCTGGGGCTTTCTTGGCAGAGATACTGGAGTGGTTTACCCTTCTCCAGCTCATTTTGCAGGTGAGGAAACTGAGGCAAAGTAGAGTGACTTGGCCAGGGTCACACAGCTGGCAAGTATCTTGAGGTCAGATTTAACCTCAGGAAGATGAGTCTTCCTGACTCCAGGCTCGGGCGCTCTGCTGCCCCGCAGAAGTAATAAGGATGTGATGACGATGGTGACAACTGGACGGGACTCCCAACCCAGAAGCTGGCCCCATGACCCCGGCTTCTCTAGGCTGCCTTAGACCAGGCCAACGGCTTCCTCTGAGCTCACTGTGCCGTAAGCCCCACCATGCCCGCCTCCCGGCAGCCGCCTGCCCAGCCCTCACTGGCCTAAGACACACCCTGGGGATCAGAGCTCTAGAGCTGGAAGGTGACCCCAGGGACACTGAGGCCTCCTCCCTCATCTGACAGATGGGGAAACTGAGGCCCAGATCACACTGATCCCCAGATCCATCCCTGTGCCCTAGCATCAGACAGCCTTCCCTACTGCCCCATAAATCTCTCCTATGTGCCCCCATATATGTCTGGGCCGGGTGAGAGGCCCGGAAGGCCTACAGGGCAAAGGTGAGATGGATCCAAACCCTGCATTCACCATGGTCACTGCCCCCCACAGGATGCCCTCTAGGCAGGACAGCAGCAGGTTCTTTGGACCCCCTGGAGATGGGGAACGGCAGGGCTTGTTATCAATGCATATCATGTACTCCAATAACTCTCCACTAAAAACGAATGGAACCTTAGTAACCCCACAGAAAGCCAGGGGGCCTCCAGGCTAAGCCACTGCTCTCCCTGGGAAGCACCACAGGAAAAAGGAGAGAATGCCGGTTTGGAGGCTCAGGCCCTGGGTTCAAATCCCTGGTTGGTTTGGTTTTTTTTCCAGCTTTCTCCCTGTGCACCAAGCTGCTTCATGCCCTCTGGTGCTCAGGGACCAGATGGTCTCTAAGAGCCTCACTCAGCATCCCCTGCATGTCAAGCCCCGTGACAGCAGAGCAGAGGAGGGACCGCAGGCCTGCAATGGATGTTCTATGTCCAGATCCTGCACCGAGGTCCCTCTGACCTTCCATCATGGCAGTGACCACAAAGGCTACCTAAGGGGGCTCAGGCTGACTTAGCTGGAAATGCCACAATGAAGCCCCAGGGAGAAACAAGGGCCGGTTTGTCCTGGGTAACTTGGGGTAGGCATGCCCTCTCTGCTGCCTCCTCTTATAAGAGGAAGAGGCCTTACTGGATGCCTTCAGAGAGTTGTCCAAAGGTCGAGTGACATATCCAGGGTCACACAGTGTGGGGGGGGTAAGGGGTGGGACCTGAACTCAGGTCTTCCTGATTCTTGATCCTTCTACCCACCCAACCTGCTCACCCACTCAATCACCCTGAAAGAGCAGGCAATAGAAACTAGGCCAAAAGAAAAGGCCCCCAAGTTCCCTAAACATTCTGCAGAGGCCCCTGCCCTCCCCAGGATCCCACCCCAAAGGCCTCCCCTATACTATCAGCCCCTACCCCAGCACAGGCTCTGCCACAGTAGGCCTGGCCAGAGAGGCTGACCATCCTTCCTCTGACCCTCTGGCCGGACCAAGGCACAGCCTGACGTTGCAGAAGTGCCAGATACTTACATTTTAATGTTTTCATGATACTGCCTGGTGTCTGAGGGCTGATTGTATAATGGCTAGAATAAATGAGAAAAGACAAGAGGTCAATACAGGAACTGATATGGAGACCCCTGGCTCCCAGGGCCTCCCACACTTGGCATGAAGCAGCCCTGTCCCTTCTGGCACACCCTGCCTCCCAGCCCCTATGGCTCTGGCACCAGCCCCTTGAGCCCTGAGAGCCAGGGTCAACCAAGAGCTGTGGGAGGCCCCAGAACATCAGGGAACAACTCTGCCACTTTGGATAATACGGCAGGCCTGGTGCCAACCAGCCCATGACCTCAAGAAGAGCCGTCTGCAGGGTATTCTAGGGCAGGGGCAGGGACCAGCCCAGGATGCTCTCGCTCCAGGTAGCTTCTCTCCCATGAAGCTGGCCCCTGCATAGGCACCACTGGTCATAGGTGGGTGTGGAAAGCACAGCTTCCTGGCATCAAGGTCCAGCCTCTACCAAATGGGTCACCAATCAATCAATCAGCACACACTGAGGAAGCCCAGAGACTCAGCTAAGGGATACAGACACACAGGGAAGGCAGCCCCCCCCCCAAGGGGCTCCCCTGCTCCCACCTCTGCTCCTCCTTCCCCTCTCCTTCCCCCTGACAATCCAGGCCTGCTGCCTTTAGCAGCAAGACTTCCCTGATTAACCTTGCCTCATCTAAGATGCTGGCTGGCCATGGATCAGCAGCCTCAGCTTCCTCCCCTGCCACACAAGAAGCTAAGCCTGGACAGGCTCTGAGGTCCTTCCAGCTCTGAGCCACTATCCCAGGCCATGAGATATAGAGGAGGAAGGAAGCTGAAAGCTGGTGGGGGGGATGGATGAATGACTGAAACCAGAAGGGCCAGCAGGGCCCTGAGCGGAGCCAGAACAGGCTAAAGAAGCAGCAAGCCTTGGCTGGAACAGATGTGGAGAGAAGGAGGTGGGAGGGCAGGGAGACTACCTATGGCCACCCCCTACCCACACCCCACACCTGACTCAGGCTGCCCATCTCACCCCCTCTCTCCAAAGCCCTGGTCATTACCCAGCTCCAGCGCCACCCTCCGTCTACACCAGTGACTCCTGACCCTCCTACGTGCTGAACCACACTGTCAGCTGATGAAATCTGCAGGCTCCTCTGAAGGGTGACTTTGAACACATGAAATGCGAAGCCTGGGGTTAAAAAGGGAGCTGAGTAGATGGAAACATAGGGATCAGAGCTGTTTTCTGAAAAAAGTGAGGTTACTGCAGGCCAGGTTCAGAGCCCGTTTGGGAGGAAGCCTTTCCCTAAGCAATCAACCAACAGGCATTTATTAAGTGCGTGCTGTGTGCCAAGTAAAAGGGACATGGTCCCTGCCCTGGGGGAGCCGCCAGTCTAATGGGCAAGACCCCACAGACAGTCAAGTACAGAGAGAAGAACCTGGAGCAGGACCCCAGGGCTCATCACTGAGGAAAGGCCAGAATTAAGGGGCCGCAGGGCTCCTGTGACAGGGGGTTCAGCTGGAGCTTGAAGGAAGCCAAGACTGGGGGAGGTGGAACAGCCTGGGACCACAGGGACAGAGAAGAGCCATGAGGGCAGGCAGGCCTCAGTAAGATCTGGGCGTCCTCACCACTCAGCTGGGCTTGGCACTACAGAGGAAGGAACGTGGGCATCTGTTGTCTGACTGACTGGGCATGGTGAGAAGATGCCCCAGAAAACGCCACTGCCTCTCACCATGATCCATCTATGTGTTAGATGTATGTATGTATAAACACACTCACTGGTGCACTCACATGCATGCACACACAGGGTGCTGTACATACGTGTATATGTGCATACTGGGTGGCTTCATGCCCATATGTGCACACATGCACGCAAACACACACATGTGCACACAAACTGATTGTTCTTAGTGGATAGCAGCACAAGAGACCTGGGTTCTAATGCCAGCTCTGACACTGACTTTCAGCCTTGGAAGCACAGGCTTGTCATTTCACTGTTTAAGAACACACCTACTATGCGCACCTCTCAGGAATAGAAGGAACAAGACTCAGCAAACTACCAGGCCAGAGAGACAGCAAGCTCTTCCATCAGTGGCTCTGAAAAGGTGCCAGTCGAGGTCTCTGGCTCTGGGGTGGCACTCAGCAGCACGTCACTGTGCAGCACACAGGGGTGGGGGGAATCGGTTTAAGAAGTATTTATTAAGCCCTCTGTAAAGTAAGTAAAAGGCCCTGTGTTCAGGGCCAGGGACACAGAGACAAAGAGGGCCTGCCATCTGCCTTCTCAGCCCAGCTCTGGTGCTCCTGGAGAAAGCTCCACAGCCCTGTCCACTGGGTCCCCTCTGAGATCTGTGGGATCCCAGCTCAGTCAGCCACTGGTGCCCTCCTAGATGGTGGTCAGAGCTGCTACAGCACCTCCTGCCCTCTCTGCTTCCCTAGAGATGCTCACCTCCTGCTCTGGGGAGGGACAGGAGGGACAGGAGGCCAGTTCACTCCCCCCTACCCCAGCCCTCTGCCTCCAGGCTCTCCTCCGCTCCAGTAGGTCAAGAAGGGATGGGGCCTCTTTCCTTCCCAAGTGAAGCATGGCCTCCATGTGACTGTGCCCATGATGTGGTCCCCTCCATCGCCCTCAGCCCAAGGCTCCGTTGGCTCAGAGGCACAGGTACCCAGACCATTATCTCCTCTCTTCTCCAACCACTTGAACCCTGGCCACTTGGGCTCTGTCCAAGCCCATCCCTGCCCACCACCCACGTACCTCTTCCCTGCCCCAGGCCTTCACCTTCTATCTCTTCCCCAATCGCAGTCAGACTCCAAGGAAGGATGTCTTCATTTTGCATTTCCTCATGGCCCACTCACAATATGGCTGCTGACCACCCACTTATGGGAAAAAGCTCTCTCCAAGGTTACTGGTGATCTGACTGCGAAATATGATGCCCCCTTCTCCTCCAGCCTGTGACACAGAAAGGTCCGCTCCTCCCTCCCTGCCCCTCCTGGACAGTCCCTTCTTGCCTGCTCTGAGCTGCCCTACCACTTAATGTGGGAGGTCTGTCCTGAGCCTTCTCCCTGCCAAGGAGCCAGCAGCACCCACAACTCCCAAATCTCCCAACATCCCTCACTCATTACCAGCCAGTTGCCCGCTGGAAATTTTCCCCAAGACATCCTGCGGGCATCTTAAAACTGAGAGAACCCATCACAACATATGGGAATGAGCAATGCCATTACTGGTGCTATCTCCCCCAAAGAGACCAGAAAGGCCTGCTCTGGACCAGGCCCCTGGGATGCTGCACTCTCTCTGGGGCACAGGGGGCATTAACAGTGCTGAAAGCATTGCCGGAGCACTCAAGGGTCTGCAAAGAGCCCGACATGCCTTATCGCATGGTCCTGAGAGGCTGCCATCCAACCAGCAAGCATCTAGGCAGTACCTGAATGCCACTCTGCACAAGCCCAGAGCCTGGGCCCTCTCTTCTACACCGACCCCCATCTCAGTCTGAACACATCAATAAACAAGCATTTATTAACTGCTCCAACAGGCCACACACTGGGCTAGACCTATAACTACAAATACAAAAGTGCAACAGGCCCCTTCATTTATATCCAAGGGAGACTCAAATGGGAGCCTGTAAGCACACAGGACGTGCTTAATAAATGCATGTTCCCTTGCCTTCTGGGTGAGGCACATGTACCCACATGTGGAAGTGTGTAGCAGAAACAAGGCTGCTTTGGAGGGGACACGGGAGTAGCCTGGGATGAGGAGGGGCCTCAGAGAACTCCCCTGACCCAGCCCTTACTTGGGGAAGAGCTCCTGAGGGGCATGAAACCACAGGGTGGGAGACCCAGACCAGGGTCACAGATCCACCATGGACCCACCAGGGAGTCCGCAGCTTCTCATCCATATCCAGGTCTTAAAGGCCTGAGCTGACTGCCACCTCCCACCAGGCCCCTGGCACACGGCCAGCCATGGGACAGCCCACGCTGTGGCCTGACCGCAGGCATGCCATACATCTGCACTCCCCATGTGACTGGAACGTGCCCTGGGCCACCAGCCCTGGGGACTGATCTAATCGGGTCTTGGGGGGAGGCCAGGGGAGGCTGGAGCTGAAGAAGGCGGCCTGGGGGACCCCTCTTGGGACAGGATAGTCAGTCTGGGGGTGGGGGAAACCCCTCTTTCTTTGGCTCTCCAATCTGAGGTGGGATCCTGGGGTGAACTCCACCTCTGCTTCAGCCATCTCATCTGTAAAATGGTGACAGGAAAAACAAGCCCTCCTGGGGTGGTGGAGGGTCCCACAAGCTCATCTGTGTAAAGTGCTTTAGGAACCTCCAAGGGTTATGTGAATGTGCGCTGGCACTCCGATAACTATCAATATCATCACAGGTCAGAAGGAGATCCCACAGCTCCTGCCCATCTGGTTAAAGTAGGAGCAACCAGAGCCTTGGTCCTCTCCCTACCCTCCTTCAAGTCCAGGCCAGGCGAGGGGGGGGGGCGGACACACAGACACATGACTTCCCACACTGACTGCACTCTGCACTTAGGCTACAGATAAAACACTGACCAGAAACTCCAATCTCGTCATAACCACAATTCCCCCGGAAGGAGGGGTGCCATGGGGGTGATCAGCTCAAACACGGCAGGAGGGGAGACCGCCTGGACACTGGGGAGGGCCCCATGCACAGCGCAGCAAGCTGAGAACCACTCTGACAGCCAGCTCTGCACACCCCCGGTTTCCCAAGATGGGAAATCCCCCCAACTTACCCTTAAAGGACTGTCCAGGACTTGCCATGGCCCCCACTTTACAGAGCAGAGGCACATGGTGTGGTGGGGAGCCAGCCGGCCTCCTCAGGCACACACTCACTGGGTGACCCTGGGCTGGTCACTCACCTTCTCAGATGACAAAGTGCCCTCGGAGGGGGAGTCTCCGCACCCAACAAGAGTAGTTGCCTAGTTCTAGTATACTCGTGAGGGTCAGAGGTGGAATGTCAGCCCAAATCTCCTCATTCAAAGTCTCGGCGGCCACCATGATGAAGACCCTCCCTGAGGTTTCCAGGCATCGCACAGGTTCCAAAGACCCCACACTGTCTGGCAGCGTCCCCACAGACCCACCAAACTGTTTTGTGCTTGCATTTCTCAGCTGAAATCTTGTCCTGCGAGGGCTCCCCATCTGCAATATCCCCACTGCCCTCAGGGCTGAGGCACCCCCTCCTTTCCAGTCCTCAGTGGCAGTCTTGTTCCTTAGGGCCATGACAGGAGCCAGCACTCACATATGCTCTGAGTTTTGCAAAGCGAGAGAGAAATGATTCTTTCTCTGTTGTATTAATAACCAATTACTGAATTAGGCCCAAGGTTTTTCCCCTTTTCTACTTCCTCATCCAGAAATCAACCAGTGTGGGAAATGTTGGGCAAAGACGGGGCTTATGGAGAGTGGTAAAAGAAGTTCTGAGCTGACGCCAAGGGGCGGATTCCTGCTCACTGCATCTCCGCGGGCAGGTCTGGGGAAATGTGGATCCTCCCTTCTGTCAGACTGCTAAGTCTCTTAGACTCTGGTTATCCAAGACCCTCATTTCATTATCATGTTCCCTCATTAACTGCTGACCAATCAGAGCTGACCGCCACCCTCCTCCAAAGGAACATCAGCTGGGAGGCCCTCCACCAGGAGGGGCCTTTGACATTCAAGGGGGCCAATGACCTCTTTTTGTTAATAACACGCTTTTCTTATCAAGAAAAGAGAGATAATTACACAGCAACAATGCCTCTCAAACGCTTTAAGCCTTGCAATATTATATCACTCAGTGCTCCAAATTAGGCTGTGAGGTCAGTGCTCTAATAATCCCCATTTCACAGGCAGGGAAACTGAGGCTAAGGGACTCACCCAGGTAAAACAACTCTTAGGTGTCAGAGTCAGAAAATGAAATCTGGCTACCTGGCCACCGAGCCTCACACTCGGTCCCCACGTGGCCCCACAGCTACCTGTACTACTACCAACAGAATACAGGAATTAAAAGGATGGGCTTCTGTTTTAGGAGCAGATGCAGCCCTGGTCAACCCTGTTGTTTGGGGCTGTGTCCAACTCCTCATGACCCCATTGGGTTTTCTCAGCAAAGATGGGAGTGTTCTGCCGTCTCCTTCTCCAGCTCATTTTACAGATGAGGAAACTGAGGCAAGCAGGGTGAAATGACTTACCCAGTCATATAACTAGCAAGCGTCTGACGACTCAGGTCCTCCTGACTCCAGGTCCAGTGCTCTGCCCACTCTGCCCCCCAGCTGTCCCTTGCAGCCCCATGAGATGGAATAAGGAACATGAGATCATCCAGGCCAACGCCATCTCTGCAAAAGCGGCAAGGCGCAGGATGCCCAACGTGAAGGGGGAGCACACTGGGTTCAAATCATGGCCATCGCGGCCTTCGACCTCCTACCCTGGGCAGTGTAACCTTGGCTGGCAGAGACATTCATCCTCTCCTAGCCCCCCTTCCCATGATGTCAGTCCCCATCCCACGGCTCCTCATCCCAAGCCCACCTCCCACCATCGCTCCCCAGAGAGGGGGAGGATTGTAACCCCTGGGCTCCGAGCAGTGCCAGGAAAAGGAAGAGTCTGCTCAGTACTTTCCACACTCACTCACTCACACGTGCCTTCATTCCATCCAATGTGAAACATGGGAGATGGTGAGCCTCAGATCTGGCAGTTCTCAAGACATCCCCACAAAGCCACGGAGGTGAGGACCAACCACCAGGCAGGACCGAGGCCTCAAGGGAGAAGGGGTCTGAGTGGGGGCACAGCGCCCAGGGCAAAAAAAAACAGGCACAGAATGCAAATGAAAAAACTACCACCCCAGGGTGAGCACCCTCAATCCTCCAGTGAGGTGGCAATGCCACCCCACAGAAAAAAGGAAATCAAAGGACAAAAAAATGAAAGAGGAGACGGGGCACCCCAGGGCACTCAGCCACTCTGTGGGCCTATCTGCATCCCTCCCTCCCCCACTTCTCTGGTTTTTCCGTCTCCCCCCCTCTTTCTCTCTCTCTCTCTCTCTGTGTCTCTCCTCTCTCTCTCTCCTTCTCTCCCTCTCCCTCTCCCTCTCCCTCTGTGTGTCTCTCCTCTCTCTCCCTTCTCCATCGGCCTCGATCTCAGCCTTTCTCCCTCCCTTCCCACCATCTGTCCATCTGTCTCATCTGGCCTCCTCACTCCCACACAGATGGTCCTGGCTGCCTCAAGCAGACAGAGGGCAGAGGGTTTGGGAAGAGACATTTCCTTCCTGGTGTTCTGGTTACTAGCTAATCCTTCTCTGAAGATAAGTTTCCCAGTCACTTCCCTTGGGCTAGCCTGGGCCAGAAAATCATTTTAAATTCATTCTTCTCTACCCCCCAGACCAGCCCATCCCACCCCTCGCCTCCTGCCCCAACCCTTAAAAAGTTCCCCAAAGTAAATTCCCTTGAAAGCCTGTCTTCTTTTCCAAGAAAATGAAGGGGGGGGCCCTCAAACTTTGGCAGCGAGGAGACAGGGTCCAGCTCTAGCACCACTCAAACTGTAACTGCAGATATAAAGATCCTGGGTTTGGAGGCTGAGAACCCGGGTTTGGATCCCATCTCTGATCCTAGCTGGGTCTCCAAGAGCAAGGTACACCGCCTCCCTGAGCCTTAGCTTCCCCGTCTGTAAAATGAAAGGCCTGTGCATGAGCCAGTGACCAACTGGTCTTTCCTTCTCTTCAGTGCTCTGGGGTACAGACTGCCTCAGCTTACCCTTGTTCATTCATAGACGGCTGAGACAGGGCTATCTCCCAAAGTTTCGGGATAAAGCCAAAATACTTTGGGGAGGGGAGAAGAGGTGAAGGTGGAGGATGGACAGCACAGAAGCCTTCAGCTCTCTCCCTTTGGCTCCAAGGAGGCCAACACCTCCAAGGACTGGGTCCCAGACAAGAAGAAGCACCTGGAAGGGCCCTGCCTGCCCCCCTGGGGAGTCACCTATCAGCAAGACAGAAACCCCATGGCCCTCCATTCCTCTCGAGGCAGATGCTGCAATGATTTCTGACTGACTCTCCTGACCTCAAGCCTCCTCCTCCAACCCCTGGTACCCCCTGCCTGATATACTCCGTGGCTCCCTATTACCTCTGGGATCAAGCACAAAATCCTGGCTGGTGTGGAAGCCCTGCCCCACTCTGTCCCTTCCTTCTTTTCCAGGTTCCCCTCCCCATGCACTGAGACCCAAACGTCCTGGTATCTTCCCACACTTGATGCCCCATCTCCCATCCCCGTGCCTTTGCAAGGCTGTGCCCCACGCCCAGAGCACACTTGCCTCTTCATCACCACCTGGCTGCCCATGCATCCCATTTAACTTATCTCTGTCTTGCTTGTACCTGTTTTCCTGGCGTCTCCCCCATCAGAACTCCTTGGCCGCCTGGTGTAGTGCCTGGCATACAGCAGGAGCTTGTGCACTGGGTGTATATTCTGAACAAACAGGTCTTCCAGTTATCTAACCCCATGGGAGCAGAGGTTCCCTGTGGGCAGAAACTGTCTCACTCTTGTCTTAGCAGCCCCAACATTCATGAAAGCTCCTGGCACATAGTAGGAGCTTCATACTGGTAGCAGCTAGCATGCAGAGAGTGCTCTGAGGCTCACAAAGCCCTTTGGCTGGCTCTCATTCCTTTAAATGATGCTCCTTCCACTGACTTTTTTGAACCTACACCCCAATAAGCTCCATGAAGGAGGGAGGGGAACGTCTTACTCTGGGGCTTGGATCGGGAAGCCCAGGAACAGAGCCTGGCTCTGCATAACTGCAGATTGGCTGGGCTCTACCTGAGGGATCTTACCCAGAGCCCAGGCAAGGCATCCATCCCGAGTCCCTCTTCGGGGCTCACCCTCTCCCAACAGAAAGAGAGCTTTTCAGGTTTGCAAACAGCTCCACACACACCATCATCCTGCCAACAGCCCCAAGAGGAGGTGTGCCATTCTCAGGGCCATGCTATGGACAGGGAAGTGACTTGGTCAGGTCCAGCTAGTAACCCCCAGACGACTCTATCCAACCCCATCTTGGCACGGTGCCTGGCACACAGCAGGCACTATATAGATGCCAGCTGTTATCAGCAATCATTGCTATCAGCTACTCCAAAGGTAACTGGGGCCACAAATGGCAGGGACTGAAGCTGGGGATCCATCCCCTGCACCAAGTGCAGGACCCTCCCCCGAATGCCCCAGCATCCTCCGCTCCCCCCACATTTGATCCCCTACAGCCCTGACTCACAGCCTTCATGCCCACCACTCTGCTGACATTGTTCTCTCCACTCGGACGGCTCAGCCTCTCCCCAGGCCTCCTCCTGCTCCTCTGCTGCTCTGGATGCCCCTGACCCTCCTGGGGGCCAGAGGGTGGCAAACCCCACCTCGGCCCATTCCCTGACTGGCCTTGGACAAATCTTAGTGTCTCTGGGCCCCAGTTCCCTTGCCTGCAAGATGGGAGGGTGGAATCAGAGGAGTCCTGGGGTTCCCTTCTGGCTCCAACTCTGTGGCTCTGCTCAGACCAGACACTGCCCAGCGTCCGTGACGCCACCCCCACCACCCTGGTCTATCCATCTCTCTGCCCCTCTCTTCTCCCCGTCTCATCCTCTCTGGCAGCAGTGACCATCATCTCTCCGCACATGACGCCAAGGTCTCCGGACAGGGCCCAGCTGTCCCCTGCGCTGCCCTCCCTGGTCACCAGCCACCTCCCAGTCCTTTCAGAGCCAGAGAGCCATGAAGACATTCTGAGCAGACCGGCCCCTTGCTCAGTCCCTGTCTTTGGGTGACAGCAAGGCCCCTCTTGGGTCTCCTGGATCCTGGCCTTGTGAGCTTGCCTAACTCCTCCCTCTCACCCCCATACCTGAGCAGCTACTCCCCCTCTCTGGGCTCATTGAGCCACTGGCTAGGGCCAGGTCCTCCTGAGGCCCCACTGCGGCCCCCCCCCACAGATTGGCCCCTATGACTCCCCTATTCTAGCGACCCTTGGCCTCCCTCTTGTCCTCCAGAATTCACTACAAGCACTGAAAGTCCTTTATAACTGGTCTGGCCTAGCTCTCCAGCCTCCTGGGGTAGCCCAAGCAAACAGGTCTTCTCTCTCTTCTCTACTCCTGACCACCTGTTTCCAGAGTCCATACCTCTGCCCAAACCGTACTGCCCCCCTGAAATGCCCCATGCAGTTCTTGGTTCCCTTGAAAATTCAGACCAAGCATCACTGTCCACATCCAACCTCTCCCAATCCTCCCTTCCTTTGCTCTGCTACAGGTGGCCCCTTCCCAAACTGCTGGGGTCCACAGTCGTTCCACTTATACTCAGGCTGTGCAGATGGCCTTGTCTGCTTACCTGCTCTGACCCCTTCCAGGGCACGCCTTCATTGCATCTGCCTGTGCACACAGCAGGCGCTTCATAAATGCACCTGCTGCCTGACACACAGGAAGCACTTAATGCTGTGCCATTCACAATTCCTGGCTTCCTTCCAAGCCAGCTCAAGGACACCTAATTGGTACTTGTTGACTGATTGATCCTTGTAACTGCTCCTGAAATTCACTTAGACTTGACCAGTCTGCGGGCAGGCCCTATCCCTACTGCCCCGGAGAAGGAACAGAAACTCCTCAAAGGCAGGAACTATCTTGTATTTTAACTCAACATACAGTTTCTTATACACGGTAGGAACTTAAGGCAAGTTCAGGGGACTGACGTGCTTTATTCCCGTATCAGTCTCACCACCCTCCCCGATACCCCGTGTCCCCTACTATCCAAGGCAAAGGTAAACAGGGGGCTGATTCCACCCCTCCCTCCCTTGCAGCCGGGCCATCTCAGCCAGCCATCTCCGCCTGGCCAAGGCTCCTTCGAGCACCTGTACGGACACAGCCTCCTTTCTCTGAAGCCGCCTCCTTCCCCAGCCCCAGGCCCCAGCCCAGACTCCTGGGTTCAGAGACCAGAAACCTCAGCTGGCCTCTCCCAGAAGCCCTAACATCAAGGTGAAGAGAAGAGCTGTGATTTCTCTGATGTTTCTGGCACCACCCCCATTATACAGAAAGGAAAACCAGAGCTGTAGGGTTACTCTGGAGCCATACCACTGACAGTCTCATTTTTTTAAATGTTTCCCTTTTCAATGCAGGGGCAGGCACAGCCCGTCCACCCAAACCTCCGGGTGCAGAGAGGACCAGAGAAAGGGAGGAGGCGGGACATCAGAGGATTCAATAGTGAAAGGGCCCTTACAGGCTATGAACCAGTGCCCAGAGGCCCAGGGAGGGTAATGGAGGGTGCCGGGGGCAGGGCCGGGATCAGAGGATCTGACTCCAGATCTATCCCAACAAGGGAAGTGATGACTCAGGGCAGGGTCTGAGGACCTGCCTCTGACACCCCCCCCACCCCAACCCCGTGTGACCCTGAGGAAGTCAGATGGCCTCTCTGGGCCTCAGGCAGCCCATCTATAAAATGTGGGGGTGGGACCCACCAAGAGCCCTTCTGGCTCCAGAGCTGAACTACCATGAGCCCGCTTCCCTCACAAGTCATCCTGGGTCAGGCCAGGGCACTTTGCTTGGCAGTGCTCAAAGGCAGACCTGTCCTGATATCCCCAAGGAGGCTTTCTCCCAGGGGGACCCTAAGACACCAGATAAGCCCAAACCCCAGCAACAGCCGGGGCAAGAATGAGGGGCTCCCAACCCATCTAAAGAGGTGCCACAAAACACACACACTTGCTGAAAGCCCCAAACATACCAACAGCAGCACAGGCCCCCCACTGGTGAGCAGCTAGGGGCTCCCAGCCCAACGTGGGCTAATTGCCTCCTGATAGCTAATTTCCTTAGGTTTCATTTTCCAGGGCATGAAAACACACACACGCACGCACATGCACACACACATGCGCACACACACATACACTATTTCTCACACATGCACACTTCCACACACACAGGTATACATACACATTCTCTCTTACTCAAACACACATACACACACACGGATACACATTCTCTCATACATGCACTCTTTCACACACATTTACTCTTACATATACACACACTCACACTCACTCTCTCACACACGTGCGCGCGCGCACACACACACACACTCACCAACAACGCTCCCCCCAAGGCTCTTCACCACTTGTGCCCACATCTGGAGCAGGTCCCACACTCAGCCATCCCCAGACCACCCCACTCAAACCACAGTGGAGTCGGCCAGGCCAGGAGAGAGGCCCATGAGGCCAGCTCTCGCTCAGCTGTATGACCCCCCGGTTTGAGGCTGCCCCCAGGGACCCAGACCCCATCTTACCAGTTCCACTTGAGGGCCTAGGCCTTCCAGGATCCTGTGGGCAGCTTCTGCTTTCTTCTGTGGAAGGGGAGAAGAAAGAAAGATAAATAAATAGGCCCAGGACAGGGCTGCCCCATGCAGTCGGGTGGGTCCCCACCCCTCTGGTCAGCTCAGTGGCCTCAGACTAACTCAGCCTACCCCCTCTATGGCATCCCTGTGCTCCCTGAGCCCTTGGGAGGAGCCACCTGGCCCATCCTCCTCCCCAACACTGTCCTCCCCATCATGTCCAACCCAGACTAGCCCAGCCCCTGCCTTCTGCCGTCTGCACTCCCCAGCTCCACTCTGCAGGGGACCGCTCCTTCCCTGGCACCGAGGAGTGCCAGGCCCAGCTCGCTCCGCTCTTTCACTTCTCAAGTTGGTCAGATTTTCTACAATGACCTCAGTGCTATCTGTGGGAGGGAGGGAAAGGGGGAGGGTGCCGAGAACAAGCTTAAGAAAGTCAGGGAGGAAAGAGGCGGGCAGGGGGAGGGGAAGAGGGTGGACAGACAGATACTCAGCTCAGGCATCATGTGACTCCTTCTAAGCTGTCCCTAGGCCCTCCCCCACATCCCAGGATCCAGCCCCCAGATTATGAGAAAACAGGAACACGGGTGATGGCATGGTGCTCTTCAGTTACTAAGTACACAGCCCACCACGTGGCTGGCGGTCTGTCCATCTGGGCTGGAGGCAGCCAACTGCTCCAAATAAATGGCCCTACTGTGCCGGCAGAGATGCCCCTGCCAGGGGGCTGGACTGGGCAGACCAAGTGGCACAAACAGCCAGGAAGCAAAGGGCTCGTGGGGAGAGGAGGGGAAGGAAAGAAGGGAGGGGGCCCTCTTGGCACCTGGTATTCAGAAACCAGAAAGTTCAGCCTGGCACTAACATGGATGTAGTGAGTGTGGGCCATGGGCACACAGACAGGCATCCAATGACTATAGTTCAAAAGAAAGGGAAGGATCAGGGGACGTCTGCTGTCCCCCTCCCTCCAGGCAGGGTTCCAGGCTGGCCAGCCCCAGCCCCCCTGCCCAGGAGGGAGCCCAGGGTTCCCAGCCACTTCTCCCACACACCTGGACCTTACTAGCGCTCGAAGATGGGTCATACAGGGAAAACTGAACACAGCATTCGATGCCTCCTATTCATTCATTCATTCCACAAGTACTAATTACAGGTCTGACAAGTCCCAGACCCTGCACCAGGCACTGGGCTCACGCAGACAGAAACGGAGCATGTCAGCTTTGTATTGGGGGGAAAACAAGCAAGCCTATGATGGGGTACAGAGCAAAGGGGGTGACCTGGCCAGCCAAGTGGCCTGTGAGCAGCGGCAGCTTAGGGAGGGACCAGGCTCATGGGAACAAAGTCAAGAAAAGTAAATGACAGAATGAGCAGCGGCTGCCTTTGCTTTAATGGTCCTCAAAGCAGCGCAGTTAGGGGCATGCAATCCTTATCCCCATTGGACAGATGAAGAAACTCAGAGAACTGCCCCAAGGTCATGCAGCTATTAAGTGTCTCAGGCAGGATCTGAAATCATTTCCTGGACCCAATCAGTGATCCAGTTGGGGGTGGGGGGAACCTGTGAGCAGGACTGAAAGGGCAGAGGTCAAAGCAGGAATCAGTCCATGTGGCTGAGGCTAGGGACCAGGCCTAGGAAAAGGGGGACTGGCAGGTGAATGTTCTTCTGTGGCCAGGTTATGAATGAGGATGGGAATGGTCAGTGGCTGAGAGTAGGGATTAGGTTAGGAGAGATGGAGAGGGCTAGCCATGGGCCGGGCAGCGGCTCCGGCTGGACCTGGGGGTCAGCCTGCCACAAAGACTAGGAGGAAGGTCAAGAGGGGCTTGGGAGGGTGGTGACCATCTTCAGTCTGTGGCCAAGATTAAAGAGGACACACTGCATCAGGGAGAGGCAAAGGGAGGGAGCCAGTCTGCAGCCAGCAGCAGTTCAGGGCCTGAGCAGCCTGGTAACAGGGCTAGGGCCCAAGTTGTGACCAGCTGAAACTGCCCCAAGAGGACCCATATCTTTGACTGGACAGAGTGCTGGCTGGGTTCATGGCTTGCCCCTGGCAACTGGCTACCTGGCCAAGTCCTCAAACTCTCTGGACCTTGGTCTCCTTTTCTGTAAAAAAGAGAAAAGTGTCGGTGTGATCTGGCAGAAAGAGCAGTGACCGATGCAAAGCTGGATGGCGAGGTACTGACCCTGGCCCTACCTCTTCTATTGCCTCAGTGTGCCTTGGTTTCCCTTTCTGTAAAAAGGTGAGATGAGATGACCTCTCAGGCCCCTTCTAGCTCTAAACGTATGATGCCAGGATTGGATGGGGAGGTGCACTTCACCTTTTCTGTGGCCTGGACCACCCTCTCCCCTCAAGGTAGCCCATTTGCCGAAGGTGAAGGGCCCTTTATCAGAATGGTTCTTTAATGAATTAAATGAAATGTGTGGGAGAACAAGAAACAAAGTCTACTGAAACTGTAAACAAAACATTCAAAACACATACACACACACAGCAGGTGTTCAATAAAAGCTCCTTGAATCGCCATGCCTGTCCCCCAACCTCTACTGTGGGCCCAAAGGGAAAGGCTTGGCAGAGCTGGAAGGAGCGGACGCCCGCAGGACTCAATGCTCCTCGCCTCACCACAGACCCCAGGCCGGATGAGGAAAAGGAAGCCTGGAACTGACCACTGTGCCCAACTTGGAATCAGTGGCATCCCCCGGGGCCCGGCTTTCCTCCCATCCAGCTCCCGACTGCTTTTCTGTGCCTTCTGCCCAGCACTCCCAGGTCTGCGCTGAGACCGGCGTGCATCCCTTCAAAGACACTGACTGGCTGAATGACCTTGAGAAAGTCACTTAATCACTGTCCCAGCTTTCTCCTCTACAAAAAGGGGTAAATAATAATACCTTCCCAAGGCTGTTATAATGATCAAAGGACGGATCCAACAGCACCGCTTTCTAGGGCTGTATCCCAGAGAGAACATGAAAACAGAAAAAGGACTCACGTGTACAAAAATATTTAGAGCAGCTCTTTTCATGGTGGCAAAGAACTGGACATCGAGGGGATGCCCATTGAATGGGGGATGGCTGAACAAGCTGTGGTATATGAGTGTCATGGAATGCTATTGTGCTCTAAGGAATGAGGAGCGGGTGAATTTCAGAGAAACCTGGGAAGACTTAGATGAACTGATGAGGAGTGAGGGGAGCAGAACCAGAACAATGTACGCAGTCACAGCTGCAGGGTATGATGACTGACTTGGACAGCTTTAGCCCTTCGCAGCAATGCAAGGGCCTAAAACAACTCCATTCCATTCCACGCCATCCACATCCAGGGGTACGGAGTCTGAATGCAGTGAAGCAGATTATTTTCCCTTTGGCTTGGTTTTGTTTTCTTTCTCATGGCTTCTCCCATTCATTACAATTCTTCTATGCAACATGACTAGTGTGAAAATGTGCTTAACAGGAATGCATGTGTATAGCCGTATCAGATTGCATGCCATCTTGGGAGAGGGAGGAGAAAGGGAGAGGGAGAAAATGTAAAACTTATGGAAGTAAATGCTGAAAACTAAAAATAAATAAATGAACAAGCTGAAGAAAAAATAGCTCAAACAAGACATTTGGAAGGCACTTTGCAAACCCTAAAGCACTATAAATGCCAGTTACTATTATTTTTAATAGATGATACTAAAGATGAGGGGATAGAAGGTGTGGGAGGGAGGAGAGCGGAGAAGGAGCTCCCACAGAATGGCTCTGATCACATGATGCCTGCAGTGAAGGTACTCCTCCCATGGCTGCCAAAGTGACTATGTCACACACCCCTACTCAATAACCTTCCATGGCTCCCTATTGCCTCCAGGAGCAAACATAAAAGCTTCCATGTGACTCTTCTGACTTCTCTCATCTTCTTACACCGTCTTTTCCCTTAATGTACCCAACAATCCAGGGACACTGACCTCCTTGCTCTTGCCCACACAAGACCCACCATCTCCACTGCCCAGAATTCTCTCCTCATCTGCCTCTGGGTTTCCTAAGCCTTCCCCTCTCCCAACCCCCCCCCCCTCTTCAAATGCCCTCCCAGCTAAGGATCATCTCCAATTCACCCCACCTATAGCTCATTTGCATGCTGTCCCTCCCTTCAGATAGTGAGCCCTAGAGGGCAGTCACTGTCTTCTCATTCTCTCTGTAGCCCCAGGGCAGTGCCTGGCACACACTAGGTGCTCATTAAAGGCACAGTGTGCCTTTTGGAGTGGACAATACCGTTGCATCTTACCATGTTCCATACTGGGCTCCACATTTTAGGAAGGGCAGGGAAGACCTTGAAACCGGGACATAGGAGAATGCCCTGAAGACATTGTAGGTGCTTTTGGGAACTGTGACCATGTTTAAGAATGTCCTCCAGTTTGAGAGATGCTGTGGGTGTGGGTGCCACAGGAGCGAGTGCAAATCCTCACCTTGTTCTTTATTCCCCATGGAGGCTCATTTTCCTCAACTGCAAAACCAGGGATCTGGCCTGGCTTCCTCCCAGCTCTGGGGCTAACGTCCCCACAATCCCTAGAGATCTGAAAAGCTGGGGCATGCATGGTCTGCTTGGCCCCAGAGAGCGTGCCACGGGCAACTGGGGGAGGGGACCCAGAGATGGGTAGATTCTGACTTTGCTTCAGGAAAAGCTTCCTAGGAATTCACGCCATCCAATACTGTGCAATGATCAGCTGTGAATGACTTCCTATACTCAGCAATCCTATGATCCAAGACAGTTCTGAAGGACTCATGATGGAAAATGCCAACCACATCCGGAGAAAGAGCCGTGTGGGTGGAATGCAGATCGAAGCACACTTATTGTCACTTTCTTTCTTTTTCTCCTGCGTTTTTTTTTCATCTGTCTTATTTCATACCACAACTAATATGGAAATACGTTCTGCATGATTGCACATGTATAACCCGTGTCAAAATGCTTACCGTCTCAGGGAAGGGGGAGGGGAGGCAGAGAATTTGGAATGCAAAATTTATAAGAAGAATGTTAAAATTTGTTTTTACAAATAATTGGGGGAAAATAAAATATTATTTAAAAAAAAATCAAAGCATTCAGTGCTATCCAGAACCAGAAGAAGCTGCCTGGGGAAGCGGAACAAGGGCTCTTCATCTGGGTTCCCCCAAAACCCAAGGTGCTTGTGGGCAGATTTCAGGGCATTCATACACTTGGATGAGAAAGAAAGTCTCATCTATAATTGACCATCACTGGCTCCCATTGTAATTATACAGATTTTGTGTGTTACTTTAAGGACATGATTTTAAGAAGGGGTCCAGAGGCTTCCCTAGACGGCTCAAGTGGTCCATGTCTCAACAGCTCAGGGGAAAACCCCCAATCTAGAAGGACCACGCAGAATCCTAAGCCCAGGTCCCTCTATTTACAGATGAGGAAAGTGGGGTTTGGGGAGGGCATGAGATGTGTCCATGGCAACTGAGACGGCGCCCAGGCCAGGCCTACAGCATCCAAAGTGCACGCTCCCTGAACCAGACTGCCCTACACACTCTGAAATCCCGCAGTTCTGTGATCTGACGACTCTGAGGTCTTGGACACTACACGACCAATGGGCAGGGGAGCCAGCACGGTGCCTGGGGCGGCGGTGGGGGCCTGCTGTCTTTGTCCTTACCTGCTCCAGCTGGAGGAGAGAAGGCCAGCTCTGGCTGCTGTGAGGCCCCTATCAGATGCGCCTCTCACCCTCCCACCCCGCCCCCTGCCCCCACTTCTTTTTTTAGTTGATTCTTTAAAAAAAAAAAGAGGAAGAAGAAAAAAGCTCACGGCAGAGATGAGGAAACTTGGCTATTTTCAGAAAGAGGATCTGAGATGAGAGGGAGGGCAGTCCTCTGGAATCCTTCTAGACATCCCCCCCAAAGCCTGGGGCCCTGGCATGAGGGGCCTGGGGGTCCCTGGCAGCCCCGGCCTCAGGGGCCCAAGAGGCCTGGAGCTTCCCTGCCAGCCCAGGGGCCCAGAGCCCCAGACAAGCCTCAGAGGACACTCTGCCTGATGCATGGCGAGAAGCGGGGATGATCCCAACGGGGATCAGGACACCCCCAGCCTACTGGAGTATCGGGACCTCTGAGGGCACAGAAGAACATGACTGCATTTGGAAGGGTCATACCACCTCTGCCCGGCCCACAGACCTGCTCCTGATGCCAGCCCTCTCCCTCCCACCCAAAGACAAGTGGTGAGGGAGAGAGCCCCAAGGGGAGCTCCTCCTTTTCCCAGGCATCCACTAGATGGTGCTGCAGCCCCAGGACCGGGAAGGCAGGCGCTCCTACCCAACAGCCCTCCTTAGCTCCCGCCTCCCAGGGATGGGGCGTTCCTCATGGGTGGGATTCAAGGTGAGAAGCTGAGAGGAGCTGTGCAGCCACCCCTCACTCCCTCTGGAGCCACCACTCATCCACCCACGTGGCCTTCAGTTCATTGTGAGCCCCAGGACAAGGGTGCTACAGACCCTGTGAGAGCAGAGAGCACCAGGCCTGGAGCTGGGGGGACCAGAGTTCGAATCCTGCCTAACTGCGTGACCCTGAACCCCTCTGCCTGCTGCACAATGGGGATTATCATAGCCCCCAGAGTCGTTGTGAGGATCCCATGGGCTAGTATTTGTAAAAAGGGTTCGACACAAAGTAGGTGCTATTTAAGTGCTTATTCCTTTCCCTACAGCTCCCTCAACCATACAGCAAGCATTTATTAAGTGCCCACTGTATGCTAGACACTGCACTAGGCCGTGCAGAGGGAATGATGACATGAAAGATATAAAGTACTGAACTTACATTCAAGAAGAACCAAGTTCAAATCCTACCTCGGATCCCCGCTAGCTGTGTGGCCCTTGACAAAGTCAACTAACCTCTTTTGCCTCAGTTTTCCCATCTATAACATGGTAATAACAGCCCCAGTCTTACAGTTACTATTGGGATCAAATGAAATCACGTGGAAACTGCTTTTTGACCCGTTGAGCACCACAGGAGTATGGGCAGCTACTGCGATCTGTGCCAGGGGTCAGATCTGCCCAAGGACAAGGGCTCAGAGAGGAAGATGACCCAAGGCCAGTTCCTTCTGGCAGCAGCCAAAAACCACAGGGCGTGGGGATTCCCATGACTCCTAGACAGAAATAACCAGGCCCAGCCTTCACTTCCGAGCACAGCGGACTGAGTTCAAGGCGCCTCTGCTAGGCAGCTCTGAGGGGGGTGGGCACAGGGCCCAGGTTTCCTGGTGTGAGCAGGGCAGGAGGGGATGGGCCTCCCTCCCTCCAGAAAGGGCATCTTCCATAGCGTGGCTGACACCATCGCTGCTCCGGGATGCTCCTGGCCACAGGACTGCCCCGCAGCTGCCCGGAGAGGCACAAAGGAATCACCAATCAGCCAGCAGCTTTTTACTTAGCACGTGCTGGGGGCCAAGCTTGGGGCTGGGAGCTGGGCACACAAAATCAGAGCCCAAGTGGAGATGTTTCTCATGCCCCAATGCTGCCTCTGGGCTCTCCTCCTCTGGGCTGGACAATTCCAAATGTGTCACCAGATCCTGGCCCCAAGGTCCTTCTCCCTGCTCTCCCCAGGCAGGCAGCCACTACCTGGCTCACGCTTTCCCTTCTACCCTGACTGTCCCAACCTCTGACTTCCCAGTACCTTAGTCTACTGGAGGTTGGTGACCTCTGATTTGCTATCCATCTCAGAGTGACGGTCAACAGCCATGGAACAAACGCCCTCCCAGAAACCAGGGCAGCGCCACGAAGGTTGCCCTGGCACACAGTGCCCCGTTCAAAACCAAACAACACAAAGCCCAGAGCCAAGGGCAAAGGGCCACGTCTAGATGTCATGACGTGACACATGGAGGGAAAGTCCACCCCGTCTTACAGCCAGGCTGCTGATCTGCCCCTTACTTCCACCTGCCCTTGCGGTCTCCCCCATTAGCATGGAGTTGTCCTGTGAGCACAACTGGTCAGCCAGGTGAGGAGCATTTATTTATTAAGCACTGACTACATAACAAGGCACTGTGCTCAGCACAGGGCATCAGAAAGGGGCCAAACACAGCCCCTGCCCTCAGAAAGCACACAGTCCAAAAGAGCACACACATGCATATGGCTCTGTACAGGCAGAAGATGAGCCGGAAGGGAAAGATCCCAACAGCGGAATCTATGATGTAAAGTGACAGAGACAAAGCCTCCTACCCCTATTTCTTGCCAGAAGTATCCCCGTCGAGCCAGGACATTTTAATGGCAGCTTGTATTTCAAAGAACTTGCCCATTTGCAATTTCCCTGACTCTCTCTAAGTAGGGGGGATCAGGATAGGTCTCCTGCAGAAAGGGAGCTTGAAGGAAGCCGGGGACAGGGAGGGAACATCCCAGGCCTGGGAGCTGGCCAGGGAGGAGCCAGGGGAGGGGCGCAGCAGGGCAGATACACCCCACAACTTTCACCATGTACAAGGAACTGATTCCCAAAGCAGGCCTTGGGGGCTCAGGATGGGCAGATCCTCACTACCATCCCTCCTCCCCAGCCACGTCCCCACCGACAAACCAAACAACAACCTGTAGGTGAGGTCTCCGGTCACCCCGAAGGTCTTCCTGGCTGCCTCTGACTCATCCCACCCACCCAAGGGTCCCCCAGCAGCTTACTCGGTTTTCATCATAGATGATCTGCACCAGGCTGCGGTGTTTGGACTCGATCGGTGGAGGCGACACCGGCTTCTCGGGTTCCGGGGGCTTGGCGGCCTCTTCTTCCAGCTGTTGCTACAAGTGACAAAGAGGGAGAAGAGCCACTGAGCATCTGGCCCCAGGGCAGGAGAGAGGGCACCCCAAAGACACACAGGGCAGCAGGTCACCGGGGAGGGAGAGAGAGAGATGCCCCACTGCCTCCTCCCCGCCACCCGGTCCTCCGCCAGCAATGAGGAAGTGAAGCTGCTAACCATTTCCTATGAGTCATAGGGGATTCAGATGGAAGATAAGGCCAGGGGCTGCCCACAGGACCGACTGGGGTTGATGTCCACTCCAGCTGCTGGTCATGGACACAGGGATCTTGGGAAGAGCAGAGGGATCTCCAGAGGGAAAGAGAGGAGCAGCCCCATAGTGAGTCTGAGTCCCTAAACCACAGAGAGCTTGCTTTTTAATTATTATTAATAATGAAAGCTCATGTTTGTAACAGGCTCTAAGACCTCCAAAGTGCTCTGTATGAGCTGAGACAATTCTGAAGGGCCTACCTACATGAGAGATGCTCTCCACTTGAGCAGAGAAGACTGATGGGAGTCCGAATGCAGATCCAAGCACACTCTTTTTACTTTATTCTTCTTGGTGGGTTGTTTTGGGGTTATTTGTGTGTTTGCTTTTGCAACGTGGCTAATATGGAAATATGTTTTGCATGACTTCACATGTATAATCTAAATTAAACTGCTTGCATTCTCAAGGGGGGAGGGGAGAGAGAGAATTCAGAACTCAAAATGGTTAAAAATAAATGTTAAAACAATTTTACATGTAATTAAGAAGAAATAAAAGAGATTAAGAAATGCTTTGCAGACACATCCTTTCCCTTGACTTTTGTGGCTCCCCTTGGCCGTGGCAAAGCAAATGCTATGATCCCCGCTCCGTGGGAGAAGAGACTGAGCCACGGTCACAGGCCGCTGGGGCTGGAAGCCCAAGAGGCGCCTCAGTCACTTGACACACTTTGACTCAGTACTTGCTGCAGACCAGACACTGTGACAAGGACTGTCGGATATAGAAGGGCTGGGGTTTGATTTAGTTTAGGTACTCAACCAGTGACCAAGAACTGTCACCCAGTCCATCTCCCACCTCCCTGCCTTTGCATGGGCTGTGCCCCTCCCCCCACCACACCCAGACGATCTTCCCTCGCCTCTTTCACCTTGCAGGATCCCCAGCTTCCTTCAAACTACTGCCGGGTGTTACCTCATCCATGCGGCCTTCTAGACTGCCCCCAGCGTTGAGGGGCAAGAGAGGGGAGGTCCAAGGAGTGAGAGCACCAGAGTCAAGAAGACCGGAGTTCAATTCCAGCCTTGAGCTGCCCTAACTGTGTGACCCTGAGCAGGTCATTTCATGCCTCTCTCAGCCTCCGTTTTCTCATCTGCCTAATAGGGGTGACAGAAGCCCCTGCCTCCCAGGATCCAGGTGACACTTGGCAGTGCTCTGGAGACTCTGCAGCACCAGACAGACAATGGCATCATCAGAACACTCTGCCATGTGCACAGGACAGAAGGTGGTGAGCGCTGGCCAGGGAGGAGCAAGGAACAGCTCTCCGCAGGACCAGCTGTGATCGCTCCCCTCCATCCACAGCCCCCCAGAAACTAGAAGCTCCCTGAGGGCAAAAATTACACTGTGCTGCTCTCTGGCCCTGTGGCAGCCCACGTGACAGTAGAGGATGGAGACCAATGCCAAGCAGACAGAAATGACCCCAACACCCTCTCTCCAGCAGTAGCACCTGGGGCTGGAGACCAATGAAAGTTGTAGGGGCCAGCCCCCCGACTCTGGCCCCCATCCTATAAGTTTCCTTCACGACCAGCTCACCCATCCTAGGAGCTCAGGGTGCCAGGCCTCCTTCTGGTGTCTAAGGGAGCTCTCTCTCGGGCTGGACAAACCCACACTTGGTCCCATGGGCTTTTCGGCCTTCCAAGAAAAGATAGTGTCCCTTGGCATGGGCTCCCTGAGCACCCGCTCTCTCTTCTCAAGTTCCCACCACGACGCCAGGGAAGGAAAGTGCCTCCCAGAAACCTCACCCAAGCAGGGCCCCTGGCATTGCGTCATGAAAGGACCCTTAGGAAAGGGAGGGCAGTGGAGCTGGTTACCATCTTAATTAATTACGCCAGAGAATTTGGTGGCCAAACAGGAAATTAAGGCTTGCTTGTTCAAGGGGGCCCATTAGAGCCCCCAAATGTGAATCTAATTAAAACTTTAATGCTGCCCTGAATTAGCGTATCCCTTTCCCATCTCTCCACAGTGTAATAATTTGCAATTAATAATCGGCACAATTGGAGCGGCTGCCGCTACTCCAGGAAATGATCTGCCTGACTTGAGCAAATCTGGCCCCAGGAAGACTTTTTTTTTGGGGGGGGGGGAAATCTACAGAGAAGAAAAGCAAGGACCAAAACCTGACTGGAAACAAAAAGATGGGGTGCACAGGGCATAGTGAGGCTGTCTAGCCAAACCCCATGCCCATCTCCAGCCCGGCCACAGGCTGTTTTGCTCCATGATGCAGGCCAGGTGGCCAGACTGAGAGTCAGGATAGGGGGAGTGTGAAGCCTATCTCATCTGTAAAATGAGACTAACATGGACTCCCACTTCACAGGGTCATCGTGACTAATGTGGGCTAACATGGCGTGTGATGTGCAAACCTTACAAGCCGAGCTCTTGTCACCAGCCACAAAGCCCATGCTCTTTTCACCTCTGTACAGCCTCTAGCCCCCTCCCCTAAGTGTAGACCCAGCACATAAAAGAATTCTAATAGAATGGCAACCCCCTGAGGGCAAGGGCAGTACAGAGACAAGAGCACCAAGACCACCTGGACCAGGGGGTTTCACAGGCAGAAGGAGTGCCAAAGCAGCTTCTGCTCTGCACCTCACAGAGGTCCTTGGAGCTGCAAGACAGTAAGCGACTGGGCCAGGGTCCCATGGCCAGGCCGTGCCAAGAAGTGGGACCTGAACCCAGTCCCTGCCTTCTAGGACTGCTCTCTGAGACAGATGTGAAAGGGAAGCCCATTGCCCACCAGGAGCTAACAGAGGGGCACAGCATCAGTAAAGGCGAGTACATGCAGAAAATCTGAATTTAATGCCCAGGGCGAGGGGGCCTTGGCACAGGTGGGAAGGTGGGGCCTGCTCAGGAGGTTCCAAGGCACACTGATGTAGAGTGGGACAAGAACATCTCCAAAGAGAGGCCACTTGGGTGCCCCATGGCCAGGAACAAGGGCAGCCGGGCCCAGGGAGGGCCTCCAGAGGCCGAGAACTGCTTCAAGGACTATCTGAGGCAGCAGGGCCAGAAGCTGCTGATCTGGGGTCTTTTCAGGAAAATGGCCAAGAGACAGCACTGCCAGACTGCCAGCAAGCAGACTGGGAACCAGGCTTGGGGTTCAGATGCTGCCGGCCGAGATGGACCTAAGGGGGTTTGGGGGCTGACAACAGCCCCCTGCTGAAGGGCTTGCTGCTTACCCCCAAAGGAGACCAAGAACAGGGCCACGTGGGCAAAGAGCACATAGTCTACATGGCTTATGGCTAAGCAAAGGGGCTGCTGGGTTTGAGGGTTCTGCTGTTTGTGCATGTGTATGTGTGTGCATGCATGCGTGTATGCATGTGTGTGTGTGTGTGTGTGAGAGAGAGAGAGAGAGAGACAGAGAGAGGAGGGAGGGGGAGGGGGAGAGGGGGGGGAAACGGGGGGAAGAGAGAGAGAGAGAATGCCTGTGACTGCGTGTGTGTGTGTGTGTGTGTGTGTGCGTGTGTGTGTGTGTGTGTGTGTGTGTGTGTGTGTGTGTGTGTGTGTGTGTGTGTGTGTGTGTGTGTGTGTGTGTGTGTGTGTGTGTGTGTGTGTGTTTCTGAAGGAGGGAATTCTTGGTTCAGTTCCCAGAAATTAATGTGCTCCAATTGTCCTTCCTTGCCACAGGAGGGAGGACCATGGAGGGGGCCAAGCTGGAGGAGAGACTACTCACAAGAACAGAAAACATCCCCTGAATGAAAAGGGGAAACAGCTGCCGGGGGGGAGGGGGACTCCAACCTTCCAGCCCCCTCCCCATGGCTCAGGCTCCACCAGGCCAGCCCTGGCAGCTAATCCTCAGGCAAGTGTCCCTGGCCATCCTGGTCGCTCAGCACCAGGCCTGCCTACAAATGGATTTAATGATGGAAGGGGGCCTCCCAGGGACAGCATGGAGGGGGGAGAGGGGAATAATGGGGCCCTTGTGTGCCTGTGGAAGTTCCAGGAGAGCCCTGTTCCTTATTTGTGACTCTGCCTTCCGGGGCCTTTTTCCTCTTCTCTTTAAGAGCTCATGGGCCCGGGTGGGACACAATGTTCTCAGCCCAGAACCCCCTGCTCAGTGCCTGCACTGGGAACCCTCTCTCTGGAGCAGTCGGAAGAGAAAGAAACCAGACGGGAGAGGCCAAGGCCGTTTCTGACTCCCCCAGCCCTTTGAACTCTGGGGAGGGAGGCAGAGGCAGGGGCAGAGGCCACAACAAGGAGACAAGCTCCCTTTGCCTTCTGTCAGATGAGGGGGGTGGCTGCACCACCTCTGAGGGCCCAGGCTGGCTCTAGATCTCATGACCCGCCACCCAGTCAGTCTCCCTGGGCCTGCCTCGGCTTCCTCATGTGTAAACCAGAGGACTGTGATTCCAAAGCAAAGGGAAGGCTGGCTATCTGGGTAGCAGGCCAAGCATCTCACCACCACCTGATTAAAGGAGAACCCTGGGTACCCTTCCTTATCTAAGTGTTCCTCATGTGCCCTGAGAGCCAAGCTCTGGACTCAGGAGGAGAACCTGGCAGGAAGAAGAGCCACACTGGGCTTTGAACAAGTCACCCCCCTTCATCAGGCCTCTGTTTCTTGCTCTGTAAGAAGGGACTGGCCTAGATGGCCTCTGGGGCCCCTCCCAGCTTTTGTACTCCCTGTTCTAAGAACCAGCCCCTCTCTGGCCCAGATTTGCCCCGGAACATTCCTAGTCTGGCCATCCGAGGTTCTAAGACCTTTCCTCCCAGTTTTAACATTCTGCATTTGAAGGAGAACGTCTCTCCTGGCTCCAAGGTTCTAGGTTCCAAATTCCTACCTGGCCCTGACACTCTGTTCTAGCAGCCCCCATGGTACTCTATGTTTCTCTGTGAAACAATCTTTCCAGGAGGGCAATTGTAGCTGCCCTGACTGAGGCAGAGCTCAGGGGGACTGACTCTGAGAACGGGCACAGCTGTGCTCTGTCTATCCCTGACGCCCCAGGTGTCTTGTGCCTTTATGCTCAAAACTCAGTCTCCTTATCTGTGAAACAGACCAAGAGGTAAGAGAAGCAAACAGAGAAGGCGAGGGAAGGGGAGAAGAGGGGGAGAATGGAAAAGGAGAGGGAGGAGACAATTGGAGGAACCCAAAGAGAGAGAGGAGAGAGGTTCAGACAGAGCCAGAGAGGAGGAGAGAAAGGCAGGGGAGGGGAGAAGAGAAGGGAGAGGGGCCATTGACCTCCTGGGGCTTCCCAGTTCACCAATTCCCCCCCCAAAAGGAGATGCTGGGAAGCAGCATCTCTGCCCCCAGGTCAGCCTGGACCCTCAGAAAGCTGGGAAGACAGTGCGATGACCTTCCCAGAAGCGGGAAGTCTGAGCTGCCGAGTCAGAGGCGAGGCTGATGACAATGATGGCTTGGGAGGTGCAGGGAGAGTGTGGGGGCTGGAGGAAGGGACGGCCACGCAGGGTCATGGGCTGATCCCTACCTCTCTAGCACTCTGCTTCCCTCCCACAAAATTATCCAGAACCCCCAGACAGCTGCAGAAGCCTCTTCTGGCTGTTTATAATCCTGGGAACAGCGCTGCGCCTCAGTTTCTAAATATGTGAGACACAGAGGCTGAACGAGATCAATGGTCTCTGATTTTTAAATCAAATGCACCCTTATTAAGAATGCTGAGGATGCACCCGATGTCCCTGGACTAATCCACAGGTGGGCCCTGCAGGGTGTGAGAGGAAGCCGGGCAGGGGACCCCCTCCAGACGCCAGGAACACACCACGCTTCTCCTGCGGCCAACAACTGTGTCATTCTCCTCCAGGTCCTGGGAGGGGCCGAGCATGGAGACTCAGAGCCTTGTGGGCCTGCCCCGGCCTGCCTCCTTCCTCTGGTGTCTAATCGGGCCAGGTGTTACCGTCACATCCGTCCAGGGGCCATCGCACAGGCACCATGCACATGGCCTGGCAGACACAGCTGTTCCATAAATCTCCCTTTCCCCCCAGCCCCACATTGCCTAAGCTCCTTTGATACCTCTGTGGAAAAAAAAGGCAGCCAAAAGCAGGTGTCTGGGATTAATTAAATGGTGAAGCAGAAAACCATTAAGCTCCCTGGGAAAGAGAAGCCTGGAAGGCTCCAGCTTGGCCTGTCCTGGGCCCAGTGTTCCAGACACAGGCCAGCTATTCTGCAGGCCCAGAGATGGAGCTAGAGCCCAGGCCACCACCTTCCTGCCTGTACCCTGGGTGTCCTGGGTGTACCAACCACTCAGGCCCTTCTCTTCTGCCAAGGACTCAGCCTGGTACAGACTGGACTTGGTGTTCAGGGCCTCCTATTACTCTCTAATTGTTTCAAGAACGGGAATACTGGCTTGGCTGGGAGAACAGAGGATGTCAGAGCTGGGAGAACAGAGGATGTCAGAGCTGGGAGGGGTCCGAGAACAGGGGATGTCAGTGCTGGGAGGGGCCTAAGAACTCAGACCTTGGAACATCCAGACCTACCCCTTCATTTTACCAAAAGTAAACTGAGGCCCAGAGAGAGGAATGGGCAGGGCTAGCCTAGAACATGTATGTCAGCTCAAGAAAAGCCCTCTGAAACACCACTGCTGGGAATTAAGGTGGGGGTGGGGTAGGTGGCCTGGAAGGGCACACAGGGTCGTGAGAGCAGGAAAGGAGCCTAGGCAGGGTGAAGACCTGTGCACCTGGGTACTTTCCTCACCTGTATCACCACACATACACACGCACACTCATGTGTGCACACATGTACTCACAAGCACACATGCACACACACTCACACATGCACACACTCACATGCACGCACATTCACACATTCACTCACACAAGCATGTACATTCAAACACACTCTCACACATCCACTCACACATGCACACACACACACATGCACTCACACATTCTCACACACATGTACACACACATACACACATGTACACTAACACACGCGCACATTCTCTTGTACACATGCACTCGCATGTATGCACACTCATTCACACACATACATACTCACACATGCACACATTCACATGTGTACACACACACACACACACACGAAACAGGCAGCGTAAGTGCCACAGACACTGAGCCCCAGTCAGAGACCTGGGGCGCCCTTTACCTGCTTCTTCTTCAACTTGGATATCTGCTGCTCCACCATGGTGATCTCTCTGTCCACGCGGTCCATGTTCTGGATCAGCTCTTCCTTGGACAGTCGGGGCGGCAGGAGATCCAGCTCTGACTCAGGATGGGTGGGGCTCACCGGCGACACAGGCTCCAGCTTGCCAGTGAGGCCTCGGTCCTGCCAGGGAGCAAACAGAAGCAGGGAAGTCAGCCAAGGCCAGCCAAGAGCCCACTCTGGCTTCTGACCTCAGGCCTAGTGCTCAAAAGTACCTCAGAACCCACCTTGACCAACCGCCCCTTACAGGGGAGGAAACCGAGGCCTAGAGAGATAATGGAACTTCCTGAGGTGGCAGGGCAGGACTCAAACCCCAGGCTTTTCACTGAAGAGGCCAGCGTCCCTCCCCCTCTACAGCCCCTAATCCAGACACCAAGGGCTATGCTCTTCAGGCTCTTGTCTTGTGTTGTGGGAAGGCGCTCCGAGAAGGTCACTGCTGAGCAGGCTGGTCAGGCCGGCCAGCGGGTTGGGCTCCCTCTGGCAAGGCCGCCGCTCTCAAACCCCTGCCCCTGCCCCACAGGCCCAGCCAAGGAGGAGGGAAGACACCCTGCGCTCCTCCTTACCACCTCTAGCAAAGAGAATGACGGTATATGCACGTTTCTAACACGCCAAGGTTTAATAGTCACCCATGTCCATGAGCATTCATTAAGCACCTACTGTCTGCCAGGTACCACGTTAGGTCCTGAATACACATAAGAAAGAACATAAGCAAGGACAGCCTCTACCCTCCAGGAGCTTCTGTGCAAATGGGGGGACAGAAAAAGGGAATTAAGGGAGAATGGGGAAGGTGGCCAGGGAGGGCACATAGGGTCATGAGAGCAGGAGTGGGGCCTGGGTAGGGTGAAGACCTGTGTGCCTGGACACTTTCCTCACCTGTGTCACCCGCCCCCCCACACACACCCCCTGTGAAACGGTGTAAACGCTAGTACTCCCATTTCACAGACTGGTCAACTGAGGTCCCAAAGCTTTCTGCGGAGCGGCCTGCCCAGAGCCACAAGAAAGAACAGAGGACAGGGTCTGGGCTCCTTCCACTCCCCTACACTGCCGTCCATGCCAGGGCTGGAACATCGGTCATTTCTCTTTAGTTCAACAAATATTTTGCAATGTCCACCACATGCTGGGTCCTATGCCTACACGGACAAGGATCTTTCTGGGGTGAAACACGCACACGTATATTAAAAATACTGAATATTAAGAGCAATAAATAGCTAGCATTTAAGGCTGGCAAGCACTTTCAAAACATCATCTCCTTCAGTCCTTGTAACTAGCAGGTGGCTATTCTTGTCTCCATTTTAGAGATGAGGGACAAGCCTAAAGAGGTAAAGGCACTTAGTGTCCAGGGCCACACAAGCAGTGAATGTCTGAGGGCGGATCTGAGATCCTCCAGGCCCAGAGCTCTATACACTAACAAAACATACAAAATGAATATAAAGCCAGAATCTGGGGGAGAGAGGGAAGCATCAACAACGGGGGGGGGGGGGGGGAGGGAATATAACAAATAAGGAGCCTCGCCTAGGAGACAGTGCTTGATCTGAGCCTCATAGAGTACTAAGGATTCAGAGCAGTAGAAATGAGAAAGGAAAGCATTCAGAGTAAGGCACAGCCTAGGCAAAGGCATGGAGGCAGGAGATGACTCACCTCCTGTGCTCCTCCTCCCTCCTCCACAATGACTCACACCTAAGACCCAAGTCACACTTTCTGGGAGCTGCTCCAGATAGAAGGGGTAGGAGGCAAGGTGAAGAAACTTGGTCAAAGTCACTGAGGCGGTAAATGGCACAGACGGCCACCAATCCTGGCCACAAAAGCGACACTTAGCACCAGAGCTGGCTCACAGCAAGGGCTTCATAAATGCTTAGTGGTTTAATCATGTGCTATATGCAAATCCCAACTTGTATATAAGCTATCATTATGATACAAGGAAGCAATATGGTGCCAGGCCCTCAAGGAGCGCACAGACCAGGAACAAAAGGGCACCAGCCAGAATGGAGACCAGGACAGAACTGTGAGCAATCAGAGGCTGGGGAGACCCCTGTCCACACAGGGAGGGTGGCTTCTGAGCTGGGTAGAAATGGAAGGGCTGAGGGAGGTAAGAAAAGGAGGGCAGGGGGCAGAGAGCACACCATCAAGCTGGGCTGGCACAGAGTCTGCCCTTCACCTTGGGGAGTTCTGGCACTCACTGCCACATAGGCTGAGGCTTTTTGGGGCCAGTGTTTCACATCAGGCCTAGATGCCCTCCCCATCAGACTATGGCCCACTCCCGGCATCCCCTGCCCAATGCTCCCAACATAAGGCCTGGTGACAAATGAGGCATCACAGATAACGTCCTGCAGGCTGGGCCGCCTCTCAATTAGCAAGCCTTCCCCCAATTTCATCCTCTGCCCTGCCTCTTGGGGGTCACCGGGCGAGGGGGAGGGGACTGGAGGGAATGCCTGCAGGTAACCTGAGCCCCTTCCCCAAGCGTGGGGCAGCTGCTCATCTAAGGGGGGAGGAAACAAGTGGGGATTCACACCAACCCCTCAGGCCCTCCTACACAGCAGTTGGCCAAGGGACGACATAAGGTTGGCATTCTTTTCAAGGACCAACTGGCATTCCCAGAGTCTTCCAAGAGCCCCAGCCTGGCTGTGGGCGGCATCCTGTGACTCCCTCCCTCCCCTGCCCCTCTCTGGACCCCACCAATGACAGATGGGTACCCCCTCCTCCCCCAGCCCCATTAGCCTGGAAGGCAAAATCCATCAATGACCCCAGTGAGGATCTGGGCACGATTTCCTGAGCAGATGCTGACATGGTGAGTGGCTCACCCGCGGGTGAGCTGTGCTGGCACCAGCCCCAGGGTGGCAGGCACCAGAGAGGTTTCTGGGATGAATGGGAAATCCCTGCCAACTCCCGTCTGCCACTTGGTTATCATCCAAAGAGCATTGCCAGGCTCCCCTGCCTGGTCAAGGACACGGTGCCAACCTCCCGACCGCTATTCTCCCTAGCAGAGCATGGATTTCAGTGTATGTCTCCTTTGGACTCCTTTTACCTAGCTGGGAAATGGGACTAACAAAGCACAGTAGTGAAGCAGGTGGAGAGGGGGTGGGGATGGGGGAATATTTGGAAATCCTTCAAATGAAATCGAGAGCAACCAAATCATGTCCAAGTGAAAAAACAGGTCAGATGCAGAGAGACGGGGAAGGGTTTGAAACTAAGATAATAACTTAGATGCCTAGGGGAAACAGTGGGAGACAGCACTAAGAAAGAAAGGGCTTAGACCCTGGGCCCAGGAAGGAAGAGAAGAGAGTCCTGGGCATGAGATGCTTGAGGCCAAGGGCTGCCCTTAGCTCCGGAGAACAGGAAAATCAGGTCACAAAGTCAGAGCCCAGAAGACAAAGAGCAGCGAGTCCGGTACTGAGCATGCTCCAGGTCTTGGGAAGACAGAGCTGGGCTGAGGAGGGAGAGGGGGAGACCCAGTCCTGGAAGAACTCATAACTTAGCAGGAAAGGCAGGAAACAACTCAAGAGCAATCCAAGGCTGTTTACGAAGGAACACTGGTTTGTACAGCTGGGGAAGAAAACAGAGAAGGGGGCTCAGGTTTGCTTCTGCTTTGTCCAGACTAATTCACCAAAGCCAGAAGGGAAAGAGGGATTTGGGGCAGATGGCCAGTCCATTAACAGAAATGGAACAAGCAAAATCCATGCCCATGAATTGGGTAACAGCTAACTAAACTGGGGAATGTGAGCAAAACATCGCTGTGTCATAAGAATTACAACAACTGTGAAGAACTCAGAAAAGCACGAGAAGGTTCATAGGAACTGATGCAAAGCAAAATAAGTAGAGCCAAGAAACCAAAACTTGTATACATCCATGTGCACGCCCTGTCCACATGTGATGACTACAACAAGGTAAACAGAAAAAATAAGATCTAGTTTAGTATCGTGTTTAGCATGACGGGAAAGAGTTAAGAAAATGCATCTCCCTGGGGACACAGTTTTTGTGTGTGTTAAGCTGCTTTTGCTTACCTGCTTTCTCCTGGCTTACTAGATAGGGAAGGCAGGAAAAGAACATTTGGAAATGAAGCAATGTAAAAAATTTTTTAAAGGTTTCAAAAATGAGATTAAAAAAAAATTTAAGATGAGGATGGTACAGAGTGACTGAAACTTGCTTTGTCTGGAGTAGTTAGCAGACCATGGTAGATAGCCTGAAAGACAAGTGCTCAGCCTGGCACAGCTTCCACAGAATGAGCTCCTTGGAGCCCCACCACACCCCAGAAAGCTATGTCTGGTATGAAGGCTAGAGGAGAAGAGACAGAACAAGTTCAGAGACTTGACCAGCTGCTTGGGATGATGGAAAGAGAAAGAACACTTAGATTTGGAATCAGGACCAGGGTTCCAAACTCAGCTCAGGCCTCATGACCTCTAAGACGTCGCAGAAAATGATTTTGCTCCCTGAGCACCTGTTTCCTTATCTGTGACAGTAAGACGAGCAGAATAAATGATCTCCAAGGTCTGATCTTTAATGCAAGAAGGAATTTGAACCCAAGACTCTTCTGACTCCAGGTCTAGTATTCTCTCTCTCATGCTGCCTCCTTATGCCCAGAATTCTGCAATGAAGAACATCAGCTCTGGGAGGGTCCCCCAACCCCGCTTTGCATACCCTCCCCACCAGAGCACCCAGCACAGCAGCAGGAGCCCAGGAACCTCATTTGGCCAGCAGACTGAGACGCATTAGATGACAATGATGTCTGTCCATTCAAGGAGGATTCTTCAGTGGTTTTCAAAGTATGGTCTGGGGACCATACTAAGGTGTTTTGCTTTCTAGCAATATTGATAGATAGAAACTCATTAAACAAAAGCCCTTGAGCAGGGTCCTAGATAATTTTAAGAGAGTGAAAGGCTCACAAGACCAAACAGTCTCAAAGAATGTGTTCCAAACCAAACCCCAAACACGTGACAAATGTTTCCTCTCCAGTCCCTGATACCCTCATTCTCTACCCTGGCCCTTTCCAGACAACTAAGGTCAATGCCTTAAGCATCTCCCAGTCTCCCACCAAGTGGAAACCAAAAGATCCCTGGCTTGACTAGCAGCAGGGCTTTGGGGCCTTTGGGGAGGTCAAATCAGAAGAAGCACTTACACCTGGGAAGAGAACTGGGCCTCCCTCCAGGAGATTGTCCTCAGACCCCCACAGAGCCATTAAGGCAAATTTCTCCAAAATAAAATGCCAAAGAGCCAATCAGAGAGGCTTAACTCACCCCGTGCCCACTGACTACCGCCCTCGTCAAACTCAGGACAGAGTATCCTTTCAGAGCCTGACAGAACCTACGATAAAGCCCAGCAACTGGGAGGTGATCGAGTCACTTCCTGAGAATTCTTCCCTGGCTACCTCCCTCACTCTGCCTGACCCCTGACCAGCAAAAGGCAGGGTCAAAAAGGGCAGAATCAAGTGAGAACATGAGAGCTCCAAGTGGTCTGGCCTACTCTCCTCAAAGCCAACAAATCAGAGGTGCCATCCCCAGCAAGCTGCAGACTGCTGCCCTGTGGTTCAGAGAACCTTGCAAATAAGGGAGATGAGTTACCAGCCCACAACAAAGTCGCTGGTCAGAAACAAAACAGCATCACTAGACTCTCCCACAGACTATCCAAAAGAGAAAAAAAGTAAGGTCTTCGCACCTACTTCACCTAGCTAACAATTAAAATTCATTCACTTACAGCTACAAGGGACCCAAGATGTCACCTAGGTCAACCCCCTCATTGTATAGATGAGGAAACTGAGGCCTAATGAGGTTCAACAGTTATTTACCCAAAGTCTCCGAGGCAGTTACGTAGCAGAGCTGAAACTCAAACCTCGGCCCTCTAACTCCAAATTCAGTGTCCAGAGGGCAGGACAAAACCATACCTGGTGAGTAGGATGGCTCCCCCCTCACAACCATGTCACAAAACGGGGTCCCAAAGGGAAACACAATGCTAGGAGCTCATGAGATGGAAATCAGGTCAGAAAAAACCACCACCCAAAGTTCAGAAGCCATAAGACTGCTGACCCTGGAGAATTATGCTCTTCTTCCAGGGTCTCACTCCCTAAGTAATGTAAATGAGGTCATGCATGCTCCACTTAGACACCAGAGGCACAAAGACTCCTCTTCCCAGAATTCCTGGGGGCTCACTGGGTCAGCCCAGCTGCGGCCTCCTTCACCATATGTTTCCATTAGGGAGGGCCAATTACAAAAATGCTGCGGCCCAGGCAAGCTGAGAAACCAAAAACACATTCCTAGAACAAACTGCCAATTTTGCAGCAAGGTCCCCAAAGCCCTTGCTGCCTCTTCCTGCTCCCACATATCTCTCCCGCCAGCCAGCGCTCCCCTCCTGGCCCCTCCACCGGCCCCCTCCCAGACACTGGGAAGGGCTGAGCACACGAGGCAGTGAGGAAGAATCGGTGAAGCTCGCAGAAAAGCTGAAAGGGAAAAAAAAATTTAATGATTCATGATGAAAAAAAATGGGGGTAGGACAAAGTAATGGGTCGGGAAAGGGCAGAGAGACAGACACGCCCACTTCATTAGGAAAGAAAAATAAATGAATCATCTCAGAGTTTAGAATCTGAGAGAAAGAGAAAAGAGACAAAGGAGAGGTTCCCAGACCCCAGCCAGGCTCTCAGGATCACAGCCTTGAGCGCTGGGAGGGGCCCTGGGCTCAGCCCGACAGAGGGAAGAAGCCTTTATACACACCAGCCACCCACGTATCTCCAGTGATGTTCACAACAACCCTGGGAGGCAGGCAATTTTAGTCACAGCTGAGGAAACTGAGGCAAACAGGTTAAGTGACTTGCCCAGGGTCATACTGCCAGTAAGGCTGGATTTGAAGTCAGGTCTCCCTTACTCCAGGCTGGGCTCTCTCCACTTTGCCTCTGGCAGTACAAAGGACAAGCTTGACCCAAACAAGAAATACGGGGAGACGCCTCCCCCAGCTCCTGTGTGAAGGCTGGAGGGGATCCCTGAGTGTGGCTGTCACACAGAACCTCAAGGGTTTTTTCAGTGTCTGCTGATCTGTTTCTGCCTCTTCTTTTTAAACCATTCTTCACTCTATGGAAAGGCTTTCCTACAGGGTGATGGAGAGGAGAGACTTAGACAATATGCATTCCTAAAAAAAGAAGAAGACACTTCCCAAGTGTCATGCTGCCGAGTTACCGCTCGCCCTAGCCCTCCCCAGGTCCAGTCACCTCCTGGAGCAGACTCATCTCTTTAATAGGAGAGATGTCCTATCTACGATCGATGGGAGAGAGCCGAGGGCCAGAACCGCTGTCAGAGGCTCTGGATGGCTGGCCCTCCCCACAGCCAGCCACAAACCAGGCTCCTTCCAGCTAAGCCCCAGCCTGGACCCCCAGCTGTCCATCGCCCCTTGGCCATCCACCCCAAGCCAGCCGGTAGGGATCCAAGGCGAGGGAACCCCACAGAACCAGTGGTTCCCCAAATGCCAGGCGTCCAGGTGGAGCCCCCACAGAGAACAGCAAATCTCAGACATGAACCTGTAGTCACAGCCCAGAGAAGCTGCTTCAGGAAAAGAAACAATCACTTCATTTCTCAAGGTGATCCTTTCCTGGTAATTACTTGGCTTCATGTGATTTGTTTTTATAAGCCCTTATCAGCTACTGTAGTTCCTGTTTATTGCTGACCTCATTACTATGTGATTTGTGGGATAAAGAGAGGGATCCGGGAGCAGGGGAAAGGTGGGTGGGCAGGCATGGGAGCTAAGGAAGCCAGAGGAATTAGTAGGAGGGGAGGCAGCCCCCCAATATCATCTGGGGCCAGCCAAGAAAAGGAATTGAAGCCAGAGGCAGGGGCAGCCCCCAAACAACAAGCACCAGAGGTAGGGGCAGCCCCCCAATAACAGCACCAGAGGTGGGGGCTGCCCCCCAATAACAGCTGGGGCCAGCCAAGAAAACAACATGGAGCCAGAGGCAGAGAGGCAGCCCCCCAGCTCTTTTTGTGGGGAAAGGCCCTGTTTGCATCCGGCAGCCCCAGGAATAAACAACCCTGAGGCTCTTAAGGGGTTCTCTTCCCCAGCCCAGCATGACTGCCATGTCTTGGCTGGGGAGCAGAAATGAAGAATAATTCTCCAGATGTCTCTACCGCCTCCCTCTGACAGAATGAAGGGCACAGAGCCCAACTGGGGGAAGGGGGATGAGAGCCCAATAGGGTTCCATGGATGCTACCCCTCCCCTACCCCATCCCCAGACAATAGGCAGAGCCTTAGCAGGCTTCCTGCTATACTCTCCACCCCCAATAAGAGAGTTCCTTGAAGGCAAAGCCTGCATTTCTCGCTGTGTCCCTGGCACAGGGCCTGGCACCCAGCAGGCACTGAATGAATGTGTCTCAGGCTGGATGGGCCAATTTCAAAGTCAGAGAGGATTTTAGGGAGCTGGGAAGATCAGAGCCCAGAGCAAGCTCCCAGGTCCAGGGCAGAGATGAGATTTAAGATCAGGTCCTTCCCAGCCTGCTGTCCATCAGGCACTGACCCTTGGGGGCCATTGGAAGCCTCCAACCCCATCTAGGTACTTTATTCTGCATTGAAAGAGACCGGGTCTCAGAGTAGACAAGGGACTGGCCCAAGGTCACACACTGGGGTGGAGAGGGGGGAGGGGATGTTGGAAGAATCAGAAATAAAACCCAGCAGTGCCCGGCATACATTAAGTGCTTAATAAATGCTCATTTCCTTCTCGCCCACCAGCTCTGCGTTCCTTCCATCCTCCCTATGTGCCCTACTTCTACTCCAAACTTTCAATGGGGGAGCAAAGGACTTGGAAAATTAACCCATTAAAATTAGACTCTGTGTGTGTGTGTGAGTGTGAGTGTGAGTGTGTCTGTGTCTGTCTGTGTATGCGTATAAGCTCCTTGAGGGCAGGGACTCAATAAACCAGAGCTTGTGGACTGACTGGCACAACTGTATTCAAGTACTTGAAAAGCTGTCCTGAGTGAGAGATCAGGCCTAGCAGGCCTCTGCTGCAACCCCGTCCAACCCCAAGCTCACAGGGCCATCAGGCTGTCTTTCCTCCTATTCAGTCCCTAAAAGGCAGAAAGGGGAGCCAAAGGCACCCCTCCGGCTCCCCAAAGCCCAGCATCACCTGTTCAGGGCACAGGAAAATTATTATCTGGCAATAAACAAACAGGCTGGAATCATGTTTGAAAACTACCCCCAGCCTCCAGCACAATAGATCAGACTGGGCCTGTTGGAACAGATTAAATGCTCACCAAGGCAGGGATGGTCCCTCTAGGTATCTGTTACATCCCAGATAATTAGCTCAGAGAAAAGGTAGCTGGCTCTGCAGCCACGCACATCAGGAACCAGCTCTCAATAATGAGACCATGGATTCTCATTTTCCACAGGCAACTTGGGGAAGTCTTGGGACAACACAGAACACAGCACCCCAAAGGGTAACAGACTGGGGGACTGGAGAGAGGGAGTAGGCAGGAGAGGGGAAAGAAGAGTAAGGGAAAGAGGGGGAGAGGAGGAAAAACAAAGCACAGAGAAAAAAGGGAAAGGGAAGAAGATATGGAAAAAGAGGGAGAGAGAGGAGAGAGAGAAGAAAGAAAGGGAGAGAGGAGACAGAGGAGACAGAGAGAGGGAGAGAGAGGAGAGGGAGAGAGAGAGACAGGAGACAGAGAGAGAGAGACAGGGAGAGAGAGAGAGACAGGATAGA
>CM053594.1:31105277-31121267 GCA_028646575.1 Pseudocheirus occidentalis | reverse complement strand
GAGAGAGAGAGAGAGAGAGAGAGAGAGAGAGAGAGAGAGAGAGAGAGAGAGAGAGAGAGAGAGAGGGCGCACACTCTCCTTCCCTCTGGGGAACCTTCAGGCAAGTCCTGGACAAGGGTCTCCTTGACAGAGAAGGGCTCCCAAGTGACAGCTCAGCCAGGGAAAGGTAGGAGTGGTATTAGCTGTAAGAGGGAAGAGAAGCTAATGGAGGTGATTTGAAGTCCCCAGATGATCAAACTCCGAGGTGGGAGAAGCAAGGGAGGCAGGCAGTGAGCAGTGATGGGAAAACAGATTTCCTGAAGATGCTGGAGTTTGCTGGAGGATGAGGGCTGGGAGGGGCAAAATCCTAGGGTGAGGTGAGGGAGGGATGGGGAATTTATGAAGCACTCTCCTAATAATCTCATTTATTTAAAAAATGTGTGTACCTACACACACACAGACACACACACTCACACACAGATACACACACACACACACACACACACACACACACACACACACATCAAACACCCTCCTTTGGCGTCATATTATCAGGGAGAGGAAATGAGATTTCTGAAGCCCCAGTAGAGAGATGCAGACCAAATCCCACTTGAGATGCACTTCAATGAACAGCTTTTCAAATGGAAATGTCACTCTTTGGAAACGTTTAAATTTCATCCTGCTTCCTTGCTTCCTATGTGGGGGGAAAAAAGATGATTAGGAAAATAGAGCCTGGCTGGGGAAGGGAGGAGGAGGAGGAATGGCACATCCCCGGCTGGAGGAGATCCAGGCCACAGGGCAAGGCTGAGGGAGCTCTCGGCCTGCCCCGGCCTCATCTCCAGGCCCCTCTCAGGGGAAGAGGTTTGGGGAAAGGGCCCGGCTCCTGTGGAGGGGCCCAGACCAGGTGTGGAGCCACGGCTTCGGACTGGATGTCATCACAGGCCCACGCCCAGCTCGGCTTCCCAGGCTCAAGAGGAAAGCAGAAGCGGGGCAGAGGAGAGTCAGGCAGGGGGCTGGTGAGCCCACCTGCTCAGAGGTCGGATGCCCAAAGGTGCACAGCTCATTTCCAGAACTGGGATCAATGGAAAGAAAGGAGCAGGTGCAGGAGGGAGAGAGAGAACACCACAGCCCTCTGGAGCAGCCCAAGCTCCCACTGGGTTTTCTCCACCTCTCTGGGCCCCCTTCTTCAAGGGGAGGGGTCTTGGCAGGGGCTCACACCGGCACTGAAGCTCTGCATCCCGGCAGACAACCCCTCACGGCCCAAGCTCAGGCCCGACGGTGTTGCCCTCACTCCATCACCGTTGGCTCTTGGCACTCCTGACACCAAACCCAAAATGCTCTGTTTGGCTCCTAAAGTCCTTCCTAACCTGTCCCCCCCCCCCCAACTCTCCAGGCTTCTCACACCTTCCATCTCCTACCTAGGCAGCGGGAGGCCCAGCAAGTAGAGCTTGGAGTCAGAAAGACCTAAGTTCAAATCCAGCATCAGAAACTTGTTGGATTGTGTTCTTGGGCAAGTCACTTAACTGTCTGCCTCAGTTTCCTCATATGTAAAAAGTGGCTGCTTCCTATTACTGGAAGAATCAAATGATATTTGCAAACTGCATGAATATCTGTAAACTGCTTAGCACAATTCCTGGGGTGTAACAGGCACTCAAAACTGTTTCCTGACAGCCTAACATACAACCTTAGCAAGTCATCTCAGGGTAACAGAAGTCTGGGTGATCTGTCCAGGGGCATGCAGCTCTAACACTTGAACCCAAGGCCCTTCCTCTGTACTCTGGTAGCTCTCCCTAGACAGGGCCGGAATATAAGAACTGAGAAGGGGGTGGGGGAAGAGGGCAAGAGGTTTGCACCCCATTCCCAGGCAGGGCTCTGGGACACTGTGGCCCATCTCCCCAATAAGCGGGCAGGCAGGCAGCCCGGCAGCCTGGCCTCTCTTACTGGCACAAGGATAACCACACGCTGACCCCGCCCAGAGCTGCAGCTGTTAATTAGTTAATGTACACCAGCCACTTGGAAAAAGAGAGGCTTTTTAATGTGATAGTTCAGCATCAGGACAGCAAGAGAGAGGGGGTGGGAGACAAATTAACCTGATAATCCTGGCGCACTGGCTCTTCACAAGGACCCACAGGCTCCCCTGGGCCCTGCCCATCCCCCTCCCCTCCATCAGAGCCAAATGCAGACCCCGGCCATGCAGCGGAAACCAAGGTCTCCAGAGCACACCTGCATTCCAGCCTTACAGGACCAGGAACAGCGGCTCCTGCCAGGCCCGCCTTACTGTCACTACCTCAGTTTATCCATCTGGAATCTAGACCTTGTTTGGTCTGAGAATTTGAACCTGAGACTTCCCAGAGGCAGAAAGTCCCTTTGCAGATAAAAGTCACCCATTAGGCTGTAACTAGTGACCATCTAGCACTGCCCATTGCCACACTGCCTGTGTGGGTCAGAGACAAGACTTTAAGCCAAGGCACATGGAGCCTAACACTGACTCTGTAGATGATGAGTTATTCATCTGGGAGACCGGCTGTGGAGAAGACGCTGACCACAATGCTTGCTGGGTGACCCTGGGCAAGTCACTTAACCCTGCTGCCCTCAAGTCTCTTCATCTGTAACATAGGAGTAATAATAAATGATACCACCCCCCCAGGGTTATTGTGAGGGTCAAATGAGAAACCATCTGTAAGGTGCTTCTCAAACATCACAGTGCCAAGTAAACGCTAACTGTCCTTACAATAAAGTCAGAGGCCTGGAGCCAGAAGGGACCTCAGAGGCCCCTCCTCCATCTCGAAGACAGGGCCTGAGCAGGAGGGGGGGGGGCTCTTGCCACTGGATCCTGCCTGGCTCTCCCATACCCCACACCAACCACCCTCCTTGAGCCTTGCCCACCAAACCACAGAGGGAGTGTGATCTGTACCACTGGAGGGAGTGCTCCCACCATGGAAACACCAAGCAGGCCATACATGTGTCAGGCAGCAATTTGAAAAAAATCTGTTTCCTTTCTTAAAATTTCCAACCTAGTACAGAGGGGAATTCTTTCCATAGAACCACATCTCCTATGTTACAACATAAAGAAAATTATTGGGCAAACAGGATCCACTTGACAAATTAATTTCACAGCCCAGTTTGCCAGCGTGCACATGTGCTCAATAAAGAAGTGAGGAGGGGGCAAGGCCTGGTGGAGGGCTCAGAGCCACAAGCCCGGCACCCACCTCGCAAGTGCCAAGCTCCCACAGGAACCCGTCGCCATCTCCCCCCAGTCTGGGGCAAGCTCAGGCCTAGGCCACCCAGCCCTGCCAGCTCCCTCCTGCACCCCTGAACACTCTCCCCAGCTCTGGGGGCTGGGGACAGCAGGAGGTGATAGATTGACTGCAGCCTCAGAAGGCAGGCAGTGACCACCCCCCTTCTGGGAGGACAGAGCTGAAGAGGCTGCCCGGCTTGGTGTGTGGGGATGGCCACTCAACTGGTGAGGAAGCCACCCAATCCCTCCCCACCCTGATGGATAAAGAGCCCCCTCCCCTCCCCTCCTCTTCCCTCCCTTCCTCCTCTGGATGGCAGGGCTCTGAGGGTGGAGGACTGCAACACACACACACTCACACATACATGCATACACATTTGCAGTCACTCACATGTATATACACATGTGCACTCACAATGCACACACACCCCGTCTCACACACATGTGCACACATAGACACACACTCACACACATATGTGCAAGCACCCACATACAGGCATGCACACGTGCACTCACATGCATACACACAGCTGGAGCAAGATAAACTGGGGGTCTGAGGTGGAAGAATTCATGGATCACAGGCTTAGAACTGAGACCTCAGAGGCCATCTTGTCCAATTCCCCCTTTATAGATAGGGAACTGAGGCCCATGGAAGCCAACCTCAAAGACCTGGAGCTGGAGGGGACCCAGAGGCCCGGGAGGCTGGCCTATAAAAGGCTCACAGACTTCCAGCCTTCAGTCCACTTCCCTGACTTGACAGAGGTGAGGAGAAGGGAGCCCACACTGGAGACCAGACTCTCAGACTCCAAAGCCATAAGCTCTCACCAAACCCGCTGATCCTGGGCCCGGGGACCCTGGGATAACAGGTCTGGGGCTGTGGCAGCCCCCTGGCTTTGAGGCCACAACCCCTTCTTACAGAGGAGGGAGCTGAGGACCAAGGGGCCATGACCAAGTCTGGCACTTTGGGAGGGGCCTGTAAGTTCAGGACAGTGTGCATGGGGGGCTTTCAGATTAAAGAAGCAGATCCCACAGGAGTAGCCCCTACCCATCAAAGGGGAAAAGGAGGAAAATACGCAGGGGGCCGTGGAAAGAACCCCCCACACACACTCCCAGGCACCATCCTGACCCCGGAGCTCTCGGTGCCCACCCAGGTCACTCCCCATGGACAGGAGGCCGTGGCTCTCAAGGACACCCTGAGGAAATGGGGCTTTGTCAGCAATGCTGGGTGGGCCAGTTGTGTGAGGCAGGTGCAGGGGGGGGGAGGAGAGGAGGAGGGAGAAAGGGTTAGTGGTAGGGGGAGGTGACGGGTAAGGGAGAGGGGGCAGTGACCCTGGGCAAGTCTCTTCACCTTTCAGGGGCCAGCCAATGGCAGACCAGTTACTGATCTGCCCTGATTGACACCCAAGCATTCCCTATATTTAACAGAGACACCACGAAGTCCTTCAAAATAGAAAAGCCAAGCCAGGGGCCAGGCGCTGGGGAGAGCTGAGAGCCCCTGCCGGTGCCTGCCGTCAGGGGCTTCCATTCTGCGGGTGAGATGGAGCCGGGTACAGGCCAGGCAGGAAGGGCCCAGAGGGGTAGGCTGAGGGCCAGGAGCAATGCTTGAGGTACAGGGTGGCTGCTAGCAGCTCTCCCTGCCTTTGGAAGCCGCTGCCAAGCCCTGAGGAGCCGAGATGTGCCCGTGCAGGGCAGGCTGGCTGAGGCAGGAGGCGCAGAGAAGCCTGTCCTGAATTGACCTTCCTGCTCAGGCTGCAGAGCACCTGAGGAGCCCCCTGCTGCGCACGCAGTCGCCCCCACACCCTGCCCTGTCCTGGGCCTGCTACCTCCCCCAGCACAGGCTGGGGAGGAGAGGAGGAGAGGGGGCCATGAGCCCAAGGGAGGCAGGAGGGGGCACGGCAAGCTGTCCCACCCCCATGCAGCACCCTAGGCACTGGAGGTGCAGTGAAAAGGCAAGATATAGGCACAGTCAGTGGTTGGAGCTCCTCGAGGTTCTGGGGGAGTTGAGGTCTGAGTTCAAATCCTGCACTCGGCATATGACCTTGGTCCCTCTACCCCAGTTTCCTGAGCTCTAAAATGCAAGAGCTGGACCAGAGGCCCTCTGAGGTCCCTACAATCCTAGTCACTGCTCTCCCCTGTGTCTTGGTTTTCCCATCTGGCCCTGGGCTGGATGGCCTCTGAAGCATCCCTCACAGACATGTTAGTCACCCCTCATACACACCCCCAGCACCATGGTAAATGTGACCCCTCTAGGAAGATGCCCCCCAAAACCTCAGGAAAGTGAGGGAAAGGATCCCCGCAATGGTTCTCTGTCCCCCTCTGACAAACACAGGCCACCACTGCTGTCCCCTCTCACTGGCCATGAGGGTCTTCTCTGTGTGGTCCCCACCCCCCACTGCTGCTGTGCTCCTTCTCCAGGAAGCTCGCCAGGCTGCACAGGAGGGCAGAGGATTGTCTGCCAGGTATGGCCTGACCTGTCAAGATGAGTGTGGCTCCGGGGGCAGATCCCAGCTGACCGCTGAGCCACCCTGGTGGCCAGGGACTGGGAAAGGACAGAGCCGTCATCTTTGCATTTCAAGGCTTTAGGGCCCTTGTTCAAATCTGACCACAGAGGCTTCCCAGCTGTGCGGCCCTGGGCAAGTCACTTAACTTCCTTTCTGCCTCAGTCTCCCCCTCTGTCAAATGGACATGCTAACACCTGTGCAGCAAGAGATGAGTGCTGGCCTCAGGGTCAGGGCCCACAGCCAGCTGCCCCAAACCCGGCCTCAGATGCTGACCAGCATGGCAACACGAGTCACTTCACCCAGCCTGCCTGAGTCTCCTCATCCTTGAATGGGGGCATCCCAAGAGCATCTGCCCCCCAGGGCGGCCACAGGACTCTACCCCGATCCTTTGTGCGAGGCTCTGTGTCCCCTAAAACTTTGGAGAAAGGTCAGCGATGAGGCTCTCACCTGTCCCACATGCCCTTCCCTGGCTACCTGCCCCAAGACCAAAGGGAGGGGCAGTGGCCCCATCACTCTGCCTCAGGACCCTTCTCTAGCAGGGGCCACTGGGCAGAGGAGGGACCCAGGCCCACGGCCCCACCATGCAGGCACCAGGTGCTCAGATTAACAACCAAAGGGGCGGCACCTGGGTCAGCCCCTCTATCCTGAGACTGAGGTTAGGCTTCTTGTCCAAGGTCACACAGACAGCAGCTAGGAAAGCAGGACTGGAACCCAGGCCTGAGGCCCAGAGACAGGTACCCCCCAAGCTTTGAGGTCACCTAGGCCTGGGCGTGGCCTGCCGCCCCAGGGGAGCCTGGTGGAGGTCCCAGCTGATAAGCCTGGCCTGGATGTCACCAGCTCTCTGGCCCACCTGGGCCTCTGCTATGAATGCCTCAGTGTCCCCTCCCTTCCCCCTGGCAGCATGCACTCTGTGGGTGGCCCAGCAAGATGCCCAGCCTGGAGCAGGGGGGCAGCCCCAGCCTACCTGCATTTCAAAGCCTCCCTGGAACCACCCCCATATAACCGGGCAGGGGGCAAGGGCAGCTGCAGAACGGGCACTGGAGGGCTCCCACAGCCCACAGAAGCGATCTGGATGCCAGCCAGACGCTGCAGGAAGGACAAAGAAAGGCCTCCTATCATCTGTTCCCCTTGACCCCTCCGGCCCACCCACCTGCTTCCCACTGCAGTCGAGCTTCGGGCCGCGCACACCAAGAACCCAGCAAGAGCCCAGGGGGGACAGCTCACTCCTGACTCACCCTCCCACCTCCTCCCAACATCCCCAACATCTGAAATCTGGCATGAGGATGTCTCCTAATCCTCTGTCCTAGAGAAACATGAAACAGCCAAACCATAGAGTCAGAGCAGGAAAGGCCCTGAGAGACCATCTAACCCCACTCCCCCATGTTACAGATGGGGAAACTGATGCCCGGTGAAAGGGAAATGGCTTGCCCAAGGCCACATAAGTAGGGAGATCAGGATTCGAACCCAGGTCCTGTGACTCCCCAGATACTGTTCTTTCCACTGTACAAATGAGGGTGCTCTCTCTCCTCCAGGCCCACTCTCCTCCTCTGCTCAAGCTACACAACCCCCCCTTCCCAGGCCTTTCTCTCCTGATACAGACTCCACCTCCCATCCAAGGCTCAAGACAGCTGGCCAAAAAATTCATCACCAAGTCACCCATCTTGTAGTGATAAGGCCATGAAGATTAAAATAATTAATTCTCATTTACATAGCACCTCACATGTGTTAATCTCACTTGGTTCTATCAACAATCCTATGGGGTAGGAGCCGGTAGGATCCCCATTTTACACAGAAGGAAAACTGAGACAGAGTGAGGTGACTTGTCCAGGGTCACAGCTAGGACGTATGTGATGTAGCATTTAAATTCAGGTCTCCTGATTCCACGTAAGTCTAGCACTCTAGAGACTGAGCTCCCTGGTGTCCTGAAAGCTCTAAGACCCTGTCCAATTCCCTCATGTTCAAGGCTCTGCTTCCATCTGACCTTGACATCACGGTTTTGGAGCAAAGAAATAGAACTTTTTGGGTGCTTATTTAAGTGGGGAGCAGCTGAACAAGTCATGGTACATGCCTGCGAGAGAAAACTCACATGCTGCAAGAAATGATGGAGGGGAAGGTTTCAGAGAAACCTGGGAAGACTTGTATGAGCTGATGCAAAGTGAAGCAAGCAGAACCAGGAGAACGATGATGTTATCACAGCCAACAACACTGTAAAAACTGAATAAAGAGCAGATAACAAACCCCAGGACTCTGAAGAACTTAGGAGTGTGATCACCAAGGAGACCAGCTGTGGTTTCTGGAAACATGCTCGCCTTCCGCCAGAGAGACCATGGCCTTGGAGCACAGGCCAGGCTGCACAAAGACAAGGCAGGTGTGGGCACACGTCCGGCACGAGGCTCTGCTGCCGCCTCTTCACCCCCACCCCAGCCCGCCTCCAGAGACCACAGGGACGTAACAGTCGGGACCTGAACCCGGGGCCTCCCAACCCAAATCCAACTTTCTTTCTGTGCACCATGCCCACTCCTATGTCCTTCAGGGACTAATGCAGCGACTATACTTGGACGGCAATTAGGTGTTAATGTTTTGCTGTCATTCTTTCCATGTACATTGTTGCCGTCAATGGGTGCGTGGTTTTCCTGATGCTTTGTTTACCTTGCATCAGTTCATCTAAGTCTTCACACTTTTCTGTATTCATTGTAGTCATAGTTTCTTGCAACACAGTAACGTCCCATTTTACACATCCTACAACTTGGTTGCTCCCTAATCACTTGGCATCTGCTTTGTTTCCTACTATAAAAGTGCAATGATAAATATTCAAGACCCTTCTTGGGTCTGTGTGACCCAAGAATAATAGAATAATATGTGGATCAATGTATACAGACATATTAGTCACTTTCTTAGCATTAATTCCAAATTACTTTCCAAAACTTCTGGGCCAATTCGCAGCTCCACCAACCATGTATGAGCGTGGCTGTCTTTTCACAACGTCTCCAACACTGGTTATTTCCATGCTGCGCCACCTCTGCCAACTTGCCAGGTGTGAAATATGGGAAATCTCGGACCTCAACGTGCTTTTGACAAAATGGTGGCAGGAAGGGAGGGTCAGCTCCCAAGAGCCTTGGGGCATGGCTCTATTTGCCAATACCCCATTGCAAGTACAGTGGGAAAATGTAAATATTGCATTGTAAGGTTCACCCTGACTTCGAGTAATTCCATTCACCTCTACAAACGTCGCTTGTATGCCTGCTGCATACAAGGTCTCACCAAAGTCCCCCTGCTCCAACCCAATCAAACAAGCATTTGCTGAAGTTGCACTCACGATGTGCCATGAACTGTGCTGGGTGCTGAGGATATAAGGACCAACCAAGAAACCAACTGTCCCTGCCCTCAAGGAGGTTACACTCTAGACAATTCACACCAAACTCAACGGCTAGGCCAGGGCACAGAATGAGTGATGTCCCAACTAAACTGGCAGAGATTTATCTATCACTAGGGCACCACAGCAACACCGAACACAAATGAAAAGGCTCTGGGCTAGATGCCAGGAACTCAAAAATGGAAAGGAGGAAGAGGAGGAAGAAGAAAACAAGACTGTCTGTCCTCAGGGGTCTCATGTGCAATTCTCCCCAGGTGCCTAAAAAGGGTTACTGCCTAAAAGAAGGGGCTGAGTGGCACACAGTGTGGATTCAGGCCATCCTACATTCTCTCCTCCCCAGTCTTTGTACTGGAGGAAGTCAGGCTTGGAAAAAGGAGTAAGGCCCAGGAACAGAGATGCAATCTGTCCCTATTAGGTCCAGAAGTCCTAACTCCTCCACCCCTCCATGGTGGTTGGGAGCTTATCCTAAACTGGCGCTCTAGCACACCATTCCTGCTATCAGTAGCTTCGGCTGCTCCTTCCTGAATCCTGCTGACCTTGGGCACCAGTGCAAACCATCAGGACAACAACCCTGATGCCACCTCCACCCTGCTGCCTCAGCAAGGAACTGGCATGGTCCCAGGATGGGGGAGCCAAGCCCTCATTTGACTGTCAAATCAAGGCCTGGCAGGGCAGCGGGCAGGCCCGGCTGGCTAATGTCACCCATTCAGCCTTGGCCAGCTGCAGTCAACAGCCCTCCCGGGGCTGGCTCCTTGCCCAGGCAATGCCCTATTCCTTGAGAATCAAGGTCATAGCTGTTCTAGGGGCACAGCATCCAGCCTGCAAAAGTCTCTTTGTCTCACAAAGGAAGGGGCACCCCCAATCCCGGAAAGGCACCAGAGGGGAAGACAGGACATCAGGGTGAACGGAGACAAACCAGAAATGCACCTCATTTGCCAAATACAACAGGCTCTAAACAAAGTCCAGAAAGGAAAGCATTCCAAATGCCCAGAGGTGTACAACACCGGCTCTGACTGGCAGCCCTGCCACACAGAGACCCCCGGGCAGTCTCCCTGCCCGACCTCCCACCAGACCTGACCTCTTCTGGCTCTCCTCATCTCCTCTCAGCCCATGTGATGGGGACCAGCAAGTGCAGAGCTATGAAAGCAAGCTGACCGACACAGACGGGTCAGCGCAGAACCAGGATTGGCACTCAGGCCATTCCACTGGGCCACATACTCTCCCTTACATGCCTTTCTAAAAGGGCTCTGACCACCAGGGCTAGAAGGGACCTCTGCAATCATCTCTACCAACCCCAAAGTTTGACAGATGAGGAACTTCAAAACCCAGATCCTCTGACTCCAAATGCAGGGTTTTCCTCAAGGTTCCAGAGAAGGAAGTTCTTAACCGTTCTTGTTTCCAGGACCCCTCTTGGCAGGCTGGTGAGAAAGTCAATGGACGACCCCTTCTTAGAACTGGGGGGCAGGGGAGAGTCAATGCAAAGATGAGATGAAAAGGTCCAGAAAGGAAGCCGTTCATATTGAAAGATCATTCTCCAAGCCCCTCCCCAAAGCACAGGACCCCTCTCCAAGGGGACATCCCCTGCCTGGTGCCCCCCAGCCCGGGCTCTCCCCTTGGGCAAGGATCCCAGGGGCCTGGTCTAGGGCTGCGGGAAGGGATGGCAGGGGATTCCAGGCAAGCTCCCCAACTCTCCAAGGATGGGTACTAAGGTGGCTAACAACTAGATGTGGAGGCAACCCAGCACATCAGCTCCTTCAACTGTGGCAAACATCAATTAGGGGAGAGCTAGCACCAGAAAGGATCCCAAAGCTCCCACTGCTTAGGTGGCTGGGGATGCTCTGCACATCTGGAAGGTGGCCAGACTGCAGTGGACCGGCCCTGGAGGCGCCGGACTGTCACCGAGGGCTTCGTCCTCTCCAAAGGCCTCTCACCCACACCACCGCTTGTTACTGTCAGAAGCAGTACTGGAAGCCAGACACAGCCCTCTCTGAGCCTTTGTTTCTCCTTCTGTAAAGTGGGATTTGAAAAAGTCCCCAGCCCTCAGGGCTGTTGGGAAAATAAAATGAGAAGATGCCTGTGAAATCCCCTCCTTCAAAACTCCTTCCACGTGCACACAACTAGTACCCTCCCTCTGCTACAGACCCTATATGTCCTATACCCTTTACCCATGTACACATTATTTCACTGCAATAATAATAACACTGATAAAAATAACAACTAGCAATCGTTTGCAAAGCATCACTGTGCTGATAACCTCACAACCACTGCAGGATGCACAGACTCTAATTATGCCCATTCTACAAATGAGGACTAGCGAAGCTCAGACGGATCCCACTGACTCGGCCAGTCAGCGCGTGTTGGAGACACAATTTGAACTCATCTTCCTACCTCCAGGGTCCAAGCACCAGCTGTGCCCACAGTAGATGGGGGGGGGGGGGGGGCTTTCCTCCCACATGCATACATGCGCAGACACACGTGTGTGTGAACTCATACACTCGGTTTCCCCTCATGGTACATACGCTTGGGAGCACAGACTGTAAGGTCCCGGCGCGGCCCCTCCCACTCCCAGCACAATGCCCAGCCCACAGAAGGCCTTTAATAAGCACGTGCTGACGGGCTGATGGATCTGCTCGGCTTATAGCTCCATATAAACGTCACCTATAATTACTGCTCTACATTCACCGCTCTGCCCGAGGCGGGGACAAGAGCTGTTTGGAGAAGAACATGATTGGTTTGCTTTTCTGCCTCAAAACTATGCATGTAAGTATGTATGTATATATTAAACACACACCTATACATACTTACATGCAAACATACGAGTGTGTGTATAATTTTTTTTTAAAGCTTGTCTTCCCACCTAATTCCACACAGGCAGGGGCTGGGTTTTTATTTTTTATTTCCTTCAAAAGAATTTACTGAGTACCTACTATGTGCCAGCCATTATATTAGGCACAAGGGACAGAAAGAGAAAACAGAAAAGTCCCTTCTGCTTAAGAAGCTTATATAGACCACGCAGTAGGTGCTAAATAAATGCTTGTTCAAGAGATGGATGGACAGGTGGGTGGACGGATGGATGGACAAATGGTGGATGGACAGGTGGGTGGGTGGGTGGATGGGTAGGTGGATGAATGGATAGATGGGTGGATGGATGGATGGATGAATGAATGAATGGAAGGACAGAGGAAGAGAAAGATGAATGGAGGGATGGAAAGCAGATGGGTGGACAAAGGGAGCAAAGGACAGACAGACTTCTGAGTGGAAGATGGACAAAAAGATGGACAGTAGGACAAAGGGAAGGATGGAAAGCCAGATAAAAGTACCAACAGGCTTCTAAAAAGCAGGGGACCAAGTCTGGAAAGCCTTCACTCTGTCTAGAATCCCAGGAGGAGACCACACAGGCTGCCCGAGAGAGAAGGCCATCAGGACAGCAGGAGCAGCAGGAGTGGGGGCAGCCACGCACAGGGGTGGGGAAGGCTCTTCCTCTTACCTTGGAGAGGTCTTCGGTGCCCCCATGCTGGGCCAGCATGGGGGAGGGCCGAAGCAGCGGTTCCTGCAACAGCTCCAGGCGAGGCCTCTTAGTCTCGATGAATTCAATTTCGGATTTGCTCAGGTCAGGCAGGTAAGAATGGGACTCTGGCCGAAGGTGTAACTCCTGGGACCTGGGGTGGAGAAAGAACACAGGGCAGGTCAATGCCTTTTGAATCTCTGTAGCTCCTCTTCCCTGCAGAAGTGGGGGGGTGGGGACCAGAACGCTGCTTAATTTTGTGATACCGACATTTTTTTTTTCATTTTTTAAGGACAGCTCTAAGGGGGTGAGGCAACAGGGCAGGGAAGGGGTATATAGTGAAATGGAGTGAAATAAATGTAGTGAAATAAAAACAAAATACATCAACGCACTTTTTTAAACTGCCTCTTTCTGATGAGGCTCAAGAGGCTCTCAGAAGGCAGGATCCAAGGCCACCAGAACACCCCAATGACCATATGGAAGTAAAGTGTATCTGTCTCTCATCAGGTGAGAGACCCACACTTCAAGTGCCTGCTGCCCACACTACTGAAAGGCCCCTGTCCTTTCAAACCAGTGCCTCTGGCTCAGGGACAAGAGGAAGATTTTGAGACTGAGAGTGACAGGGCCCGTCTCACCTACTCTCAGTGTGAGCCTGGCCAAATCTATTATCCCCATTCTACAGAGGAGGAAACCGAGGCAGGTAGAGGTGAAGTGACTTGCCCAGGGTCACACCACTAGCAAGAGTCTGAGGCAGAATTCAAATTCAGGTCTCTTGACTCCAAGATACATCACCAAATCACTCAAAATGTCTTCTCTCTTTCCTTTTGCACATCCTGCCCCAACACACACATACATACGCGGGCCCATGCATGCATGCACGCACACGCACACACACACACATGCACACGCGCGTGCACACACACACACACAGCTGGCACCTGGAACCTTATTGGATCGACACCCTGAGGCCCACAATCGCCTCACATGATCACCCTCCTGACAGCTATGTGACAGCACCAGTGATAATGCTCCATTTTATAGACAAGGACACTGAGACACAGAGCCAGTAAGGGGCTTCCCAGAGGAACAAAGCCCCAACAGACCCCTGGGCCCTCCTCCCCAGCCTCTGGGGCCTCCCGGGAACACCAGAGCTTGGACCATGACACTTGTGTGCGATCTCCCAACCCAAAGGTGAGCTCTGACACACCTCCAAAGCTGACACAGAAAGCCGCCCGGTCCTCCTAGAGAGCTGAGCCGGGCACCTCAGGAGTCATTGCAGGGAGGGGGACACCAGGAGGGCCGGCTCTGATGGGACAGTAACAGATGGTGTCTCTCCAGCACTTTCAAACTTGCACAGGGCTTTATGTGTATCCACTTTTCCAAAGGACTGGACCTGAGCTCCTCCCTGGCTCAGAGACCCTGAACAGCCTCCCCAAGCCTCTCCAGACCCATCAAAGGAGGGGCCAACAAGACGGCCCCTCTGCCCATGATGAGGCAAGATCAAGGTCCCTATGATGGCATCCGATGCCCTCACTTCACACAAGGCGTACCTGTAGAGGGAGGCCCAGTGCCAAGCCCAGCAGAGGGGTGCTCAATCCACAACTCATGCCCTGCAGGCCCCAGGAGCCAGCAACTCGAACAGCATCCCAGTCCTCTCCGAGAAGCTCTGGCTGAGCCCAGGGAGGCCCCTCACCTGAGATCCAAAGCCCAGCTGTCTCTCTCGGGGCGCTGAGGCCTTGTTAGCTCAGAAATCCAGCAGGTATCCCCAGCAAAGGCCAGTCCCCCCTTAACTTCTGCCTACCCTCCACCTCCAGAGGACACAGAAGTCCATCATTACCTTCTGGTCTGGAGATGTATCATAAGAAGCACTTTGAGAGGTGGTGTGGGGGAAAAGCTGGAGATCAGAGGACCCGAGTTCAAATCCCTCAGCAAGTTCTTCTGCCCTTTGGAGCCTCAGTGTCTTTGTCCATAGAATGAGGAGCAGCTCAGGGGGCCCTTCAGCACTAAGGTCCAATCCCCCTGCCACACCCTCTCCAGGCTCTACACCTGCTAATGAGAGAGGTGACTGCCTCCCCTCATCCCATATTTCGTCTCCACACACAGAGATGCACACCTACGGCCCGAGGTCTGCGCCCACAAAAACAGATGCAGCTGAACTGTCTGCAGGAAACTACTGAGCTCCTTAAATGACCTCAAACTCCTACAGAGAGAAACCAGGGCCCAGCCTCAGAATCCCAACATGCTGCTAGTGGTGTCTCACACACACGCACGCGCACACGCACGCACACGGGGCTGACTGCAGCCCCTCCCTCATTCAGCGGTCTACACTGGCTCCAGACTCCCTCTGGGATCAGACACTCCTTTGTCTGGCATTTTGGACAGCAGGCAGGGAGGGCAGTGGACAGAGAGCCAGGCCCTGAGTCAGAAAGCCCCACATGCCAACATGGCCTTGGATCCCAACTAGCTGTGTGGCTCTGGGCAAGTCACCGAACCCCTCAAAGCCTCGGTATCCTCATCTGTAAAATGGGGACAGTAACAGTCCCAACCCCCCAGACCTGCTGTGAAGCTGAAACGAGGTAAGATCTGTGATGTGCCCCGCATAGTACTGAGGAGCACAGTAGGTGCTGCGGTGCCCAACCCGATCAGACATGGCGCCATCCCCACACCGCACAGGACAGTCCAGCTGGTCTCTTCTGTTCTGTACGTACACTACTCACTCCATGTCCCACCTCCATTCCTGAAATGCCCTCTCTCCTTACCTCCACCTCCTCAGACAGGCAGAGCCCCCTTACCTTCCTCTGTACCCCCAACACATCACCCGGAGTAAATGCTCACTGACTGACTGTGGGGAACCTCACGCTTCCTTCCAGAAACAGTTCAAACACCCACCCACACACACACACACACACACACACACACACACACACACTACTGCATATTTTTTACATTTATTCTGCATACATTTATACATGTGTAGTCTCTCCAACAGCATATAAGGCCCTCAAGAGCAGAGACTGTGGTTCTGAAAACGACAAGGCCTTCCACAAAGCCTAACACATAGTAGGCACCTTATAAGTATCTGCTGAATGACTGACAGCTCCAAAACTAATTAAAAACAGGCATGGTTCATAAGGCAAGGACACACGCACAACTCTGAAGAACAGGGGTAAAGGATTTCACCTGGGAACGTGTGAAACAGAGGGCAATATATAGTGGGTGAGACCCTGGAAGGTGCTCAATGAGAGCTCCCTGCGGTGATCACAGCTGGGGAAGGGAGGAAGGGAGGAAGGGAGGAAGGGAGGAAGGGAGGAAGGGAGGAAGGGAGGAAGGGAGGAAGGGAGGAAGGGAGGAAGGAAGGAAGGAAGGAAGGAAGGAAGGAAGGAAGGAAGGAAGGAAG
>CM053594.1:31101351-31104777 GCA_028646575.1 Pseudocheirus occidentalis | reverse complement strand
GGAAGGAAGGAAGGAAGGAAGGAAGGAAGGAAGGAAGGAAGGAAGGAAGGAAGGAAGGAAGGAAGGAAGGAAGGAAGGAAGGAAGGAAGGAAGGAAGGAAGGAAGGAAGGAGCACTGACTCCTTATGTGCCTGGGCAGGCACTGAAGATAAAAAGAGAAAAATGAGAAGTGTTGGTTCTTAAGCAGCCACCGCCCTGCTTAGGGGAGACCTCCCCTCCAATAAGGGCCCCTCGGCTTCAGAGTGACAGAGAAGGTGTCCAAGCGCCAGGCCGGGGGGGAGGGGGGGACAGGCCCACATGTCATCTGCCCACGCCCGTGCAGGGTCTGTGGACACAGGGGCAGGGCAGATGGCGAGGGCTCACTCAGCAGCAGCAGGATGGCCCCATCCAGGGAGGGGGAGGCAAGGGGGATGCTGGGGCGGCTCTTCCCACAGCCCAGCTATCCCACGTGGGCTCTGTCCACCCAGTCCAACCCTATCATTTACAGGTGAGGAAACTGAGGCCCTGAGACTCCCGAGGGAAGTCCCACAGATTATAAGTGACAGATCCAGGTCATCTGATGGCACGGTCAGTGTCCTTTCCAATGTACCATGTGGCCCAAGAGGACATGGGCACCAGATTGAGGGGCAGCATAACCAGGCAGAAATCCAAATTGATGACATCATGAATGAGTATTTCAGAAACAATTTCAGAATAACAAAGATGCTCCCCTGCCTCCCAGGCTTTATACCTGCTAATGTAGATGTATCCCTATTTTCCAAAAGCTTTATACTTTCTAATGTAGATGCTCCCCTGCCTCCCAGGCTTTATACCTGCTAATGCAGATGCTCTTCTATTTTCCAAAAGCTTTATACACATGCTAATATAAAGGGACTAGTAGTTTTACATCTGCTAATATAGTTGGACCCCTACTTCACAGGCTTGATCTGCTAATTTAGACACACCCTCAACACCCTAAGCTCTACATCTGCTAATATAGATACATCCTTACTTCCCAAGTTTTATACCTACTAAAAGAGAATCTGATTAATAACACTGGCAAACTGTTTCATGCTGATCCAGTAGGCTCCTTTCATACTCTGGCCACCCCCGTCCAACAAATAAAAGAACTCCTCTCTTAGGAGACAGGGTGGGTGTAGGAGCTTTAAAATCCCTATAAACAATCCTCAACAGAGCAGTTCTAGTTCTCAGAAGTGTTGGCGAAAGGCCAGGGGAGCTGGTTACAGCAGCACCCAGCTAAGCCCCTCACTACGTATGTGTGACCTTGGGTGAGTCACTCCCCTTCTGGGGCTCATCTATAAATTAAGGAAATTGGCCTCGATCATCTCTTCCAGCTTCCCAGAGTCTATGACTGGGGGACCTTGTTTCTCCCCATCTCGAGGAGGGCAGAGAATAAGCTCCATAGGCTGATGGGACAGCAGCCTCGCCCCACCTTACCCTCCACCCCACTTATGTGCTTGCTTTAGATGATGGTACAGCTCTGCCTGGGGTAGGGCAGGGGCTCTGCCTGGGGGACAAGGGCTCCTGGGGGGCAGGGGGTCCATCTGGGAAACAGGGACTCTGCCTGGGGGATAAGTGGGTCCACTTGGGAAGTAGGGGCTCCTGGGGGGGCAGAGGTTCCACCTGGCAATTCTTCTCCTCCCTCCTCCCTTCCCCCTCCCCACTTCCCATCATCTGCTGCCTCTCAGAACATCTCATGCTCAACTTACCAGCTAAAGTCTGGGGCCAGGGCCTTTTGGGAATAATGGCAGGGGTAGCTGTTTACCTGGAGCAAGCTAGGAGACCCTGTGGGAGTCTGTGACCAGCTGCGTGACCTTAGGCAGGATGCTTCACTCTGGGCCTCCGTTTGCTCCTCTGTAACACGAGGGGCACAACCAGAGGAGAAGGTGACCTCTGAAGCCCCTTACACTTTGTGATCCTTTAAATCAGGGGGCAGGGTTTAAAAGGTGCAAGTAATGGGATTTATTTTTCATTCTTCCTTTAAAAAAAAGGTCTTAGAAGTCCTTTTCACTTTCTCCCACATGACTCTCATTTCTGAGAGCCCAAGCCTCAATTTCTATATCTGTAAAATGGGGTAAAATAATCCCTGTGAGGACAACCTGCATTGGGTTGTCTTGACGCTAAGTACAACAGCACACATAAAGTGCATTGTTAAAAGTTTAAATGGGGGGGGGGTCCTTCACCTGCTGGTGTATCGTGTACCCCCTGGGCAGTCAGCCTGGGGAAACCCGGGGGCCCATCTCAGAATCAAGGCTTTTAATGCATCAATTCAAAAGCAGGCTATCATCCCAGGGGAAGAACCTCTGCCTAAAAGCATCGGGTGCATGTGAGCTATGAGGAAGGGCAATACAGCGAGTCAGCACATGAGAAGACCGTGGCCCAGAGCCGCAGCGCTGGGAGGAAGCACTAGCCTCGTGCCGGGCACTGGGCTGGGCACATGGCTCAAACATGAAAATGGGACAGGTCCTGCCCTTCCGCAGCTGAGGCCCAGGGAGGGTCCTCAGGGGCTCTAGGGCTCAGTGCCCTCCAAGGGCTCTTCCAGCACATCTGTAACCCCAGGATTTTGAGGGGGCATACAGGGCATCCCAGAGCTATGGGGAATACGCCTCGAGAAGAAACATGGCAGATGGTAGGAGGGCTGGCTTAAAGGATCCTGCAGTTTCAAGCCCAAGAGGGAGCCTGGCAGACATACCATGGAGCAGATAACTAGGGGGATCCACTGTAGTGTCACCCCCTCTCCCACCAAGGTTCCTGTCTGAGCCTCCCTCGCGGGTCAGGGATCAAAACGGCTTTTGGAAACAGGGCACATTCCCAATAGCTCCAGCATGCATCCACACTCAGAAATCAGTCCCTGGAGCAGCCGGTGTGGGCAGGGAGTGAGCACAGACAGCAGACTGCTGGGGCAGCTGGGCTAGGGGCTGAGAAATGGGCACCTAATCAGTCAGCTGGCATTTATCAGGCATCTTCCACAGGCTAGGCACTGGGGATACCAAGAGAGGTCAATGACAGGCCCTGCCCTTGAGGAGCAGCCATTCTGACAAGGGACGCCACTCACAACCAGCACCAGGCAAGACAAAGGTGATTCTCCACAGGGGGCTCAGAGGGGGGCCAGAAAGGTTTCCTACAGAAGGGGAGGGGGCTAGCTGGGACACAGGGATAGTAAGTAGTCTCTCCTCCCTAAGGCTTCTACAAAGCCTACACAAACGGGGGAGAATCGCAGGCTTCATCTCCCCAAAGCCCCCAGGCCAGGCTGGGCTATATCTCGCCAGCCCCATCCCTCAGGGACTGAGCAGCGCCTGCCAGCAGAGCTGCTGATTCGGGAGGCACCCACACGGGAGATGTGAGCCTCCCATCAATGGGGCGGATCCAAGAGATTCATCTGCTATTACCAGCCCCACACACAGCCTCAATGATCCCACGGAGATAG
>CM053594.1:31036351-31096351 GCA_028646575.1 Pseudocheirus occidentalis | reverse complement strand
GAGCGCCCAGCCTAGTGTTGGGAAGAAACGAGTTCAAATATGACCTCAACCACATACTAGCTGTGCAATCCTGGGCAAATCACTTTGCCTCAGTTTCCCCAGATGTAAAATGAGCTAGAGAAGGAAAAGGCAGTAACCTCCAGTATCTCTGCCAAGAAAAGCCCCATGGAGAGAAAAATGACCAAAAAAGCCTGACTCGGCTCTTTACTACGTGGGTGGGCCAATCACTGCATCTCTCTGTAAGAGGAGGGGTCGGACCTGCTGTCCTGGAGCCTCCCAATGCTCTGTGTGCTAAGCCCCCCTCGCTCTGACGCTCTTGGGGGGAGCAGAGACCACAATCAATCACTTCCCATCGTATTTATCAAGCTTGTACTACATGCAGGGCATCGGGCTAAGCACTGCAAACAAAGGAAGGTCAAAATGGATATAAAAAGAGGCCAAGAAAAGTGTGCCAACATGCGGCAGCCCAGGGGAGAAAGCCACTGACAATGATGCCCAGAGGGGAGCCTGAACTCACAGGGAGATGCCCCAACAGTAAAAACTGGCCCTCCCCATAGGGGCCCAGCGCCCGGCACCCAGATGTACCTGACAGACTGAGGGGCTGACTATTCTCCTATCCCAACTTCGGGCCCCCATGCAAACTCCAAGGTGGACCACAGATGCCACAGCCTGTCCTGCCCAGACTCTGGAAGATACACGGCCTGTGAGCATCACCCGTCCACCCACCCTCGTGCCAGGAGCACCCATGTCACTCCCAAGGACCCCTAGCCTCTGAGCTAGGTCCCAAGGCCTCACACGGCCCAGGGGAACGTCTGACAACCACAAGGACACTGATGCTGGTTCTGAACATGACTTCAGAGGACTGACAGCAGCCCCTCAGCCCTCCTGCACCCTGGCAGAGGCACCAGATGTGGGTTTCCAGCATGGCCACCATGATGTATTCCTTGGCTTGGTTATCTGTCCTACGAAGGAGGGTGCTGGGGAAGGGAGCTGCTAATGGGTGACCAGGACATAAATATTAATGAAGAGAAGAGCAACAATAAAATATCTTAAAAGGGGAGAAAATGACTGGGCTTTGGTGACCCCGGGAGCTGGTTATTTGAGGACGTGTGGTCTGGCGGGAGGTACCAACATGAGTCAGAACTCACATCTGGGGGTGGCTGCTCTGTTACTTCAGCCAGCTCACTCCCCTGCCCGGTTTCTTCATCTGTCCAATGACGAGTGTGGAGCTGGGTGACCCCTGAGGCTCTGTCCAGCTCTGGAGCCGAGATCGTGGCTCTCTCTCTGGGCACCGCTCAGCAAGGTCCCTAGCTGCGGTCCCTCTCTGTGCCTGGGGGAAAGGAGGGAGGAGGGAGAACAGGGCTAAGGGTGCGCGGGAGACCATCGAATCCCAGAGGCTGCTGACAGCCAGGGAATGCCCTGACACCCTGACCTTGGCCCTACTTCACAGGCCACGGGCCTTTGAGACCCCAGAGAGAGTCAGAGGAATCTATCTCTCTTGTCCACAGATGAGCAGACAGAGGACCGGGAAAGGAAGCATCCGGAAGCCCCCGAGCTCAGGCCCGGAACTCCTCACACACACCAGCTGCTCCCCTCCCAGGCACAGGGAGGGCTTCTGGCTCACATAGGCTGCACAGAGGGAGTGAGCTCTAGGACAACACCCGCCCTCCCAACCACCACCAAAAATATGTTTGTAAGAAAATCTCCTCTGACACAGGAAACCGAAGCCCAGCTGCCCCCAGCTGCTCCTTTCATTCGCTATTTTCCCACATTAATTTTGGGAAAAAATGAGGCTGGAGGGCTCACATCTTGCCCAGCTTTTCACAGCTTGGGAGGGGTTCCGCCCTTCCTCCTCCTCCCTCCAGCCCTCCTCTGATGCCAGGGAAAGGAAGGCAGCCAAGCTCCGGGTTCTTTTCCATCCCTCTACACCTTCCCAGCTCCCAGAGAGACCGAAGGGAGGCAGCACAAGGCCCCGTGTGTCCCAGGCTCTCCTGCCCTGCCCACAGATTACATCAAATGGGCAGCACTAGGTGACCCCCAGACAAAGCCCATCTGGACAGGCAGATAAAACACTGATGTTCAAAGGGAGGAAGAATACTGGCAGATGACAGAGAAGGGACTAAAAATGCCCATGTGATGGGCAGACACACAGCACCGGGACAGATGGCCGCACCAGGACAGACAGACACAAAGAGCCCAGACAGACACACAGCGCTAGGACAGACGGACACACAGAGCCCGGACAGATGGACACACAGCACGGGGACAGACAGACACACAGCTCAATGGGCAGAAACGCCCAGGAACAGGGCAGCCTCACCACTCCTTCCCCTCCCCCAAGGGCTTCACAGCTGCTGAGGCCATAATGGGCAGTCCTCTTCCTGGGGCCTGGGTCCATCTAGCTGCTGTTCAGTGCATACTGAAGGTCATTAATGACCAAGGAGCACACTTCCCATTAGCGCTGAATGACCTCAACACCTTAACTGCCACTAAGTGAGAAGCCAAAGGCCCTGCAAAGCTAGGAGTTAAGCCTCCAATCCCTCTGCCTCCTCCTCTGCCCCGCCCACAGAGGCTCTGGGGGCTCCCTCAGCACATGCCCCAGGCCAGCTCTTCATGATGTGCCACAAGAGGGCCAGTAAGAGGGGGCCTGGAAGGTGGAGTCTGGAGGCTCAGGAGGAATGTGCCGCCACCATGGGCAGCAGGGAGCAACCTGGCCCCAAAGGACAGAGTGGAAGCCCCAGAGACCAATTTTATAGAACCACAGATTAAGAAGCAGAGTGGCTAAGAGGACAGAGAGCTGGCCTCAGATTTAGGAGGCCCTGGATTCAAGGACTTACTCCTGGGAAGCCCCCCAGCAGCGGGCATCGGTGGGGAGAGACAGACAAGCTGGTCCCTGAGACCCCCTGCAGCTTTGAGATTCCAGGCACAGGTGCCCTGCAAGGGCATCAGACTGTGCTCCTCTGGTCCCAGGAATCAGAGGCAGAGCCAGGGAGATCTGCTCAGCATCCTCACTTCTGAGGACCAAAGCCCCTTCCCACACCCCTGTCACATTCACATAGAGGCCAGACCCGGAGCTGGAAGGGCCGGGCTGGTGAGGCTGACCCCGGCACTGTGCTGATGAGAAAACCAAGTCCAGAGGTGAGATGGTGCCTAGCATCGGGGGAAGATCCAGTGGTGGCAAAGCTAGAGCACCCCTGACTCCTCGCCTGGGCCCCCAGCGAAGGCCCAGAGGGAGAGAGGCCAGAGAGGGGTCGCCCAAGGGCCAGACGGCTCTCAGGCTCCGCCCCCTGCCCACACCCTAACTTGCTCCCCGGCCCCCAGGCCCCTGACTTCCCCTTGGGAAGATGGTGATGCTAGCACAGCCGCCACCTCATGGGGCTCCCAGGAAGAGGCCTGATCTGCAGGCATGGGAGGCCAGGGACTGCTGGGCAGGGAAGGGCCCAAAAGCGGCCCCGGTCCCTCTTGAGACTTTACCAGCACAGTGTAGGGGCCAGGGGGGTAGGGGGAATCTTGAGGGGGGATGGGAAGAAGCATCTCTAAGGCACCTACTGTGCACTAAGCACTCTGGCCCCCGGCACCAGGTCCTCACAACTATTCTCTGAGGCTGCTACTCTAGAGGAAACCGAGGCAGGTGGATGTTACGTGACTTGCCCAGGGTCACCCAACCACCAAGTGTCTGAAGCCAGATCTGACCCGAACTTGGAGATGAGAAGACCCGGGCACAAACACCACCTCAGACGCCGGCGTGCTGTGACTGAGAAAGCACTCTCCCCTCCGCGGGCCTCAGCTTCCTCATCCAGATGAAGGGCACAGACTTGGCAGGAGGCCAAACCCAGGAGCCCCCGATCCAGGACAGTGAGGAGTGGCTCAGCAGGATCCTCGTGAGCCCCAGCCCTGCTCCATCTGCCCCCCACATACATCCCAAGCCACAGCTTCTTCCTCTGTCAAATGGCGAGAAGCAGCCCCAGCCTCAGGGTGAGGGAACAGGGGGCCTAGAGCCCAGACAACACGGGCGGCTCCCCAAGGCTCCAGATCGCAGGGCCCGGCAGGGGAGGCCCCCCAGAAGCCCACCCCTGCCCCTGGCAGCCCTGGCTCCTCACCTCTCATTCCCTGGCTGGAACTCAGACAGCAGAGACGGCCGCCTCCGCTGGGGCTGGATGACGGATCCAGGGGACAGGTGGGGGGCGTATTCCCGAGAGTGGTGCTGATATTCCAGGAGACCCACGTCCTACAAGGAGAGTCGGGAAGATCAAGGGTTAGTGCATGACACAAGGAGCCCAAAGCAGGCCAAATGGGGCCCCAGAGCCCTGGGTTCAGATCCTGCCTTAGCCACTGTGGATAGAGAACTAGCTGGACAGGAAACCAGGGCTTTGCAGTCCAGTCCCCCCACCTGATGGCTGAGGAAATGGAGGAAGAGAGAGGCCAGTGCAGCTGAGGCAGGATTTGAACCCAGGCCTTCCTGGCTCTAAGGTCCTGTGCCCCAGTTATCACACCACAGTGCATATCCCTTCCACAGGCCTAATTTCCTCAATTTCCTGCCCTGAGGTCCTGCCTAGAGAGTCCCCGGACCCAGAGTGGGAAATGTCCATAGAAATAGATCAGCCCTACTAAGTGCACTCCCCGGCCCCTCGCCACACCAGCCCCATTAAGTGTCCTCCCTGACCCCCTCACCACACCAGCCCTACTAAGTGCACTCCCCAGCCCCTCGCCACACCAGCCCTATTAAGTGTCCACCCTGGCTCCCTCACCATACCAGCCCTACTAAGTATCCTCCCTGACCCCCTCACCACACCAGCCCTACTAAGTGCACTCCCTAGCCCCTCACCACACCAGCCCTACTAAGTGCACTCCCCAGCCCCTCGCCACACCAGCCCTACCAAGTGCGCTCCTGGCCCCTCGCCTCCTCACACACCTCCACCTTCCATCTGTCACCCCCTGGGCAGGGCCTGGACATGGGCCAACAGGACAGGGAGCCCAGGATAGAAGACGTGGCTCTCATTGATCATATAACCCTGAGAGTTTCATCAGTAATGGAGCAATTGGGCCAGAGAGAGAGAGGTCAGGGGCAGGCAGGGCTGTCACAGCAAGACACATGAGGACTGGGGGACAGAGAGATGCCAGCATGAGGGGGATGGCCAAGAGAGGCCCAAGGCCAGGATCTAGAGCATAGGCAGCACTTCCAGATAGAGCAGGGTTCAAATTCCCCTGCAGACCCTGCCAGTGGGATGTTGGGCAAGTCACTGAATGAATCTCTTTGAGGCTCAGTCTCCTTATCTATGAAATGGGAGAACTGGCCTTGATGATCCAGCCCTAGAAGAAGCTGAGACACAGCCCTCAAAGGACAGTCAGAACCCAGTGAGACAGTGGCCAGGCCAAGACTAGAACCCAGGCCTCGCAGCTACTTTGTGAATGCCTCTCCTGCCACCAATGGGCATACCCAGGCCTCCCTGGGCTAGGGGAAGAGCCAACATTGCCAGGCTTCCCCCGGGGGTCAACAGAGCAGCAACAGCTCCTGTCCCCAGTAGGAGGAGAGGTGAAGAATGCACAAGCCCATCGCCAGCCCCTGGGGCTCCCTGGGGAGGATGTAGATGAGGAACAGCAGAACTCGGCAAGGAAGCCCAGGACAAGACAGAGCAGGTCCCTGGGCCAGAAGTGGCTTTAGAAACTGCTGGTGGATGCAGGGTCTGGGGTCCAAGGCCCCAGGTTCTAATTCTACTGGGCAGTATCTCCCTCTAAGGTCCCTTCTGGGCCCACATCTTGACCTACGCCCAACAAACGGTCATCTGTGTTCTCTGTAACGCTGTGCTGTCCTGTTCAGGGTTGGCTCCCAGGAGCCAGATTCCTGTCCCACAGAGCTGACGGCTGCCCTTCCTCCCTACCATAATGACAGTGTTCCACTGTCTGCATTCTCAGAACAGCCTGGGGCTGGTGGGTCTGTGTGCATGTAACTGGATAACTGCCTGTCAGGACAGTCAACAGCCCTCATAAGCCTGTGCATTTTGTTCCACAGACGCCAGCAGACTGGCCAAGGTGTCCAGGGGAAGCCTGAAGGGGCCTGGCTCCCAAAGCTGGCCTCTCCCAAGGAAGCCCAACAGCCAGGTGACCTTTAGCCAGCTACTTAACCCAGATGGCCTGGGATTCCCAGGCCAAAGGGGCCTCTGAGGGCCCTCCCTCATCCCCTAGGTCTACTCTTCCTTATGACCTTTCAAACCCTTTGAAGCTACCCCCCAGCCCCCACCCTCTCCTCCAGGCTCCTTCCACCCTCATACAGGGCTTCCAGGGAAGGGATCACAGGAACTTCCCCGCTCTGGGGCCGATTTTAGGGTGAATTGAGTCCCTGGTCACAGTGCTCAAAAGGGCACTGGGGAGGGGAGCGCCGTCTCAAACTTCACCTGGGGTGCAGAAACAGCTCCTCCCAGCTCCGGCAGCTCCCAACAATGAAGGAGCAGGGCAGGGGGATGAACGTGCTTCAAGCAGGACTGTCCCTTTTCAGAGATGGGGAGGACAACGCTCAGAAGAGACCCGGACAACTGACAGAGTCTCAAAAGCCACCAAGTAGAAGCTGGGAAGGGGAAAGGCCCAGAGTATCTTAAAGGAAGTGAGCTGGTGGGCATTTGTTACAGCACCTCCTAAGCGCTGGGGATAAAAAAAAAAGGCGGCGCACAGTCCCTGCTCTTAAGGGGCTCACAGTCTAATGGTGAAGACAGGGGTCAGGGATGATTTGGTCTGGGGGCTAAAGGAGGGAGAGCCAGGCTTCCTAATGGCCAGAGTATTGGAGGCAGCAATGAATGGACACAAGACACACTGAGCAACTCAGGAACCCCAAGAATGGCTCCCAGGACCATGGGAGTTTTGAGTCCAGGCAGGTGGAGGAGAGATGGGACGGACTGGCAACATCTACCCTGGGGAAGAAAGGGCCGGGGGGCCTCAGGAGCTGCCTTTGAGGGTCTCAGGGCCTAGGATGAACAGAAAATAGATACAGAAAAGGAGCCTGGGACAGCAAAGCCAACTGCACTCCTCATCTAGTCAGCCAGCCAGCATTTATTAAACAGCTACTGTGTGCTACCAAAACAGACCCAATATGCTACAAACACACACGACGAGGATGGCGACGAGGACAGAGCGGCACAGGAAGACATCTGTGAATGGCCCCCAGTGTACTGACTGTGCTCACCACGGGGGGCGGAGGAGAATGGGGCCTCACCACTCCCAGCAGAAACGCCTCACTGAAGGGTGGAGGCTTCTCAGCACAAGACAACAACAGAGCTAGGGACCTCCAAGGTCGTGTACTCAGGTAAAGAATGTGAGACCTACCATGGTTAGGTGACTTGGTTAAGGTCTCTTGGAGATAAGGGTCCGGGACACAGAGAACACACATCTGGAGGGATTTAAGTTCTGAGCAGGAGGATTCAGGTGGTCAATGTCACGGTCAAACACAGTGACTGGGGGGGGGGGAGGAGGAGGAGGAGAGCTTTACTAAACTGCTTTAATCTTCTGTTTTAAAGCTTTTGTTAGAGAGGAGAAGAGGAGGGAGGGAGGTGGGGGCCTTGACCATCCATATAGCAACAACAACAATGCCCACAAAGAAGTTCTGGGCCCTGGTCTAGCCGCTGGCACCTATCTGTCACATGACCCTGGGTAAATCACTAAACTTCTCGAACCTCAGTTTCCTCATCTGAAAAACGAGAATCATTTTCCAACAATCAGCAGGGGTCTATTAAGCACTCCCCACAAGCCAGGCACCGTACTAGCTTTGGGGAATACAAAGTCCCTGCCCTCACAGGGCTTGGGCCAGATCAGGAACAAGAAGCCCATCCCTCCTGGGAGATTCAAACGAGAGGAAAAAAGAAAGGCCAAGCGCTTGACATTATCCCATACACAGGGGACGGTGTGTTAGGGTGTCTTCTGCTATTTTCACCCTTCTCCCCCAAAGGGCTAAGCAGAGGTCTAGGCACACAGGACCACAGATCTAGAGTCAGAAGGGGCCTTCAAGGTGATCTAAGAACCTTTATTTTACAGATGAACAAAGGGCAAGTGACCTGCACATAGTAGGTCCTCACTAAATATTTAATGAGTGGTGAAGCACGAAAAAGGGAGGTCTAATTACCAAGTGGGCCAGCTCTCAGATCTCTCTACACACACACCACGCACACAAGTAGGCGCACAGTTAAAAAAATTTGAAATTCTCCTCCATCTTCCTCTCTCTCTCTCTCTCTCTCTCTCTCTCTCAATGACAAACAGGCAGGAAGGAAAACAATGAGAAAAGCCAAATTCTCTTCCCGTGGGAAAATGATGGTAAAACCAGGGCCCCTCCTGACAATATGGTTGTCCTTGAGAAACAGGGGCTGCTGAGGAATGAGAGCCCTGGGAGCAGAGGCTGTGGGGCATGAAGCTAACAGCCAGGCAAGGTGAGCAGATCCTGCGACCCAGGTGCCTGAGTGAAGAGAAGAGAACCTTGGACCAGAGAATGGGAAGACACGGGCAAGTCGAGCCGGGTACAACGCTAGGATGGACTGAGTGCCAGTTCTGTGTGATAGGGATAAATCATCAAACCTATCTGGGCCTCAGTTTCCTTACCTGCAAAAGCAAGGCAGGGCAGCAGAGAGAGTGCTAGGCCTGGAATAAGAAGACCCTTAGACACTCATTGGTAGTAAGGCACTATACAAGTCACTTAATTCATGTCTGCCGTGGTTCCAACTATAAAATGAGGCTCATAACAGTGCCTCCCTCCCAGGGTTCTTGAGAGCACCAAATGAGATTAGACCTGGAAGCTGCCTAGCACAGTGCCCTGCGTGGAGCAGGAACTTCATATACTTGCTAGCACACTTAATAATAAGTAATAAACTTACTAACACTCAGCCCTCCTCCCCTAAGATCATAGATTCGGACTAGGAAGGGGACCCTGGAGATCCAGGAATCCACCCTCCTCAGTGACAGTGAGGCCACAGAAGTCATGCTGGGCATCCCCTGGTTCTACTCAAGATGTTCAGGGCTGGCTCCCTCTCTTTAAAGGACTACTTCTGGTATGTTCTTACTCCGGGTCAGAGTCCCAGCAGAGAGTAAGCTCCCTAAGGACAGAGATCACTGATTGCATTCCTGTGCTGGTCTACCCAGAAGCAAGCAGCTGAGGGGGAATGATCGGCCAGTGCCGGGCCTGGCTCTCACCGGCTCTGGCAGCTGATTATTTAATTTCCAGGGTGAGCATTCACATCTAGGAAAGCTTTTCACAAACTCAACAAAGAAGGACTTGTTTCTTGTTCTGCGGACATCTAGACTTAAAGTGGTAGAGAAAATACTTGGGATGCAAATTAAATTTAAAAGTCTGTGGTGGGTACTGCCCACCAAGAGTGTGTTGTTAAACACTCACTGCCCCTTTGCTGTACATCTCTCATGTACACTTGAGCCGAATCCTAAAGCTCAGCAGGCCAGCCCAGGGCAGAGTAAGGAGGCTGCCTTCCAGCCAGGCAGGCCCGAGCCACCTCTCCTGCAGGCTCCCCCTGGCCTCGGTGCGGCAGACCCCAGTGGTGGGCTCCTCCCTGCCTCCCCCTGCCCCCAGCCCACTGCCAATGCACCTGGGAGTCAATGCAGCCTTTAAAATCACTTCCGTAAAACTCTCTCAGAGTTTTGCGTGTGCTTGTGGAAAGTCTTTCCCCACAGGTGATTCACAGCTCCTTCCCAGGACCCCTCCTTGCCCAGCCCCAGACACAACAGGAAGGAGCATGGGGGCTGACGGCCACAATCACGGCCACAGACAAAAGCTGAGTACCCACCACGGCAGCCCAGGGGCACCAAAGAGCACAGGAGCAACTGGGAGTCAGGAGGACCCCAACTCTGGCAAGACACGGCACTGCTGTCTGTCTCAGTCTTCTGCTCTGTGATGTGGGGATAAGAACAGTATGTCCTTCCCAAGGGCACTGTGGGGACCAAATGAGATCACTGTAAAGCACGTGGCACAGTGCCTACCTGGCACACGGTTACTCTCTATACATGTTAGCACTATTATTTATTATCATTATTATCATCATCATCATTATTATTTTAAGAAGAGCTCTGTAAACTAGAAAGTGCCACGTAACGCTAGCTATTGGTGGAGACATTAGGAACAGGAGTGCCGCTGTCTTCACAGTGCCTGGCATCGATGACTGCCATGCCAGTTAAAGAGGCACAATCCTGGTCCTTGGGGGAGAGTCAAAGAATTAAGGCCAGTGGGTGAAAAGGGTCGTGGAGGTCATCTGGACAAAGACCCAGGTCAGAAGAGAGGGCCAGGCGCCCAGGGAGGGTCAACAGAAGTGTCACAGCCACAGGGGATCAGCCCAGAAAGGCCGACAGAGCATCTCCCTGGGCCAGGTACTCGGGACACCAGGTGAAAAATGAAGCTTGCTGTGGAGGCATACCAAGCTGAGATTCATACTTGGGCCCTTGAGCCCCAAACAAGAAACCAAGCAGCCACCATCAAGGGGCCCCAGGGGCCCGCAGACCGAGGCTCTGGCTTATGTTTATTTATTCTGCCAAGTGCTTCCCAATCACATTTTCACCCGGTGGGTACCACCCCCAGGAGCACCCCAGGGGGGCCTGAGGCTGCCTATCAGGTGCCTCTGCTTCAGCTGATAACAGTGAACAAAATAACAACAGGTATTATTCATCTAGCATGCAGAAGGTGCACAAACCGCTTTACAAACATTATCCTGCTTTTACCCTCACATGAAACCCGGGAGGCAGGTGCTAAGACTCTGCCCATCGTGCATAAAAGAACAGAGGCAGACCTGGGTGAAGGGACGTCCCCAACTGGGGCCACACGACGCATCTTAGGCCACATCTGAACTCGCGTCGCCCTGACCGCAAGCCACTTTTTCTTTTAATTTCTGTAATTGATTTATTTACTTTTAGTTCACAAGATTCAGTTCCAAAATTCCTTGAGTTTCCACTTTTCTCCCCCCGCCCCTCCCCATGGGGGCATACAATCAAGTACAGGATCTCCAAATACTTTCACACCAGACATTAGTCTGGTTATATAGAAGGGTTATGACCAATGGAGTGAACAATGGGAAAGAGAGAACAAAAACAAACATGAAAAAGAATGAGTGTGTAGACTGCTTCAGTCTCCATTCAAATTCTGTTCTTTCTAGATCTTTCTCTGAATGCAGACATTTCCTTCCATCCTGAGACTTGTAGAGTTGTCTTGTACCCTTGCATTGCTGAGCAGAGTCCAGTTTATCAAAGCTGGTCATCACACATACTGTGTGTGCATCTGTGACTGTGTACAAATTTCTCCTGGTTCTGCTCTTCTCACTCGGCATCAGTTTGTATGAGCTGCTCCAGGTGAATTTGAAGACCGTCTCCTCCCCATTTCTTATAGCACAATAGTATTACCCCCCCACCATTTTAGAGATGACAGAAGTCTGAAGCGTGCCCCCTCAGTCTCCCTGCCTCCAAGCCAAGCACCAGGTCCCCAGCTCCATGTGCAAAGGGCACTGGATTCTGACTCAGGCAACCCAGGTTCAAACCCCAGCTCTGCTGTGTTCCTGTGTGTGAGAACGGGATAGGAGGTACTCCAGGCCAGAAGGGGCTCAGAAGTCATACAGGAGGCAGAGGATGCTAATGACTTACCCAAAGTCACAGGGTAGAAGCAGCCAGGATTTGAACTCACATCCTCAGACACCAAAGCCAGTGTGCTTTTGAAAACTGTACCCCAGTTGGAAGGAAGGACAGGAGCTGAACAACCAGCATTCCCATGAGAAACCCTGTCTGCTTAAACCTCAGACCCACGAAGCTGCTTTTTTAAAACACTGGGATAATCCCGTTTTAATAGAATTGGTTTTACTTCGGGCGTCTACAAGCAGGGTGTTGAGCAGAGGTCTAGCAGGCCTCCCCAGACTGAGGGCCAAAGCCCAGCGAAGGTCCAGGGACTCTGAGCCTGAGCAGGGGGCACCCCAAGTCACTGCAGGCAGGACTCCTGCCCATGCATCACAACCCAGGGCCAAGAGCTCTGGACAACGGCCCACAGAGTCCTGGGGCTGCAGGTCATATCTTACCAAGCCTGGCATGGGGAGAGCTAAGCCCTATATGTATTCCAGGTGCATTTACATGAATAGGCATTCTCTCTCCCCTGTCTCCCTTAGAAGGCAAGCTCCTAGAGGGCAGGCACTGTTTCATTTGTCTTTCTCTGGCCCCAGCACCTGGCATCAATATCCTAGCACTTTGTGTTTCCCAAATGAAGCTTCAACAATGGCTTATTACATGGAAAGGCTGTGCAGCACAGTGTTTGGAGAGCCGTTCTTGGCACAGGACCTTGGCTTACACTGTGTACCGGTTGGGTGACCCAGGGCCAGGCGCTAGAGGCCTGGGCACTCCACACAGGGCACTCAAGACAGAAACAGGTAAAGAAGGCGCCAACCTCACTAGGCGCCTGCTTCTCACCATGTGGAGGGAACAGAGCACAGATCAACAATGATCCCCTCTGGCCCAGTGTCTAAACCACAGGATGACAAAAAGGCCCCCCAGACAATCATGGGCAGCACCTACCCCCACCTTCCCAATCTACAGAAAAGGAACCTGAGGCTCAGGGAAGTGTGATAACCAGGCCAAGGTCACCCCTACATGGAGCAGCCACAGCACATAGGGCACAATTGCTGTAACTGGAAGTATCCCAGAGGGTCAGGGGCCTGAGTGAGCTGCCCAGAGAAGGGATCTGGAAGGCCTTCCTGGAGGGGATGCCCTCTGAGCTGGGCTCCAAAGTGTGGGCAGGGCTGTCACCAACATAGTCAAAGACTCTGAGGGACAAGCAGTTCCTGGATGGGCAGAGGCAGTCAAGAGTGCCTCCATCAGGGAGATCAGGGTTCAAATGCCAGCCCAGACAGACACCGGCTCAATGTGTGACCCTGGGCAAGCCCTTCCACCTCTCTCAGACTCAGTCTCCTCACCCATAAAATGGGGACAAAGGCACCAAACTCCCAGGGAGGTTGTGGGAACCAGAAGAGAGAGCCTGCCCAGAAATGATCAAACCTCGAGGCACTCTACAATGGCTAGTTCTCATTAATAATGAGATGCGGTGGCCTTGAGGGGAGATCCCTCTGGGTCTGCTTCCTCCCCCTCCCCGTCCTTCTCATTGCCCCTGGGCCTCAGCTCCCTTACTCCGTGCAGGGGGGGCAGCATCTTCACAGAGGAGCCAGGCCACTCTCCCTCTCGGCTCAAGGCACAGTCCAGAGGGGGATGCCTTTCCTGTCAGGACCTTCACCAAGCCCCTCCCTCACTCCTTGGAGCCCGGGATCCATCTGTCAAAATGGGATGAAGTGTCAAATCTCAGCTGACACCACCTGGATGGTGACACCTTCAACAAGCCACTTCTCCCCAGGCCTCAGTCTCCTCATCCATAAAATGGGAGAGCTGGGTGAACGGCCAGGAAGGGGTAGCCCAGCTCTAGACCTGACGCAGGTCGAGGGGGTTGCGGAAGACGCGAGTCTGGCTCTTACCTGCCAGCGCCACGTGGAGGGACAGAGTCGGCTCTAGGAAGGACAAAGTGGATCAGGAAGCAGGGCAGGAATCCTGCTTCAGACCCTTGCTAATTGCGTGACACTTCAAAGTCTCTATGATGCTGGCTCCTGCTGCTTTTATGAACACCAATGTGGTTATGACACAAGGGACTTGCACTCTTAATGCCTCAGCCCATGCTGGAGGGTCCCCCAGGACACTGAAGGAGAAGGCGTCAGAGGCTATCCGCTGGCCAAGGACAACACCTGCGTGGGCAGCTCTGGGCAAGTCAAGAAATGATGGACGGTGAGGCTGAGCCTCCTGGGCCCACAGTCCGGGTGGGGGATACGGGGTAGGCGGCTGATGCCAGCCACTGAGCCAAGGAAGAGTTTACCAAGACTTCTCTCCCAGGTGGCCAGGATCCAAGCCCAGGGACAAGGTATTCATTGTTGCAGGCCTCTCTCCTTGCCTTGCAGCTGGGTCTCTGACTCAGTTACCAGTAACACAGCACTCCCCCCCCCATCCTGCTCCCAAAAGCCCACCAGTCATAGACCTCTGGTGGGAAAGCACCTGCCCCCTGTGTGGTCCATGCCAGTACTATTGGCTCTTGGCACCAGGGGAAAGAGAACTGGCACACATCACACTCTGACCAGAGTGTTCTGGCCCCTGCCTCCCCACACATCCCCTTCTCTGGCCTTGCCCATTACTGCTACCTCACTAGCCCAGGGACAGAGGCAAAGGAAGGGGAGAGGTTAATGACCTGTCCCTTCCATGGGGAGGGTAGGAAACGCGGCCAAGGGCTTCATCTCTAAACAACTTGGGGGAGCTCCTCCCACCCTCAGCAGTGAGAATAGATCCAGGGATGGAAACTAATGAGAGTACCATTAGCCTCAGTTTCTCCACTTGTAAAAATAAAGGAGTGGGGGGTGTCTGCTAGCCAATCCAATAAGCCTTTTCAAGCCCTTTCTTCTCCAAAGAACACAGATGTCCAGAGAGGGTGACTGACGGCCCCAGAGTCACATCAGGCCAGGGCCAAGAACCCAGGCCAGCTTTCCAAAGCCAGAATGAACCACAAAGGGTTTTTTTGAGACCCTTACTTTGCAGAGTGGGAAGGTGAAGCCCAGAGGGGACAGGATCTAGGGAAGGGCTGAGTCCCCATGCTCAGCCTCTCAGGCCACCTTGCTTCTCTGCTACGTCCTGTTGGTATCAGCGTTCCTGCCACCAGCTTGGGTGCAGAATGGGGCACTTTGGGAGAGTCGGTGATTGAGCCCTCCCCTCAGAAGGCAGGCATCCTAGCAGGGTGGCTGGGCATCCAACCAGTGCAGAGAGAGGTCTCTGTGGGCAGGGACGGGGTCTACATTGTCTCTGTGGCCCCAGCTCTCAGCACAGAGGAACCCCTGCTGGATGCCAGCTCCCTGAGGGGCTGGGGAGCTGAGGGGCTGATTCCTGTTCAGCTATGGATTGGACTAGAGCCTTTGGATGACCCCCTCCTTCTCAGTCTGGGGTGTTCATAAAGCCATAGGTGATGTGACATGGGGAGGGAGAGTAGATCTATAAGACCACAATCCTAAGAAGGAATAACGAGATTAACCTGCAATTTTACAAAAATTTACAAAAAATTACACAGAGGGGGAGAGGGAGGGGGGAGGTCTGCAAAGCACTTTAATTCCACTCGGGTCTGGACGCCACATTTTAAGGAGGGATGCTGACAACAACTGGAGCCCGAACAGAGGGGAACCTGAATGATGAGAGGCCCTTAACCCCTGTCACAGGAGGGCCAGTAACTTGAAGAAAAGGGTCATCCAGAGAATGCCAAGGCTGTCGTCAGATATGGGAAGGGCTGCTGCGTGGGGAAGGGATTAGGCTTCTGGTGTATCACCCACGAGGCCCAGCCTGCAATCCAACATGAGGGAAAACTTGATCAGAACTAGCACCAACATGTAGCAGGGTGGGCTGGAGACCTGCCTGTCACAGTCTCCATGCAGGGGGACCCCGCTTGGGCAGCAGAGTGCCCTCGATGGCTTCCAACAGCCCTTTTTCCAATTCTAATATTCTATTACTCACTAGCACCCCCTTCCTTTCTGACAGCAGTTGTTCTGAAAAAGATCTGGGGGTCTGGGTGGGAAGCGAGCCCAGCATGAGTCAGTAACATGACATGGAATGCTATAAGAAAGCTGAAGACCCTGGCAATAATAAGCTCCAGAAAGAAAGACAGTGGGGGAAAGACTTAACCCCCGGGGGTTCCACTTTCTCATGCCTACAACCAGGGGGCTGGTCTGTGGCCTTAGAGGCCTCTTTGCTCTCCAGAGCAATGATGCTGCGAGGCCTGAACTCACAAGGATGCAGCTAAGAGACACAGGAGTGTGGTAGGAGCAAGGAGAAGGGTGGGATGGTAAGTCCAGAAAAAGAAAGTCAGTCATCCCCATCAGGACAAATAAAACCCCAAAGGGGACACCCAAGGCACAGCGGATGGTATACTGGGCCTGCAGGCAAAAAGATCAGCGTTCAGACTTGGGTCTTTGGTCCTAGCTGGGACACCCTGGGCAAGTCACTTAACCTTGCTTGCCTCAGTTCCCTCATCTGTAAAATGATCTGGAGAAGGAAATGCAAACCCCTCCAGGATCTCTGCCAAGAAAACCCCAAATGGGGTCACAGAGTGTCAGACACAACTGAACGTGAAAATGGGGACAATGAAAGCACCCTCCTTCCAGGGCTGCTGGGAGAATCCAACGAGACATGTCCCTATGAAGCGCTCAGCACAGTGCCCAGCACAGCCGGCTGCTTTCCATCCTTCTGAGGAGCAGAAGGGCTTTGGGGCCATCTGGGCACATCTGGAGCGCCATCCTAGGGCACGGGAGACCCCTTCCCCACGCTGTCCTCTGACCTCGTGAGAAGCCAGGGGATTAGCTGTTCCCTGGCAGGGCCTCAGCCGCCCCAGCCTTCTTTCCCAGACAAAGTATAAAGCAGTGGGGGGTCTGGGCGTGAGGAGGAGGCCTCTACCCCTGCCCCAGACTAATGCTGCTCTGCTCTGTTCCTCAGGCCCCAGAGCCCACCTGCAAGGAGAGCAGTCAGGGGTCCGGGAAGCAACCAGGGCCTCAGACATCCCAGGGAGGGATAAGAGGAGAGAGAAGTTGGGGAAACGTGACACAGCCAGGGGGCCACGGAGCAGAGCAGAAGGAGCCCAGCTCTGGAGCCAAACAAGAGCTCCCAGGACCATTCCCCCTTCAGGGCCTCAGCTTCCTCACCTGTAGAATGGGCTGAGCTGAGCACCAGAGGCAGTGCCAAACACCCAGCAGAACCTGTACATTTCCTCTTCATGCCTCCTGCTTTTTTAAAGCATGTGATGAATGCACACGTTCTGTCCTACCTGCCTCCTGCTCATCTGGGCTTCCTCCTGACCTCCCTTCTCTGCATTTTAAGATGTTGCAACACCCCTCTTTTCAGCATCACGACAGCTGACCCTTCCTCCCCAGCCCCACTAAAAAGAAAGAGGGAAAAGAGAGAAGGGGGGACATCAAACCCCCGTCCCCAATAAGCCTCGGGCCCCATGCAGGGCCACGTCCAGAAATGCCCCCTGAGTTCTCAGTGGGGAGACACAGGGCCGAGACCCTATCACGGGCTTTTCCTTTACGGCATCACCGGCCTTTTGCTGCTGTAACCTGCTGTTCCAACAGCATTTCATAAGGAGAGGCCAGGGAAGGAATGGAATGCGTCTGTCTCACCTCCATCCCTTTCCCTCTCTCCCCCTCACCCTTCTTCCTCCTTCCCTCCAACTCTGTCTAAAAACAAACAGCTGGGATGGCTTTGTTTGCTGCTTTTGAGACGAGAGGAGGAAACCCATAAGATACCCAGTGGTGCCCTAACAAATCAGAATTACACTGTTTCCAAGTGGACAGAGACTGAAGAGACCAGAAGGCTCCAGCTGAGAGCGATTGCTCTGGGGTTATTCATTCCCATTGGGACACTCCCTCCTTTTACAAATGAGGAAACCAAGGACCAAGACAAGTAGCCAAGGGTTGCAGGGTCCAGCACCAGCACCAGGGTGCAAAGGCATGTGTGACTCCTTCCACACACCCAGGTGGCAGGTCTGCCGAGCACTCTGGGGGGTGGGGATCGAGGGACTATCAGACCCAGCCTGTTAGCAGGTGAAGGTTGGCAAGAAGGAGAGCAGGGAAAGCATTCCCTGTGGCTGACCTTGAACCAGGATGCAGAGACTCCAGCCACTAGAACAGGACCCCAGCGGCTCTAAAACCCTAGCACTGGGATAAGCTTCCTTCTGCAGGCTCCCACAGGGGGCCGCCAACCCTATCTAGCAACATGGGTGGGCTCCCCTTAAAAATTCCAGCTTCAGGTGGACGTCCCCTCCCAGGACTGGTGGGCATGGGCTCTACCACTTGTGATCTCAGGGGACTGTGTCAGATACCGAGGTACAGTCACAAAGCCAGTTTATGTCAGGAGGATCTGAACCCAGGCCTTCCTGACTCGGGCCCTCTGATACTTCACGGTGCTGGCTGCTTTTGCTTGCTTCTTTCTTTTTTACTCTGGCCTTTGCAAATGCTTTTTAAAATGTTATTTATTCATTTTCTTTTCACATAGCCTTCATTTTTTAATAAAGCCCTCTCCTAGCCAATATGTCACTCAGTGACTCCCCTAGGGTCTGGCACACAGTAGGCACTTAATATTGGTTGATCCCTTTTAACAAATAAGAAGAGAAAAAAGCAGTTTAGCACAAGTAATCAACAAATTGGCTGATACACAAAATAAGTCACGTTCCAAATCTGTACTCCCTCAAGTCCTGCAAAGGAAAGGGAGAGGGGGAAGAAAGGGAGAGATGAGAAGAGGGAGGGATGAGGAAACCAAGTCCCAGGAAAGGGCAGTGACTTGTCTAAGGTCACACAGTAAGTGTTCGCAGGTGGGCACTTCAGTGAGTCAATGAGAACCAATTGCTGCATCGAGCATTGAGCACAGCGCCCGGAACATCAAAAGCTTTATAAAATGCTGGCTGGCTGACTCAAGTGAAACGCTCACAGGCTCCTAGATTCTGAGCCAGGAGGAACCTCGGGTCATCTAGTCCAACCCCCTAATTTACAGATGGGGAAACTGAGGCCCAAAGAAGTTATCAACTGGTTGTCATCCTTCGTGCTCAAAGAAGACCAAAGTGACATCACTGTGCTGGGGTCCAGGTACAGCATCCAACTGCGGCTGATCAGACCAACAGGCACCCGAAGGCTCCCCCCCAGGTCAGGCACCAATAGTTCATGTGAACATGTGGGATGGAGATGTCTCTAAATCTGTGCGTCTCACATTTCCTTTGAAACCAGAGAGGCTAAACACTTCATTATAGACAGGACCAAAGACCTGGAGACGGGAGGACTCGTCCAGTCCCTCACCAGACAGATGAGAAAGGTTACAATGACGTCCAGGACCCCATACTCAGAAGAGGAAGCCCTCCCCACCAGTCCCCTGGGGCTGCCCCCTGCCTGGGTGGGCACCTTCCACCGTCCCAGTCCTCACTGTCCATCAGCCTCCAGCGGCATCCCAGCATACCAGACTCCTGAGGAAGAAGCAGGGCAGGATGAGCCTGTGAACATTTCCAAGGTGGGTTGGGGGCCAGAATTCTCACTCTGGGCTTTACTGGATCTGAGCCAGGAGCTCAAGGTCACCAAGTACCTTAAGGAAAAGAGAGGTAGTCTGGTAGTCCCACCAGACAGCTGCCTCCCCATCCCTGGCACCACCATGAAATGCTGGCCTCTCCTCTAGGGCAGGCCTCTGGGGAGCTCTGCCTGCCTCCCTCCCAGAGGGGTGAGGTGCTGGTCCCCCAGCTCCCAAGTCCACTGTTCTGAGCACTCTCATCCCCCATCCTTTGAGATGCCAACGACAGTAAGAAACCCAGGTCCTGGGGAGAGCAGAAAAGCAGGAAACCCCCACAGATAATCATCAGCTGACCCCACTTCCGTTCCCACAGCATGGAGCCTTTGGCAGGGGTTCCCCAAGCCCAGGAGCCCAGGACGGTTCTTCCCAACACTTGCCAGGAGCAGACCCTGGAAGATGAATGCATTCCTGACTTGGGGGTGGCACAGGCCTGCCAGAGGAGGGCCAAGAGTCTGAGGGGAAGTCTTGGGGGTGGAAGCAGCACCCAGAACTAAGGCAACAACCTAAGGACCCCACCTCGCACCCCAGGAACAGGGCTCAGATGCAAAACCACTTCTGAATCTGGAAGCAGCCTCCAACCGGCATTTCCTCTTCCCTTCCTGGGGGCCCCTTCCCTGTGAGCCAACCACAGACCCAAAGAGCCCAGCACCGCATGGCTGGGAAGAGGAGGCCCAAGCCAGAGCATCGGAGACTTGACATATGGGAAACTGAGGCCCAGAAAGAGTGGCCAAGGTCACAAGAGATGGAATCCCACCGGCCTGGCTCTGTTGGCAGGGCCTTTGCAAACCCACGTGGTCTGATCCTCTTATCATACAGGTAAGGAGCTGAGGCCCATCGCACAAGGAAGAGGCAGGGAAGGGCCAGAGGGAAGGTAGAGAGTCCACACGGGGGCAGGTGGCAGAGCCAGGAGGACCACAGTGCAAGCCCAGGGACACCAAATCCTGGGGATGAATGTGTGGAGTGTGATGGCCACACAGAGTTCACTCACATGCCCAGCCACACACATGGCTCACTTATGCACACACAAACACTATACATATACACAGACATACACATATTCATACATGTACATACTCACAAGTGCAAACACACGCATGTGCACACGTGCACACAATGCATTCCTATACAAGCTTGCACACACACATGTGCATGCACATACACTTACACGCACACCAGGAAACTCATCTATACAAGGGCATGTGTATACTCACCCTGTTTACATACACACATATATACATCCATGTATGCACAGGCATACATAGGCTCATTCATGTACACAGGCACACACATATTTACACATGCATGCACATGCCTAAACATGTGCACATATACTCACACGTACACATACATACAGATATATGTGTATGCTCATGACACACTCACTGTACTATACACACACGGGCACACGTGTGCTTGCTCATCTACATCACACACATGCACACAAATGTGTGTGCACATTACTCATTCATTCATGCACCTGTGCCCACACATTCACTCACACACAGATCTACATACACACACAAACTCACATGATGCACCTACCTCTACATATATGTACACATGCACACATGTGTTTGCACATACACAATGCTACTGCTCAGAGCTCCAGATCCTACCCATTACAAAGAGACCCACAGATGGCTCAGCCCAATCCCCTGGAGCCTAGTGTGGAAAAGGCACTAAACGGTTTGTGGAAGGAGTGAAGGATCTGTGGAACGGTGCCCAGGGCATGGCTTTGGAGGTGGGAAAGTTCACACTGGACACATGTGGCCCTGAGGCAGTCTGGTAACCTCTGCAGACTTCGGTTTCCTCGCCTATGAAATGAGGTGCGTGGACATGGTGGCTGGACGGTCCCTTCCAGCTCTCCACAACCTTCTATGATCTCACATAACTGGGGAACATGGCGGCTCCCTCAATGGACTGAATATGGGGCCGAGGCAGACCAAGAGAGCCAAGGTCGGGACAGGGAGCACGCCGAGGCCCAGGCACAAGCAGGTCTCGGATGGCATCGAGGAACACTTTTTAAAAGTCCTCCCAACAGACATGCTTGCTTTAAAAACATACCCTGACATTCTTACACTCTCCTGGCAATGCTCGAGGACCCAGGCCAAGCTCTCTTCTCTTCCCTTCTCCTGTGACTCCCCCTCTCAGCTGGGGCTTCTTCATCCCACCCTGCCCGGCTCCCCTCCCCTAGAATCTAAGCTCTCAAGGATCTCAGACGGTGCCAAAGACTGGTGATGCAAAATGCCACCCACATCCAGAGAAAGGGCGATGGCATCTGCACGTCACAAACAGACCATTTGTTTTTTCTTCTTTCTCGTGGTTCCTCCCATTGGTTCTAATTCTTCTTTACAACATGACTAATGTGAAAATAGGCTTAATATGAATGTATGTGTAGAGCCTGTATCAGACTGTACACCATCTTGGGGAGGGCAGAAAAGTTAGCACTCAGAATCTTATGGAAGTGAATGCTGAAAACAAAAAAACTTTTTTTTTAAAAAAAGGATGTAAGTTTTCTGAGAGGAGGAACAGCCCAGCCTCCTTGTCTCTGTATCCACACAGCACTTAGCACAGTGCCTAGAAAACAGCAAGCACTTGATAAATGTTCACTCCATCCATCCCCATCTTTATCTGTCCATCCATTCCTCTCACTGTCTGTCTGTCTCTCCATCCATCCATCCATCTACGTTCCCACTGATCTAGAGAACCATAACCCAAGAGAAAAGCTGAGAAGCCTCTGTGTCTGTGGGGAGAGACAGGAAATGGGGCCCTGGGCGACTCAAAACCAGAGTAGTAAACGAGCCCCCACAGAGCCCCAAGGAGATGGAGCAGGGCAGAGACAGGGGTGCAGACAGAGCTACAACCGCAGGCTTTGCCAGGCTCTCGCTTCCTGACCCCAAATGAGTCAAACCCAGAGTCGTCCCCAGAAGAGCCAAAAGGGAGGTGACAAAAGGAAGCAGGGTGTGCCCCCCCAACAACAGGTGGTCAGGCATGCCAGGGGACCCGAGCAGAGTCCAGGCTGGGCCGAGTCTGCCACCTCGCAGGACGTAGATGCCAGGCAGCGCCCAGGAGCACCACCCTCGTGGTTGACCCTCTGGCTTCCTCCTTCCTCTCTTTCCCCAACCCCAAATTCCCCCTGCTCACCCACCTTTGCCCATCTTACCCCACACTCCAGCTGCAGGACGGATGCCACGCTGGCTTCTGGGGTCCTGAGACTCAAGGAGAAGTGGGGTTTTATCAGGCAATCCTAGAACAAGGGCTGGAAGGACCCTCAGAGCCCTTTAATCCAATCCCTTCACTTTACAAGTGAGGACACTGAGGCCCGAGGTGTACGAGGCAATGCCAGATGTACTTTACATCAGCTGTTTGACATCCAACTGCCTGATGGACCTGAAAGCATAAGTTCCTTGAGGGGGAACTCTCTATTTGACAAAAACTCAGAAAACTGGGAAGCAGGGTGACAGAAATTCCATTTAGACCAACACATTATACCTTCTGCCACAAAACGCTCTGAACGTGTAAGCAACCGGACTAGGAGAAGACCACGCCATCCAAAACTCAGGTGCGACCCAGACCAGGGGCCTTTCATGGCTATGATGAGAGAAGGGAAAGAACTCTTAACCCAACAAGGGAGAGAGGCCATTAAAAAGGATGAAACGGGTCATTCTGATGGCGTGGAACCAAGAGACCTTCTGCATAAACACGCATCCCGGGAAAGAAAGACAACAGCTAATAGAAGCTGCTGGATCGACTGAGGGGATAGAATCTTTGCATCAAATGTGTCTGTTAAGAGTCTGAAATCCAAGCGATAAAGGAAAATGTCTAAGACCACAGGTGATTCTCTAAACAGCAAGTGGTCCAAGGAGAAGGAGGAACAGTCTTCAAAGGAAGACTTTGACACTACAGATGATCATATGAGGGTGCCCCAGATTACTACTAATAAAAGAAATGCCCATCAAAACAACCCTTACGTTTTACCTCTCACCCAACAAACTGGCAAAGATGAAAAAGAGGTGGAAGCAGTCAATGGTGGAGGAGTCGTAGAAATGCAGGCACATTACGACACTCAGTAGAGCAATGAATTAGTCTAACAATTCAGGAAAACAATCTGAAATGATTTTTTTAAGTGACTAAAATGTCCATATCCTTTGATCCTGAGAGCAGCTAGGGAATGCAATGGATAGAGCACTAGGCCTGGACTCAGGAAGACCTGAGTTCAAATCCAGCTTCAGACTCTAATTAGCCGTGTGACCCTGGGCAAGTCACTTAACTTCTGTTTGTCTCAGGCTCCTCTTCTGCAGAATGGGGATAATAGCACCTAGCTCCCAGGGTTGTTGTGAGGACCAAATGAGATGGCAATTGTAAGGTGCTCAGTACAGGCCTTACTCAGCACACAGTAAGAGCTCTATAAATGTGAGCTGCTGAGACACCACTGGTAGGCATGTGCTCCAAGGAGACCAGAAGATAGAAATATCCAATCTGTACCAAAAATATTTACAGGAGCACCTTTTGTTGAAGCAAAGAATTGGAAATTAAATAAATGCCCATCGATCAAGGAATGACTAAACAAATTATGGCACAGGAAAGGGTTGGGATATTGCTGGACTGTGGTAAAGAACAGGACGGGGATGGGAAGATTTACAAAGTAAAATAAACAGAAGTAGGAAAGCAGAAAACAGACGGGCCCAGATGAGCAGGAAAAATAAATCCCCAGAAGTGCTCCGATGCATCCGAACGTGCAACGTTTGAAGTTACGATCATGTAAGACACGGTCACTGGTTCCAGCCCAACAGAAACATGCCACACGTGTCTTAAAAATGAGCCCCTCTAGGGGATTCTCATCTGCACGAGCTGAGCCCTGCAGTGAGCTCCCCTACAAGTGAGCTCCCCTACAAGATGTAATATATACGACGTATATGAACATAATCATGTAGACGGAAGCGTAATAAGAAAAACTGGAGAACACGTAATTATAATGACCAAGGCCCCCCCAAAACAATATAAGAAGGCACCCTACCCCCTCCCTTCTCTGCAGAGGTGGGGAGCTATGGGCTGGGAGGGCAGAATACGCTGCAAGAACGGCTTTGTGGGCTCATTTGCTTGAGCTGAAATTTTGTTTTTATTCTTTATAAAAGATGGCTTTTCTGGCCAGTCTCGGATCTGGCCAAGCCTAGTCCAGCCCAGAGCCCCTGGCCCAAACACAGAGCACCCAAGTAGCTTCCCTGACCCACAAGGGTCACACCACTGCCAATGCACATGCTGAGAAGTGGGAGTGAGGTGGAAATGATGAGCCAAGAGACCAGCCAGCCCCAACAAAGGTCACTCACCGAATGTGGCCGGGCAATCTGCACTGGGTAAGAAATGGCATGGGGAGGGTAGCGGGGCTCCGAGGGTCTCCAGGTCTGCGTCACGGGCTGGGCTGATCCAGACATGGTGACAGGAGGCACAGGGGCTACTTCTACCCCTCTCTGGGTGGCTTGTTCTCTCTCAATCTTCGTCTGGGATCCAAGAAGATCTCTATGTCACCGGTGCGCCAGCCGGTCACATGGCACCTGGGGGGCAGGACAGACAAGAGGCAGACTGAATACAGTGCTGACCGCAGCTCAGGAACACGACACACAAGCCCCCCACCCCTGCCCCTCACATAAAGAGCTGGTCAGGAGTGAATGCCTTTTATTCCTCAAGATCATGCAATCAGGAGGCCAAGCAATGAGAATTTACTAAACACCAACTCTACGCCGGGCACTGTCCTAGGCACTGGGGATAGAGACAAAGGGGAAACTGCCCCTTCCCCTGAGGAGCTTACAATCTAAGAGAGAGAAAAAGTGGACAGCCACACAGCCAATGAAGGAAACTGTGACCAACTGCCCCCATGTACATGAGAGTCCTGAGAAGTCCTCCCTAAGCCTTCCTGCTCATGGACCCTGCCTATCACCTGGACTTGACCCCACAACCAGATTCTGCCAGTATCCCTCCCACCAAAAAAAAAAGATGAGGAAGAGTCATCCCTCTAAAGGAAAGGAGATGCTTGTCCAAGTGTAGGAGGTGCAGAAGCAGTCCAACTGCTGCCCCGCAGAAAGGACTCCTAGCGAACGCAGTGACTGTCGGGCCTGGGGGGCTGATGACCACACAGTTTCATTCTCCCAAGTCCACAGGCCAGGCCCAGGAAAGACCCAAGGGTCAGGGGTCAGCCTCCTATGATCATGTAACTTCTCTGGGGCAAAAAGGGGAATTTCAGCAAGTCATTCAGGATATCAGACAAGCCTAGAACTTGACGAAGAAAAGCCTGTTCTGGGTCAAGGTCATTCCCATCAATTACGAACATTTATATGGTACATTCATGTGTGCAAAGCCCCTTCCCATCTATTATCCCATGCAACCCTCATGATGACCCTGGGGGTCCATGATATTCTTAATCCTCATGTGAAAGATAAGGAAACGGAGACAGAGAGTGCTTAAGTGATGCCCATGGTAACACACAGGCACCAGGAACAAGGCCAGGTCCAGCACCTGCTGCACGGAGCCACGCCTCCTCTCTAACAGTAACCCCAAGATGCTGACATTCCTCACGCCCCACAAAGGGTGTACTCCAGACTTCTACACCCAGGAAGGACCAAGGAACTCCCAGAAGTCACTGGCTCCTGCCCTCTTCCAGATCACAGGCTGACATCAGCCACCATGGCCCAAAAATTAGTGGCAATCTGATGCGGCTGGTAAAGAAAAGAGTAGAGAATGGGTGCGGGGGAGAGATGAGAAAGGGAAAAGTGAAACACAGCGTGTGCATGTGCACGCACACGCACATGCAGCTTCAGAAGGCAATTAATACCTCAGGTACACCTGGGCACTGGGGTAGGGGCCACAGGGGTCAGTGGCAAGGCGAACAGTGTGCTCCGAGCTCTGGGCACAATGCTATGGTGATCTGGGGCCCAAGGGCCTCAAGCTGGAGGCATAGCATCCTCCATCTGAAGCTGGGGGCCACTTGGTGCACCCATTTTACAAATCAGGACACGGAGGCCCAAAGGTAAGGAATGCACCCAAGGACACAGGCTGCCAGTCCTGTGACTGAGGACACCACTTCATCTCTTGACCCATCACCATTGCCTCACAGGCTCACACCTCTACAGAGGTCCATCTGCCAAGAGAACGGACTCTCCTTGAGGACAGGGGCTGCTGGGCTTTGCCTCTCTGGCCACAGCTCTCAGCACCACCCGGCTCATGGAAGGCATGTAACAAATGCTTTTTAAACTGGGTGAGAGGTTGGACCTGTGAAGTTCACCAATACAGAGAACCCGTGGGCCAGGAAACTCTCAGCAAGGCCAGCCAGCATATCTGCTGAGACTCGGAGCCCCGGGTGGGGGGCCACCCGGCCAGGGAAGGTGGGGGCCCTGACTCCAGGGCCAGCCCCCTCCATTAAGCCATGTGGCCTCTCCTTTACACAGGAGGAAAGACATCAAAGAAGGCACTAGTGTAAACTACCTCTTACCTCTTATCATTCTAAACCCTGCGACCCTAATAAAAGAAAAGTCCCCTCAAATCCCCTCTTACTTCCAGGCTTGCTGGCTACCAGAAGCTAGTAAAGATACTAAAGAAAGGTCCAAAGGCTGGGTGGTCCCGGCTGGACGCCCCTTCCTACAGCAGCAGGGGACCCTCTCCCTTTTCCCCACCTTGGTCTTCTTAAAACTAACGGGTTTTGCCGACAGCTCTCAGTTTGCTCCAGCTTTATGATTGTTAAATTTTCAGTGTTAGCTTTTACACCTCAGAAATCAGCAAATGCTACAAATCAATGCTTGACTTACTGTTCCGCGGATTGTCTAGACTTCAGAAATTGGTGGAGAAAATAGGAACGATGCAGATTCAATTTAGAAGTCCAGTGGGTATACATTTTCCCCCAGAGAGCCAAGCATCAAACATTTACCAGAACAACCTTGGTCTGCCTCCCACCTCTGACTGACTCGACACCCACGTGTCCCCCGAGAGGCCAGCTTCCTCTCGGCCTCCCCTCTGGAGTCAGGAAGGAGATGCTGCTTGACTCTGTTCCTGGAAAGATCACAGATCTGAAGCCAGAAAAGACCCGAGAAGCCGTGGGACCCACCCCCTCATTTTCAGGAGAAGGATCCCAAAGTATAAAGAAAGGGCTTGCTCTAATCCCTGCTAGGAGGGCAGGCTGAGGCTGAGGAGAGACTTGAATCTGGGCGGTGGGAGCTGCAGCAGGCTAAGCCCCAAGGAAGGCACCATCCTGGCCATTAGCACAGATAAGGCTCACAATATCTCAGCAAGGACCGTAGGCAAACAATGGGGTAAGCCCCCAAGCTGCCTAAAGAAGAGTGAACCAAGCCAGGTCAGATCAAAGCTCCCAAGTCTGCATCAACAGCAGGATCTGAGAAAGAAAGGACACTGAATTTCTGGCCTGAGTGAGACTGGAGGAAGGGCCACAGGGAGAGCCAGTGGGACGGATGGGCTAAGCACCTCAGAGCAGGCATTCTAAGCATGTAGTGGAGATGGCTTAGCATTGAGCCATCCATATTCCTTCTTAGGCTCAACCAATCAATGAATAATCAACAAGCACTCAGGTTCCTACTGTGTTCCAAGCCCTGTGACGAGAGCCAAGGAGATAGCTCCTCCGTGTACCAGGCCTTTACACTAGGCCCAAAAAACACAAAGACCAAAAACCAAAAGCAAACCAAGTAACTCCTGCCTTCAAGGAGCTTACCTTAACCCACGTGAGGAAAACATACAAAACACAAAGTGATTTGTGGGTTTTCCTATTACAAGAGACCAGCTCATCTCCCCTTTCAGAGCTAGAAAAGCAGAGTTCCTGACATGTAAATGAGTGGTCATGGGCACCACAGCTGGCTGGAACAGAGCAGGAATTCAAGGCTAGGTGCGCCCCAGACCTTCTGATGCCGTGCCCATGCTCTGGGCACAATGCTACATGACACACTCCCCCCCACCTCATAGCCTGCAAGCAGAACACACTTCAGGAAGCCCAAAGACTGGGGGTGCCAGCCCAGGAAATTGAGAGTACTGATGATGCTGACACGCCCCCATCTAACAGCGCACAGCCCACAGGACTGGAGTCTGAGGACCGGGGTTCAAATCCCCAGCCTTTATGGAACCATAGCTACATCACCGCCCCACCGTGAACCTGGGAGTCTCCATCTGTAAAATGAAGAATCAGACCCGATGGCCTCTGAGGCTCTTCAAGCTCTCCTTCTCTGACCTCGTGATTGAAACAAGACAGTCAATCCTCCAAGGCAGAGTCCATCCCCCCCCACTTCTGCCCCCACCCCATCTTCCTTCTCTTTCTCAAGGCTGAACACCTGCAATACCTCCAACTAGCATGACTGACCAGGACCTATGGATAACCATGAGAGCCACACCTGGGCATTCCCTAATCTCTGCCCAGAAGGGATCAGAGGAGCCCAAGGGAACTCCAAAGGCCCCTCATGTTATAGATGAGGAAACTGAGGTCCAGAGAGGCCCCAGGGTCAGAGGTTTGGAGCTGGAAGGAACTTCTGAGGCCATCCCGCTGGTCCCGAGCCTTTGTTTTACAAAGAAGGAACCTGAGGCCTGGGGGAGGGAAGGCACTAGCTAGCATATGACCAGGCAGGTAGCAGGTAACAGAGGCAGGATCTGAACCCAGGATCAAGCATGCCTCCATGCCTCTCCCATTTCAGTTCCTAATATCTTCCTCCCTATTTAAGTGCACCGGTCACTAGAAAGGAAGGGAAGGGACCCTGGAAGTAACTACACAAGTTAATTAGAGTCACCGCCAGGTCTGACCTAGCTCCCCTCTCCAAATACACCAGCCCTTCTCTAAGACAAGGGGCAGTTACATGAACACCCCCCCCCCAGCAGCACTGCGGGCCATTTTGAAATTGCTATTTATGCTGTTTCATTTTAAAGTTTCATAACCCAGGCAAAAAAAAAAAAGGCAGATTTATCCATAGCTGTTTCTAACTTCCTTTTCCCCACTGAAATTCCAGAGGAACAGCCGATATAATCCAGGCCCTCCTATGGTCAGAGGTTCCCTCCAAACCACCTCTGCAAAAAAAAAAAAAAAAAAAAAAAAAAAAAAAATCTCTTTTCCCACCACCTAATCCAGATCCGGCCAGCCTGAGGTGCTTCACACGGTCCAAACTGGCAGCGTCTCCCCGTCCTGGTCCTCCACAGGGGCAGATGCCAGAGCCACAGCCAAGTTTCCCAGAAGGGAAGAATGGACAGTCTCCCCCACCTGCCATGAGCAAAGGGCCCCGTCTTTCAGAGGCCCCCATGGCAGGACTCCAGATCCCTGGTGGCCCCACAGGCTGCAAGGCTTAATATCCTCACAGATGTGCTCATTAACAAACTCAATTTCCTTCTCTAACTGAAGGAATATTTAGCAAAACATTTTGTTAAGGCCTCATCTTGTCTTCTTACCCGTGTGGTTTGGAGTTAGGAAAACAGGCTAACGCTGGTCATGTTTCTGGGAGATGGGGGACAGGAAGGGGGCAGAGGCCCTCACGATAAAGGACCCACAGGAGATCTTACTACCTAAGCTTCCTACAAACTTCTGTGCAAAGACTAGACGCAGCGCAGCGCGCCGGGCAGGACGCTGGATGGGCAATCAGGATGACGGCTTCCAATTCCGAGGCCTGTTTACTAAAGGCATGACACCAAGCAAGTCACTTCAACCACAAAGCGAGGGGTTGGGACTCACCAGCCATCCGGGCCTCTTCTGCATCTAAATATCGATATTGATAACAGTGATGACAAACACGGTAGTAACATCACGGCATGACTGGCTTCTCTGCACTCCATCTGCTGTGGGCCCATGGCAGCCACGCGGGAGGAGGAGGGAGTGACAGGCAGGGGTCAGGAAAATCATGGTTTATCATCTTAGTTCGAGTAAGAGCAGTAGTAGCAGCAGCAGTAGTAGTAATGGTGGTGGTGGTAATAGTAGTAGTGGTAGTAGTGGTAGTGGTAGTAGTAGTAGTGGTAGTAGTGGTGGTGGTGGTAGTGGTGGTAGTGGTAGTAGTGGTAGTAGTGGTGGTAGTAGTAGTAGTGGTAGTGGTGGTAGTGGTGGTAGTGGTAGTAGTGGTAGTGGTAGTAGTGGTAGTGGTGGTAGTAGTAGTGGTGGTGGTGGTAGTGGTAGTGGTGGTAGTGGTAGTAGTGGTGGTAGTAGTAGTAGTGGTAGTAGTGGTAGTGGTGGTAGTGGTAGTGGTGGTGGTGGTAGTGGTAGTGGTGGTAGTAGTGGTGGTAGTAGTAGTAGTGGTAGTGGTGGTAGTGGTGGTAGTGGTAGTAGTGGTAGTGGTGGTAGTGGTAGTAGTGGTAGTGGTGGTAGTAGTAGTGGTGGTAGTAGTGGTAGTGGTGGTAGTAGTAGTAGTGGCAGTAGTGGTAGTGGTGGTAGTAGTAGTAGTAGTGGTAGTGGTAGTAGTAGTAGTGGTGGTGGTGGTAGTGGTAGTAACAGCAGCAGCAGCAGTAGTAGTAGTAACAGCAACAGTAGTAGTCACAATAGCAGTAGCAAGGACAACAGGCGGCTTCTTCCGCACCAGGAGCCAGGCTAAGTGCTTTAGGATCCTCACCTCACCAGACTCTCACAAGCATGTGTGAGACAGAGGCCATCATTACCTCCATTTTACAGATGGGGAAAAGGAGTCAGGCAGAGGTTAAGCAACTTGAGGAGGGTCAGGCAGCCAGTGGTAAGTGTATGCAGCTGGATTTGAACTCAGGACTTCCAGACTCTAGGCCCTGTCCACTGGGCCACCTCAAGAACTGACATTAATGTTGTGCTTTGAGATTTGTAAACCTCTTTACATGCAAAGCCTCTCTTGAGGCTCCTGATCCTCTCATGAGAAAGGTGCATGAGTGAAGCACTGATGTGCTCAGCTGCCTCTGCCTCCTCCGCATGAAGGGGGTGAGGTTCCCGGAGATGAAGCAGGGAGGGACCCTGGACAGAGCATAAGAAGGTCAGAGGGTAGCTTCTGCTCTTGGGTGGCCAGGGCCTCCGTCTCCTCCCCTGGCCTCCCAGGTCCTGCCCAGCTACAAGCCTGAGTCTAGGGCTGGCCCAGAGCTCTCCCTAGGGCTCACAGAACAGGGCTCCTGGGCCCGTCTTCCTGCCTCCAAGGAAACCTCTTTCACTGCGTTCACCCCCGAGGTCAGCATGAGTCTTTTCATTCTGACTTCAAAGGCAGAGGAATAAACAGGCCAACAAAGGCTGGTGTATGTAGATGATGCTCTGCCAAAAGCCATCTGCCTTAACTCAGGGAAGGGCACCCCCATTCTACAGACAGGAGGCTCTTACACAAAGGATGGTGTGCCCCAGCAAATCAGGGGAGAGCACCCCCATTCTACAGACAGGAGGCTCTTACACAAAGGATGGTGCAACCCGGCAACTCAGGGGAGAGTACCCCCATTCTACAGACAAGGAGGCTCTTACACAAAGGATGGTGCGCCCCAGCAACTCGGGAGAGAACACCCCCATTCTACAGACAGGAGACTCTTACACAAAGGACAGTGCGACCCGGCAATTCAGGGGAGAGCACCCCCATTCCACAGACAGGAGGCTCTTACACAAAGGACAGTGCGACCTGGCAACTCAGGGGAGAGCACCCCCATTCTACAGACAGGAGGCTCTTACACAAAGGACAGTGCGACCCGGCAACTCAGGGGAGAGCACCCCCATTCTACAGACGAGGAGGCTCTTACACAAGGACAGTGCGACCTGGCAACTCAGGGGAGAGCACCCCCATTCTACAGACGAGGAGGCTCTTACACAAAGGACGGTGCACCCTGGCAACTCAGGGGAGGGCACCCCCATTCTATAGATGAGGAGGCTCTTACACAAAGGACGGTGCACCCCAGCAACTCAGGGGAGGGCACCCACATTCTATAGATGAGGAAGCTCTTACACAAAGGACGGTGCAACCCGGCAACTCAGGGGAGAGCACCCCCATTTAACAGACGAGAAGGCTCTTACACAAAGGACAGAGAGACCCGGCAACTCAGGGGAGAACAGCCCCATTCTACAGACAGAAGGCTCTTACACAAAGGACAGTGCGACCCAGCAACTCAGGGGAGGGCACCCCCATTCTGCAGACAGGAGGCTCTTACACAAAGGATGATGCGAGCCGGCTCTGATCCCTGGATGAGGTGGGTGAGGAGTTCCAACACGGCAAAGCTAGTTTTCCATCTTGGCTATGAACCACAGCCAAGATGCTCCACCACCTACCCACCCCCCAGGGGCTCCCTGCCAGACCAGGGAGGCAGGAGGAAACTAAGGCTCAGGATGGTTAACAGACCAGATCCAGGTCACCTGAGGAGGCTGGACTGGACCCCACACCTTCACTCAGACCTGGAATCCAGAGGTAGTATCACTCCACTCTTGCCAATGGTGTGATGGTGGCAGGGAGCCCCGGCGGCCTCCAAGGTCAGGCCTTTGCTTCCTCCCCTGGACTAGCCAGGAGGGGATGCTCCCATTGGCCCTCTTACCCAGGGGGGCCTGCTCCTCCCTGCTGGACTACTGAAGGATGGGATTTCCTCTGGGACAATCCAGGTGTGAAAGGGAGACCAACACACCAGAGGACACTCGAGGAGGAGGAGGAAGCAACACCCTCTCCCAAGTGTGCCCCTGCTGTCCCCCAGAGAAGGGCATGGGCAGGTCACACTTTTGATTAAAGGGAATAACAAACCAATTCAGAGCTGGACGAGAGCGTGGGGGTCTCCGGCCCCACTCTCTTACTTCTCATATGAGGGGAGTGAGCCCTGCCCAGGGTATCCCCAGGAAACCCATACCCCATGCTCACTCTGTGCCAGGCACCATGCGTGGCCCTGGGCATATGAAGACCACAAGAAGGAACCACACCTGCTCTTAAGAAGCTTCTGCTCTAGCAGCAGACAGGCACACACACAAAATAATCGTGTCATTAGGGAGGAGGGCACTAGGAGCCTGGGAGAGAGGGGATGAAGTGCTGGGAGAAGGGGGTGCCTGGGCCAAGTCTTGAAGGAAGTCTGCCATTGGGGAGAGGGCCAGCATTCCAGATACAAGACTGTCAGGTGGCCTGGCTCCTCTGGGCAAAGGCCCAGAGATGGGAAACAGGAGAAGTACCATGCCAGGGAACACAGACAGCACATACCAGTGGCAGCCTCTCACCTCCAGGACTAAGTGAGAAAGGGCTTCCCTTTCCGCCTCGCCCCCCCAGGCTCTACAACCCCCCCCCCGCAATGGCTGCTCCAGCCCCACGGCCCTGCCCTGTGCCCCTGTGCCTAGACCACTCACCCTCCTCACCCCTGGGCCTCCACTCAAAGGCCACTTTGTGCAGGGGCTTCTCCCCAGCCCCCAGAGGCAGACACTGTGTGGACCTCAAATGTACCAGTCTCTTCCCCCGCCCCACACCCCAGCCTGTCCCAGGGAATGGGAACATTTGCTGAGGTTTGGTTTTGCCTGCATTCCCTGGCACTCCACAAGGTACCAACATGCAGTAAGCTCCATATAAATGCCTGCTGAGCAAGTGAAGTGGGCTTCCCAGGGAGTGCAGGAAGGACAGGAGACCACAGCATAGAAAGGAACCAGGGAGCCTCTCACTTTGCAGATGGGGAAGCTGAGGCCTAGAGAGAGGCCAGGGCCTCCTGACTCCCAAGGCCAGCACGCCCCCTCCCCAGGCCTTCCCCAGACAGCACCTATCCCAGTCACTTCCCTCACCTTCCCTCCCTACCCAAAGAGGCTAATAAGGGGTTTGTAGGAAAAGCACAGGCTCTGGGTTCAGATCCCACCTGGGACTCACTACTTGTGTGGTCCTGAGCAAGTCACACTACCTCTGAGAGCCTCAGTTAACTTGCATGGCTGGACTGGATTCCAGGTCTCTGCCCTAAATCTTGGCTCCTCGGCTTCTTCTCGTGAGCCCTCCCCATCCTTCCTAGGAAGCTCAGATGAGATCAAGCATAATGTAGGTAAGGTACTCTGCAAGCCTCTAGGCTGAAATCATCTCTATTCTTGTTCTATCCCCCCAAGGATCTCCAATCAGGCCTAGGCTGGTATCTCCCAGGGAGACCCCCACTTTAGCTCCCCCAGTGGCAGAGGAGGCAGAGAAGCCCAGGCTCCATCCACTCCCCTCCTGGCTAGAGGACCCTCTGCCAGGTCCAGGCAGGGCAGGAAAGACAGTTCTGTGAGACCTCCCCAAATGGAGTAAATCACAGCTCCAGAGAAGAGAAAAGGTTCTCTCCTTTTTCTCCCGCTATGCCAGCCCTGGGCTCCCACCACCCTCTCCAGATACCAGTGCCCTTCCTGTGTGAACGAACCTCCATGTAGTAGGGAAGGGGGATGCTCCAAGCTCCCAGGCCAGAAAAATCAATACATTCCCACATCCACACCAAGGTGGGGGACAGTTCCCCACTCCAGATCTGGTGAGCACATGACTACCACCGGCCTAGAACCTTCTTAAAGAGGAAGAGATATCACATGTGTGTGCTCTCACACACACATGCATGTGCACACACACATGCATACACATGCACACAAGCCCCTACCTAAATTTAGGCACAGCAGACACCTTCAAGCATGTGGCTGAGCACCCCGACCCACGTACCGTGCTTATGATGACATGATAATGGAGCTGTCTTCACCAACACGTGCCTCAAATTTTCTTGGAACTAATCTGCGATGACACTGATATTTGCGTATCGCAAGGCAAGCCTCTGAATTAATAACCAGACTGTCAGAAGATAAAGCCCAAGCGGCCCTAGCAGCACTCACGTGCACACCAACATGTCCCTGGGAATCCCTTGAAGGCTTGACACAGGCCAGGTGAAAACTGTGTTCTGGAGTGGAATCAATGCGGATGGCTTCCCCCCAACACAGCCTTCCGTGCCCATGCGCGCATACATCCACATACATACACACACATGCAATACACATACACATACACACACACACGGCCTCAGGTGTGAGGAGATCCAGGAACAAAGCCTTCATCCTACATCTCAAATCTGAGCCCAGCACCAATGGCACCTTGGTGAGGAAGCCCTCCCTGACGGCCCTGCCGCCACCCCCCAATTCACTTTCCATCTCCCTTCTCTGCGTGGGCCAGGCCTCCACCCCTGCCCACATGGAGAGCTCTCTCTCCTCCCCCTTGGAGGCTCAGCCCAGGGATCGCCTCCTCTGAGAAGCTGCCCTGATTTCACCCGACTGTTAGGAGGCTTTTATTTCTCTAATGAGCGTCAAAAAAGAAAATGCATCTGAAGAGATCCTCTCCCCCATAAGGACATGAGCCCCCCAATGCTAAGGTTTCTGTTTCTGTCTTGTCCACAATGGACTCTAATGTTTGTGGACCTGAATCTGGAACCTGCATCGTGCAGCTCGGCAGCTGGGCCTGAACCTGGGCTCAAGATTCAGGAAGCCCCAGGGTCAGGAAGCCTGGGAAGCAGGGTGGGGCAGTGACTACCGTCCCAGACTTGGAGCCCCGAAACCTGTAGTCAGGCCCCTCCTCTGACCAGTCCCTCATGGGTGACTCAGGTAAAGTTGCCTCTGAGCCCGTTTCCTCATCTGTAATATGGGAGGGCAAGGTGCAATCCCTCTAGTATCCCATGAACTTCTCAGATGAAGAAGTACTGTGATGATAACTTTGTAAAGTGAGTGATCCCGGCCCCTGCTACCCCCCACCACACACACTCCTTCTGGTGTGAAAATCCTGCTTTGCATGTACTGGGTTTGTTTAAGGCCGAGCCTGCCTGTCATCACACTGCTGGGGAAGCCACTAAGAGTAACAGTGCCCATCTGTAGAGGTTTATACGGATGCTTTGAGATGTACGGAGTCATTTCTCTCAGCAAAGCTGCAGGAGGGGCAGAGAATCCCCATTCTACAGATGAGGAGACCGCTCAGGCTGGAGCAGTTAGGGTGTCACACGTGGCCCAAGCCATCCCCCTCCACAGCCAGTGATGCTCAGGTCAGCCCTGTAAAGGCAGACTGAAGTGCCCAAGAAGGCTGGCCAGGATCAAGGAGAGAGCCTTGGCTCTGGGGTCCTGAGGACTGGGGGCCAAATCAATCTACCAAACAGCATTTAGTAAAAGCCCTCAGGACATGCCTGTCACTGGGGAGAAAATGGGGTGGGGGGAGCAGAGCCCTCCTTTCAAGAAGCTTCAATTCTAGAAGCTCCAATAAGTCACTCAGACTGGCTGGGCCTCAGTTTCCCCATCTGTAAAGGGATGGGGGTGGATGCTCTCTAAAGCTCCTTCCAGCTTTCTTCCAAGATCCCAAAGTTTGCCTGTCTAGCCTTCTCTGGGAGAAACCTGCGTGGCTAAGTAAAGCCTGTATCCACATGGCTTACCTGGCAAGACCTGGTCCTTCCTCCCTGGGCGGGCAAAGGCTCAAGTTTCCAAAACCCAAGCGTCCCTATTCTCCATCTGTCATGGCATAGAACGGGGGAGCTCCCCTCCCATCTGCACTTGGCGTCTGCACTCGGCCTGTGCTTGTCCACCTCGGTTAGGCTCTAGGCTCGGCTTTCCACCACCACAGGCCCCCTCCCCTCCCCGCCCCTCCTCCCAGCCCCTCGTGGAGGCCATTCCTCAAACTGGAAATTTACAAGACAAAGTCATCGGCTCCCCGGGTATCAGGCCTGGTCATCTGTCTCCATCCTGGCTCATCCAATTTCAACACAGACAGGGAACATGAGATGCCTGGCTTTGGGCAATGATCCAAGGTGGGTCAGCGTGGAAAACCAGTGAGAGAGACTCACTGAGGGAAAATGCACTGGCCCACCTGTCTGATTAGGGCCCAGGACCCTCCCCGGAGCACACTGGAGAAGGCCTCAGGCAGGGAGCCCCTGCTCTGCTATCCCCAGGAAAGGCAGGCAGCCTGCTACTACAGGAGGGCTGAAAGCAGCAGCTTCAGAGGAGGGGAAAGCCCCCTCCTCACATGTAAAGAAGCCCCTCCTTTCCTTCTCCTCTCATCGTGCTTCAAGACCCAAGCACCTGCTATGTGCCAGGGATGGCGCTAAGGGCTGGGGACACGAGAGAGGCAAAAGACAGCGCCTGCCCTCGAGGAGCTGGCATCCTAATAGGGAAGATGCCAGGTAAAGAAGGGAAGGCACCAGCAGTGGGCAGTCCCAGCTCTCCCACTTCATGGCTGTGTGACTTCAGGGCAGTCTCTTGCATTCTAAGCCTCCACTTTCCTAATCTACCACTGACTCTTCTTCCACAAGCTGTGGCCGTCTATTAGGGCAGCTGCAGCAGCGTCTGTCTTGCTATGTGTCCCTGGTGCTCAGCACAGTGCCTGGCACGTATTATGTGCCTAATAAATTCCTTCTGGAGAAGGAAATGGCCAACCACTCCGGTGTCCCTGCCAAGAAAACCCCAAACGGGGTCACCAAGAGTTGGACATGACTGAACAACAACAGAATGCCTTCTCGTTCAGTCACTGCCTTGTTTGCTGCACCTTCTATCTCAAGCACACCGTGAGAAAACCAAACTGTGCAGTGTGCCCCAGCCTGGAACACATGCCCTCCACGGAGGGTCCCGCCCCAGAATCTGGTTTCGTGGCTCCCCCCCCACTCTTCTCCCCGCCTGACAGGCCCATCTTGGGCATATGGAGAAAGCCTGGAAGGATTTCATGCCCTGCAAGGCTCAGGGGGCCGAAGCCTGATGTTACTGAAATCTCTTCTCAGGACAGAAGATAGCATTGGCCCAACTTCCCTCATCTGGGTGTGGATGCCACACTGTACTCGAGATGTTATCAACATAGGAAGTTCCAGTGAGCCTTCACCAAGACAGATCGGCACCTCTTCTACAATTTAGCATCTGGGAGAGCCACAGAGAGGCCAAAGACAGACACAGGCCTCTGTGGGTCAGAGGCAAGACTGAATGCAGGGTCCTGTAACTTAACATCCAGGGAGTGCGAGCACTGAACAGGAGCTGGAGACACACACTGACCCCTGCTCCACAGTCATAGCCTCCCCAGGCCCCAGCCGTAGGGACAGACCATAGAGCCATAGGACCTCCAGCTCTCAACCTCAGGGCCTCAGGGCTTCAGAACAGCCGGACTCTGAGGTTGCTGCCAGCCCTCAGTCAGTCTATGGCCTGGTGTCCCCCTTCTCCCCAGATAACAAACCTGTGAGGAACCTCCCAGTGGTCTGGGAGGTAAGGGTCAGACTTCCTGAGGGGCAGGGCATCTGGGGAAGAGACGAGCAGACGGTGCCAGTCTGAAAACCCTAACTCTTCTTCCCTTTGCCCTGGATCTTGCCCTGGCACAGAGCAGCCTGATAAATTCCTTCATGCCACCCGGGCAGTCACAGCTAGAAAAATGGGGCTTCCTCCAAGCCAGTCTACTGTGTCACCAAGCCTGGCTCTGCGCGAGGCTCTCTCCTCCTGTCTCTGACTCATGCCCAGATCCAATTTCTCCAGGACTCAGCTGGCCTCCTGCCCTCACCTTCCAATCAATGGGGACCCTGGGAAAGCCAGCCAGAGCCCATCTCCCTGCCCCAAACCCTCCCGCTTAGCAGAAGCTGGCTTCCCCCAAAGTACAAGAGAGGAGACCTTACCCAGAGCCACTTCCTCCAAGGCAGAGGGCCAAAGGAGCAGACAAGAAACCAGCCCAAGCCCCTGGGCACAAAAGCCCCAGCATGCTGCCCTGACCCCTCTCCAGTTGTTTGCCCCCTCAGAATGCAAGGCCCTGGAGGGCAGGAGCTGTCTCACCTATGCCCCAGGGGACCATACTGGGCCAGGCTCAGAGGAAACATCTGATAAATGGTTCTGCCATCCAGGGAAGCAGACAAAACCCTGAAGACATAGCCTTAGACTTCATCTGTGGGTCACAAAGCATTCTCCCAAGGACAGCCTGCTGGGGGCAGGGACCATGCAAATGCCCATGAGTCCTTATCTCTCTTACCTTGGAGAAGTCCCTTCCCCTCTGGGAGCACTGCACTAGATGGCCTCTGTGGTCCCTCCTGGCCAAGAAATGACCCCGTGATCCTAATGCTCTCATTTTGTGGATGAGCGAACTGAGGCCCAGAGAGACCAAATGATTTGCCCATAGACACATAGCTAAGGAAAAGGACCAAGAACGACAGAACTTTGAGGCCTAGAAGGGGCCTCATTTCCCAGAAAAGGAAATCCTTCCACATACGACAACTGCCAACAAGAACCACCAGGCTTCCCCTGCCCCAGCTGCTGGGGAAGGACCCCCCCCAGCCTATATTAAACCTAAAAGCGATGCTAGGCCTGCCCCCCTACCTGGTACCAAGCAGAACACACTGGAGGCCGAGGGGCAGCAGGGGCAGGGAAGCCTGGCAGCTGTTTCAATCCCTGTCCTATTTTCAGATGAGGTGATAGTGGTGAGTAAAAGCTTCACCAAAAAGGATCTGAGGTTTCTAGTGGCCTCCAAGCTCAACGCAAGTTAACAGTGTGAATACTGCAGCTAAGAAGTCTGAGACAGTCACAGTTTGCCCTAAGGGACACAGGGCTGAGAACCCGCTGACATGAATTCCCTGTAACTGCCTGCATAAGAAGACCCATCAGTGCCATCTAAGACCTTTGAGGAAGGACAGGGATAAGCCAGAGCACCTGGAAGAAAGTGATGGGTGGTGGAAGGGCGTCAGGCCTGGGGCGAGGAGCCCCCCCAAAGAGCCCAGGGCTGCTCTGTTGTTCAGGAGGCGCACGACCATGGCCATCCCTTCTTCATGGAGGACTGTCCCGGGGAAGAGGAATCAGCCAGGCCTGCCTGGTGCCAGAGGGTGGAGCTGGGCACCAGGAGGGGTGGCCACAGAGGGGCCACCATGGGCTGCCCAGGAGAGCTGCCCCTAAGGGGGCTGGGCTGCCCCAGGGAGAGGGGGCTGTCCCTCCAGGACACTGTCAGGAGGCAGGCTCCATCTCTCAGGCTGCCTGGTCCTGTCTAGCCAACACTGACATTCTAGGGCCTGGACCCCCAGTGCCGTGCCCTGCCAGCCTCACAGGCAGAGTCAGACCTACTGTGTTAGGGGACTAGGAGAATTACCTGATGTGCCACCAGGGAGAAAATAAACAAATACCACCCATGCCACCCAAGCTTCCTGAGCTGGTGAATGCAGGGGAGTCAGGTGGCCATTGGCTAGGGGGGGGGTCACCATGGGGATGGGGGTAGGCCAGGGAAGGCAAGGCTATGGATGCAGTTGGGGGGAGAAAGAAATCCACAGCATACAAGGTCACCCCCCAGGGGCCCAGTTGCCTGCTCTGTGCAGGGCAGAGCTCCCTGCACTGTGCTGTCCACAACCTCTGAAGCTCATGCCCTGGACAAAGCTCTGCTTGCCTCACCCTTGTTACAAGGTACCCATCACCAGAGACACAGATTCTCATTCCTTCTATCCTGAAGACACACGCCCTGTGCATGTATTTCATGGATTCCAAAGCTGGATCCTGTCTCAGTCCCCCCACCCCCACCTTCCCTGCCTTCCTTCTGCCTGAGGGGCTGCAGAAACACCAAGGTGTCATTATTTTTATCATTATGCTTTTGGGACAAGTTGGGTAAGGCTTCCCTAAGGTGGTGGTGGGAGGCAGGAAACGTCAGAGATGAGAGTTTTGTTTCAGAACTCAGAGTAGCCTGGGAGAGGAGGGGCGAGTGTATGCACATCAAATAAACCGTCTGTCTGTCAACACAAATGATCCCGTTAATTTTCCTTCTCCCCTCCTCCTAAAACTGACAGAGGGCTCACGCAGGCAATGAGGCAGCAGCGCAGTGTTGTCGCTCCAGGCACCCAGCTCCCTGGCTCCCCAGCTCAGCATCCAGCCACCTGCAAACTCCCAGAGCTGGAAGAGGCTCCCAGTCCACAGCCCCAGCACAGCAATGACCCCCAACCACAAGCCCTGCTGCCTTCCAGCCACTGGAGAGGAAGCTTTCAAACCCTCGCAGGGCCCCCAGGCAGCCCAGAGCATCTCTGACAGAGGCAGTGAAACCCAAGGCCTCAGCCTCCATAGATGCCTTTGTGGGACAAATGACTCAGGTCAGCAAAGACCAGAGTTCTGGTTATTTATATCCCAAGGACAAAAGCCCCGTGCATCTGGAGGACACCGATGAAGAAGAGGAAGAAGCCGCTCTCCAGGCCCCTCCACACCTACCTTATCTCAGCGGCTGCTGCCTCCTCCCAGGTGGCATCTCTGCCCTTTCTCAGGAGCCCCGGGGAGGCTTGCATTATAATGATTCTTTTTACTTTGTGATTGCTGGAAAATGTGAACACTAGGAAAACACTGGAGGGAAGAAGGGAAGACAGGCACACTCCACTCCCTCCTCCCCCCCCTCTCTCTCTCTCACACACACACACACACACACACACACACACACACACACACACCCCTCTCTCAGTCTCCTCTCCTGTAAAAGGGGGCCATTCAGAGCACTGGATCACATGGGCTAACATACGCAGTTGTGACGCAAGCTCTTCAGGCCCTGTCTTAGGCACACTGAGGGGATCCCCCACGTGGCCAATCCTTCTCCAAAGCACATTGCTTCCTCCTGGTTTGGGTCTACATGAGAACAGTGTGAGGTAGGGACAATAACAGACTGAAAATGTCCAACAGTGGAAAGAATGTTCTGGGCCTCGAGGTCCTCAAATCAGAACATGAGTGGACATGAGTGGACAGGCCAGGATCTCTAAATCTACAATTTTTCTGCTGGATCTGGGTTCAAATTCTGGCCCTACCATTTATTACTTTCATGATATGGGAAAAGTCACTTAACTTCTCTGGACCTTGGTTTACTCAGCTGTAAAATGGGGAGGTGGCGGACAAAGTCCCTCCCAGCTCTAACCGATAAATCTATGAGGCTCAGCTGGGAGGGCCCAACCTGTAGCCAAACAGGCACTGCTGCCCATGCCCACCCCCCCAGCCCCCAGACTCCCCAGCCCCTTTAAAGCCCATGAGGTTTCCTGGTAGGAGACATGCGTCCCACAGATCAGTCTGACCCCAAAACAGGACGCCACATTCTTACGGAACTCCAGCCTCACTCATCCAACGTGGCATCTTCCTAACTCAGAAGGAAACCTTGAGGACTCTTGCTACCGACATCCCTGAAGAATGTAATCATCCGAGTGCCAGGAGGGAAGAAGATGGAGCACTCCCAGGCGGGCCGGTGCGAGCAGACACCGGCAGCCAGGCGGCACTGCCCGCTTCTCTGACCCACGGTCAGCCCTCGGGCCACCTCAGTACCCAGGCTTTCTCCGACCAGTCACGTCACTGGGTTTTTCCGCTGCTAAATAACAGACAACCTGGGGACACCTTTCCGCTCTCAATCTTTCTCTGAATCTTTGGGTCCGAGAATTTTCCAGCTAAGGACGGTCAGTCTATGATGTCAAGTCATGAAAAAAGCAAAGTCTGGCCTGCACCATCCACACACTCCCCCTGCCCCAGAAGGGTGCGGGCGGGCCATCTTTGCTGGCCAAACATCTAACCATCTATCATTATCATTCCCCTCTATCCAGAGAGAGCCGCGCCAAACCAACTCAATCCAACAAACACTGGGCACCAACCATGGGCCTGGGCACTGTGCCAGGCTCTGGGAATATAAAAGAAAAAATAAAAGTCTCTGCCCTCATCAAGCTAACGTTCTATTGAGGGGATAAAGGGCGCACAGACGAGTAAATACTAGACAGGCCAGGGAGGGAACAAGCCAGAGTGGGGACGAGGATGGGCCAGCACCTTCATCTCAGGGAAGGCCCAATGCTACAGATCTCACCTTGATTCATTGTTTTCTGTAGAGACTCAAGAAAGCAACCAGAAGAAATGAGGGAATACAGATTAAGCTTAAATCTGTGTCTCCCCACGCCCTGGAAAGAACCCTAGTGAGCTGGCTGCTGAACACCCACCTGCATGCCCAGAGACCCTAACACCGGGGGGGATCACTTAACCAGCATTTACTATAAGATAGGAATATAAAGACAAGAGTGAAAGTCCTTCCTGTCCTCAGGGAGCCTGCATTCTACTAGCTAGGGGGCCAATCGGTCTAGAAGGCAGAGAAGCTCTCCCATTTGTCAGACTCCTTCCCAAAGGGTCACCTCGTGTCCGCCTGGCGCAGTCACTCGTCCTCGGCAAGGGCGTCCTCAGCACCCCTCCTCTGGTGGCAGAAGCCTGTTCCTTCCATCCCGAGCCCAGCCCCAAACAGACAGACCCTAAGATGAAAGCCAGGCAACGAGATACAGGCACAAAATCGGGTTTTTCCGTTTGTTTCCCATTTAATTGGTACATTTGTGTTCACTGAACTGTGGCCAGACCTGCCGGCTCAGTTTGCCACAGAGCCACAGCTGGCTCTCCTCAAAATTATTTAGACCAGAGGGGGTGGGGGCAGGGGGAGAGAAGAGAAGAGGGAGAAACAAAAGCCCTGGGAGGAAGGAGGGCCGGCCGAGGGGCTTCCCGAGCCAAGCGCTCCCTTTTCTGGGGCATTCTGCAAATGCTAGACTTGATTTTCCCTGGTTCTCCACCATTAAGTTACGAGCTCCCCAGGAGGAACATGTTTTCCATTAGACACTGATCCTCCATCTGGCCTTTAAAACAGCAATTTTCTCTGTAGAAAGCAGGGGGAAAGAAGGAAGAAGACGGGGCCCTAGGGTGGGGTGATAGGGGGGAAGGGGGACCCTCCCGGGGCAAGGCCAAAGGGCCCCAGGCCGAAGGGTCTGCCAGCTGGGCACCCTGACTGTCACAGCTCTGGCCTTCAAGGCTGGGCCCTACTTCTGCCTCCACCATCAAACACCCCTTTCAGCCTTGGATATGGAGGATCTGGGTTCAGAGATTCACTGACTTAGAACAACCCCAGAGGCCAGAGAGCCCAACGCTGCTGCCAGACAGATAAGGAAGCTCCCAAGCTCAGCTTCCTTAGCCAAGCCCACCGTGCTGCTGGCCTCACCGCCCACCACACCGCACTGCCTCCCCAGCTCCGCCGCTCAACACCCATGCAGACCCGGACGAGTCACCCTCGGTTTCTGTAAACGGAGGGCCAGATTTGGACCAGATGAAATTTGGAGGTGAAGAATGTCAGACTTCTCTCTTTCAATCTCCAAAGCTGAGCACAGGACCTGGTATGCAGCAAGGGCTTAATAAATGCTTCATCACTGCCATTATTAACCAGTTAGAATCTAGTTTCTCCCCTACAGGAGCCTGTATCTACACCTTGTGTAATGGAAAGAACAAACTATTTTGGGTCGGAGGGCCTGGGTTCGAATCCTGACTGTCACTATCCAAATCACTCAGCCTCTCCAGGCCTCATTTCACTCTTCTGTGAATCGTGGCAAGGGAAGGGAGGAAGATTAATCGGAAGAGGAAGGGAGAGAGCTGAAGGGCACTCCTCTGGTTCTAGGAGACCTGCAGGAAAGGAGGGGGCCTGAGGCTTCAGCACCATCTGCCCCAGCCTTTCCACAACCTGAATTGAGGCCTCTGGTCAGTTTATGGCCACCCTCTGCCTCCTGACCTCCTTATCCCTCTACCGTGCCACTGAGGGAAGAGAGGTGCCCACATTCTAGGGAAAATCAGGAAGCAGTCTGGTGAAAAGAGCCCTGGCTCTGGAGTCACGGGGCCTGGGTTCAAATCTTTTCACACTTGAACCTTGAGCCTGACTCAAACTCCTCTGGGCCTCAGTTCTCTCATCTATAAAATGAGGGAGGGTCAGACTAGATGGCTCTGAGGACCCTGCCAGCTCTAGGCCCAGGGCCCTAATATACGTTTTTCAGTCCTGGGAATAGAGAAGAAGAGCTCAGCTGAATTCCTAACCACTTCCCAACAGCAGAAACATATGGTCCAAATGAAGAGCTGAGTGAGCAGTGGGAGGAGGCCTAGGGTCCTCACTCCTCCCCCTCCTACTCCAGCACCACAGCTCGGAGAGGGCAGCTCACCACCCGCCCCCCACTGATGCCCGTGACGATGCCGAAGCACACTTGTCCCCCAAAGGATGCCTTGGCTTGTGGGTCTGGACTGAAGGAGGCCTCCCATCCTGGAGGGACAATGCTGAGGACCCCCTCTTCTCAGATCTGTGCTTGAAACATCTACACTGTGAGCCCAGGGGAAAATGTCACTGTTACGGCTCATTACAGCTGGGGAGCAAGATAAAATGGGGTTCATCCCAGCACAGACTTCTCAAGGCCCTTCCCTCCCGGACAAAGCTTCCCCTGAACCAGCCCCCAGTCCCCCATTTCTGAGTGTTAGCATTTTCCTGCCGAGATCTTCTGCTAACTCATCTGCCAGGAAACCCAGGGCTTACAGGGAGACGGAGCCTACATCTCCCCCCGCACCCCATCAGACAGGCAGCGCTCCCTCCCACGAGAATAAATCACAGGATCAGCATTTCTCTGGAGCTGGAAGACAAGGAGGCCCTGAGGGCAGGGTTCCCCAACCAGGTCTCCTACCTACGAGTTTTAAAAGCCCCAAATCACAAGATCTCAGAACAGGGGGCTCCTCCAAGGCCGTTTGATCCAGCCCTCTGAATCTGTATGTGAGGCTGAAGGCAGGTTCTGAGTTTTATTTCTGTGTCTGCGCCCCCCATGCCTGGCACAGCCATCTCCATAAATGCTTTCTTGAGTTTCTCCAGAAAAGTTCAGCCTAGGCTACACTCAGGCGGCACTCAGGACTCTGGCTGGAAATGTTTGGGAAAAAGGCATCTATGTCAATGAAACCTCTCCCCTTCACTTCTCCCCACACATTGGGACTCTGGGATTTCAAGAAAATGCTGGCATCAATCAGCACATGGCAGTCGCCGAGTCACTGGGGGGGGGGGAAGAAGACAAAGGCCACTGTTGGGGCAGGGGAGGGGAGTGGGCTCCCTCAGACCCCCCCTGCCTGGGCGGTGCCACCCAATGCTCACCTCTCCAACCCTTCTTGAGATTTTCTCTCCAGTCGGAGGTGGCTCACAGTGCCCCCACCACCACCCCCTACCCAGCAAGTCTGACCCACCCAGTCACTCACAGCACCAAGCCTTCCCTCCCACCTGGTGCCAGGAGCTCGGAATCTGAGGCCTTTTCTCCTAGGTCATCCTGGGCTCCTCCCCTCTGACCCTCCACTGCCTTGTCTATAAAATGGGGGCCGTGAGCTGGGCCCGGGGCCACAATACTAATGGAGACCAAGTGCAAGTCCTTCTGAAGTGGAGTCTGGGGACATTTTATTAGAAATGACTCTAAGTCTAAAGAGACATTTTACCTCTTCAGCATGCAAATGAAAACAAATTATAATATAGGAAATATTCTGTTTTAATATGAGAACAAGCCAGGCTAACTTCTGCTATGAATGATTCAATTTTACTTGGGGGGGGGGTATCAATTTACCCCTCTGTAAAAATGGGCAGCAGAGTTAGACCAGACTGCCTCCAAGGCATCTTCCCAGTTCATCTCTGTCTATGGTTACATGCAATCTGTGGGCCTTAGTTTCCCCATCTGCAAAATGAGGGGGCTGTCCTGGATGACCTCCGAGGTCCCTTTAGGCTGCAGAGCGTAGCTCCCAGCATCTGGCTACCTACTGGTGAGACCCTCCAAATTCAGACAAAAGGGCGTCTCTTCTGCCACCCTCTCAGGCAGGGCCTCCCTCACCTCTCCCCATCGACTACCCGCAGAGCCTCTGAAAAAGGCTGCCTTGCGTCCTCTTCCTCCTCTCCATGCCAGCCTCCCCCAATCCTGCCGCTCACCTCCTCCACAACCACCCCTGGCTCCCCCTCATTCGGAGGCTCAAACCCACAGGAGATGCCCAGGGCTGTAAGGGACCCTCTGGTGCCGCCCTACGCAGCCTCCACGTAGAAGAACAGAACCGCATGGACACAAAGCTCTGGGCTTGGCAAGATGCTTTACGGATATTCCCAGCCCTCGCCACAATGATGACAGCAATCAGGTGTTGTGCTCATGCCCAGTTTACAGATGAGGAGGCTGAGGCAGGCGGAGAGTGAGGGCCTGGCCCAGGGCCACACATCGAGGAAGAACTCAAACCCGGGCCTTCCTGACTGCCCATCATACCCCAAGCCGCCGGCCACAGGGCCAGGGACATTCCTTCCCTCCTTCCTCTGAGATTCCAGGCCCAGTTCCCAGCCCTGCCCCAGGGATTCCTCCCAGCTCTGAGCAGACCCTCAGGCCGGCATCACCCAGTACTCATCATATTGGGCTTTCTGGGAAGAACACAGGCTGTGGGGGCTGGGGGCAATCACCAGGCGTGTCCCCGGCCTTCACCTGGCAGGGGGAATGGTCCCTGAGAGAAGCCTGCTGCCCATGGCCTAAGGTGCTGGGGTGCAGAGTCACAAGGAGGACACGGGGTCCCTCGGAGTGGAAGGGAACAAACACGGGGTGTTTAGGAAAGGCCCAGGATGTGCGACCCCTGGCAAACACACATCTGAGCCAGGCCCTGTCCCCCAGGGGCTGACACTCTAATAGCACAGATGAACAGGAATGCAGCACAGGGTGAATCACAGGCCCGGTCCTTATTCTATATGTTAATATTATTATCATCAAGTTCATTTAAAATGTTAATAATGATTGCTGTTTCAATTGCTGATTCTCCATCACCCCATTTGAGGTTTTCTTGGCAGAGATACTGGAGGGGTTTGCCATTTCCTTCTCCAGTTCATCTTACAGGTGGGGAAACTGAGGCAAGCAGGGTGAAGTGACTAGCCCAGGGTCACACAGCTGGCAAGTGTCTGAGGCTGGATCTGAACTCCAGTCTCCCTGACTCCAAATCCAGCACTCTCTGCAGCGCCTTTCCTCAACTCCCCCCACCCCCATCTCCTTCCCTCCCCTCCCTCTTCTGCCTGTCTGTCTCTCCCTCCCTCCCCCTCTCTAGGATTTGAACTCAGATCTCTGACTCTACCACCTCGTCTCAAACCCTCCTGTATCCTCAGCCCTTGGGGGGGGGGTATGGAGATGCCAGAGCAGGACAGAAAAGACCCCTGGGCTTGAAGCTGAACACCAAGCCTGATGTCATCACCCAAGCATTTATTAAGCACCTACTACATCCGGGCAATCTGCTAGGCACCAGGGAAAGTCACATAGAAGTGACAGCGTCTGGCATTGAGCGGCCTAAATTCTCTAATGCTCAGCTCATTATAACCGTTCTGGGGCTCAGTTTCCACAGCTGTAAAATGGAGGAAATAAATCCTTGTACCACTTATTTGTTTAAAAATACAACTTATTGTTTTACTAAAAAGTCACTTTTTAACCCTCAGTATCAGTGCCTTGTCCCATTATCAAACAACCAACAAGCATTGATCAGTCCCCCTTCTAGGTGCCAGGCATGACAGTGAGATTGGTCTTGCCCTCAGGGAGGGAAGAAACACCAGGTGGCAGAGCCTACTCAGTGCACCTCCCAACAAAGTAGCTGGGGGGAGGCCTGGGGCAGGCTGCTGTCCACCTGAAGGAAGAAGGGGGGGACAGGATGGAGGGAAGCTCCCTGAGGGCAGGGACCCCGGCTTCTCCAAGCTCTGTAAACAGTAGGTACTTCATAAGCATTGGCCAGATTATGGAAAAAGCCCTTCCCTCTCCCAATGTGAGCCCCTGTGAGTCAGCTCGACGTTCTCTGAAATGGGGAGGCAGAGAAGTCCTTGGGCGCAGTGGACATCGGCCCCAAGAACACCATGGTGGGTCACCTGCCCTGAGCAGAGGATTTGCTGGGAGCTTTGCCAACAATCACACCCTATATCACAGGCCACATCCTGATCCAGGGTATCCGACCCATGCGTCTCTCACCCCATGGACCATCACCCCAGACCTCAGCCCGCCCTCCTACCTCTGCCCTAACAACCCACCAACCTTCCTCCCTACCAAGCTCTCCAGCCCATCCTCCAGAGAGATGCCAATCACAGGGTTGGCATCGCCCCTCCTGCTCTCAGGAAGAGCAGGTGGCTCCCACTGCCTCTGGGATCAAACACAAAATCCCCCAGGCATCCCAACTTCAGCCTTCATTTATAGGCTGACTGTATACACACCTCTCCTCTCCAGCCTCCACCCCTTTGCCCACCTCCATGCCTGCCTCCACATTCTCCTCATCTCCCCCTCCTGAACTCCATCCCTAGCTGATGTTCTTGGGCCGGATCCTCCCTCCCACGACATCGCTCTGCATGACACTCCTCGGCCTCCGTCTGTGCATATGCGGTCTCCCCTCTCAGAGGCTCTCACTCTGTCTCAGACCTCTCAAGAGCCCAGGTACCATTACTAGGGTTCCAGGAGGAAACAGGCACCCATATTTAGCATCACCCCAAGTCCGCCGGGTGCTTCATTCACACCTTCTCGTGGGACTCTCAGCAGCCCATGACGCAGGAACGGCCAATGGGTCATCACAGAATTTTAGCGTCCTCCAGCTGGGGCCTGGCAAAACACACTCCCTTAGCGGCCATCCAGCCTCTGCTTGGAGACCTCCGAAGATGGGGTACTCACTATCCCCCCAAGGTATCCTTTCCACACTGTTTCTCATCACGGAGAAATTCTGAACGCAGTTCTTCACAATTTCTACCCATTGTTCCTACTTCTGTCCTTGTCCCCATTTCACAGATGAGAAAACCAAACCTCAGAAAGTAAAGTGACCCATCCAGGGTCACACAGCTAGGATGTATCTAGAAGCGGGATCTGAACTTGAACCCAGGCCTTCCCACTGTCCGTCATGCTACCACCTCAGAGGGGGGCTCACTGTCTAATTGGGGACACAGGATTTAGCAGCTGAGGAGGAGCTAACATGGCCAAGTGAAGGCAGACACCCATGGGGCAGGCCAGAGACCACAGGGCAGAGGAAGAGAGGGGATGAAGAGATCCTGCCTCTGTGGCCAGGCCCAGCTGTGGAGCCCTGACCCTGGACCTAGACTGCCCCCGAGCTCGGGGTCTTAAGCTGTGACTGCCTTGGGTCAAGAACGAGGCAAATGCTGGTTGTGAGAGTCAAACTGAGGTCCTTCAGACTCCAACTCTGTCAGGTGACTTCTAATAATGAATTCTCAGTGGTTTAATGAACAGAAGCATCTGTTGAGCACCTTCGATCACCTCTGCCATCTAGGATTCAAAAGGGAAAGACCTTGGGGAAAGCCCAGGAAGGCCGAGCAAGGAGGGCGGAAGGAGAATCCTGGGGTATGAATAGGAGGCTGCTCCCCCTGCACATATGCGAGTGCACACCCACACCCACACACATACACACACGCCAGGCCCATCAAACCCTAGCATTCCCAAGGAGGAGAAGGAAGAAGAGGGGAACACCCAGGAAGTGTCTCCTTTTAAAAGCAACTTTGCCTGGGAGCCAGGTCTTACCTAGGAGGGGCCCCAAGGGATGAAAGGGGAGGGGAGGAATTTCAAGTGGGATTAGGGAGTGTGCAAAGGAGGGGGTGCAGGAGAAGGCCCGAAGAAGCCTGGCCTCCTCTCAACCATGAAACAAGCCTCTCTGGAGACCTGTGTTCCCATAGGACCCCAGCTCCCAATCCTGGGAGAGCTAAGGGGAGTAAGGGGGGGGGGGGGCTCTGAAGCCCCTCCTCCGAGGCCTGGGAATGTACAGTCCAACAAAGGCCGTGGTGGGACTGGCCCCGGTCCCGGGGAACAACAGATCTGGGATTCCAAGCTGGGATCCACTTGTCCAAATTCTGGCTATTTCCCCTATTGTGGTTCCCCCCAGCGGTGGCTGGGGCAGAGGGTTTGGCCTTTCTCTGTATCCCCAGGGCTTAGCACAGCCCCCGGCAAACAGCAAGTGCCTAATAAATGCTCCACGACTGACTATGCTCTTTTCCCTGGTCCCTCTACAAAGGTTCCTAACCCTTTCTGTGCCCTGAACCCCTCTGTAAGCCCATGGACCAATCATATTCTTAAATGCACAGAGTAAAATATGTGGGATTACAAAGGAGACCAGTTATGCTAGAATATAGTTATAAGAAAGGGGGGGAAAAAAAGAACAATTTGTGGCCCTCAAGAACACTGTCTATCCAGATCTAGGCTCCTAAGTCAGCTAGCCTCCCTGGACCTCAGCTCCCCCATCTATGGGGGGGTGGGGGGGTGGTTACAGGTCTCTGAGGACTCCTTCAGTTCTAGAGCTCTGATCCGAAGTATCAGAGTCAAGGAATGGAGTCCTGACCCTTGCAGACCCCAAATCCAGTCGTCTATCCCATACCCAGCCCCCTGTTTCTCAAATGGGCCACACAGATCAACTTAAAGGGTCACCAGCACCTGTGCCAGACCCTTGGGCCCTGAGAACAAGGAATGAAAACCAAGTCCGGCACCACTTTCCCAAAAGCAATGGAGGGGGCAGGTGGCCAGGGGCCCACCTCCCATGAAGCCATAATCCTCTGCAGAAAGGCAGCCCAGTACCGATTATGATGTCAGGAGCAGGGAATTATGCTCTTAGGCCAGGGACAAGGCCTCCAACAAAGGTCCCATTGTCATGGAAATGTCAGAGTCAGAGAAGACCCCCAGAGAAGAGAATCATCAGCACCTCTAAGCAGGAGACCCAGACAGAGGGGGCCCGCTCTCAGGCCTTCTGTTCCCCAGCCTCCCCCAGCCTCCCCGGCTCTCCTCCAGCCAGAGACAGCATGGCAGTCAGAAGAGGAATCACAGCAGCTTTTACTGGAAATGCTCAGGGAAGAAATAGCTTTCCAATGACACTGTGGCTCCTCCAGCTGCCCCACCAGGCAGCCTTCAAAGAATCCTCTTGTGGCTAAGCAGGGCTCCCTGCCCCAGACCTCCCCAGCAGGGCATCTTCCCAGGGAGGGCGAACAAGAGGCCAGATGCTGGCCAGGAGCACAAGTCCAGGCCAGAGGCCCCCATCTTACAGAGGCCCAAGAAGGGTGCGGCATGGTGGCTATGCAGACCACCCCCAATTTATGTATCAGCTCACTGAGGCCTAGAAAATTTAGAGGCTTGCCAATAAAGTCACACCCAAATACTCTGCCTCCAAAGTTGGCCAACGCTCTGCCCCCCACCTCCCTAAGCATCAACCAGCTCTCAGAGCTGAAGCAGACACGGGCGGGTGGTCCCAGAGTCGCCCAGTTCTCAGGGGAAGGCACCATCTCCCTCCACGAGGAGCCTGGCCATCCTCACTCTCAGGGCTCCCTGCCTGATGAGCTGCCCAGGCCATTCTACACAGCAGCAGCACCTCCTAGCCCAAATGGTGTCTCACCTGGAGCTGCAACCCCTGACTCTGCCCCCCAAGGCAAGGCCACCTGTCATGTACCTGGAGCTCCAAATCCCCGGATGCTAGATCTCAGACATCCCTGAAGGCAGCTCTGTGGGCACTGGGAGTCAATGCCAACCTACCATTAGTGCCAGGACCAGCTGCTCCCTCCCTCTGCAGCCCCAAGCTTCACCCACAACGCTCACAGCAGCGTTGAAAGGCAGGTGCCACTCTCATCCCCTTTTCACAGATGAAGAAACGGAGGCAGGCAGTGACCTGCCAAGGGCCTTGCAGACAAGTGACTGAGGCAGAATTTGAACTCATGCCTCCCTGACTCCAGACCCAGCATTTAGCGTGCCACACCAGCAGGCTGCCCTGCTACCATTACCAGTGCCATGTTATGTTATCATTATTAACATCATGGCTAATAACATTAACAGCTCACACTTCCATCACACTGGAGGGTTTGCCAAGGGCACTGTGACCTCGCAGGGTCCTCATAATAACCCTGGAAAGTCAGGGGCCAAGGCCTCCTCCCTCTAGCCACTCCACAGAGCCAGGCTTCGGCCATCCTGGGCCCTCTGAGGACCCGGGTCACCCCATCCTGAGGGCAGGGCCTGCCCGGGCTTTACCACAAAGTGCCCCAAACGTGAGATCGGTACCCAGAACTCCCCAAAAACCTTCAAGCCAGGTGTAAACACATGAATGTGGGCTATGAAACAACTGTGAAGAGGGAAGGTACCAAGCCTGCCTTGGTGGCTGGAGCAAAGGAAGGCCTGGGTTCAAATCCAGCCCTCAGGTGTAACAAGGGAAGTCAGCACCAGGGGTATCCAAACCAAAGGCCCCCATCTGCAGAGCACTCTGGCTACTCTCTGCTTCCGTGGGGCTTCATGAACATACGTTGCCCAGATGGACAAATGTTGGTCAACCACTGGTGGGCAAGCCAGTTCCTCCTCAACGTCACGCCTGTCTTCTGTGTTCCCAAAGACGGAGACAACACCAGCAGAGGCCTAAGGCCCCCACACAGAGCAGAGCATCCTCAAGGGCATCTCCCACCCCCAGCCTGACACCCCAGAAAGCAGAAACCTCTCTCTGCCTGCTGAGTGCAGTACAATGCACAGGATGGGGGGGGGGGGCTGCAAGAGGCCTCACAGGGTCATTTCCTGACAACCACTCAAATCAACATATTTCTCTAAAAAAGGGATAAAAGGGTCAGAAGTTCTCAGCTCCTTACAAAATCCTCTTTAACGTTCTCAGAATCTTGAAACATCTGGGTCTGCTGACCAGCATTCAGTTCACAATGACAAAACATCTCACAAGGGTATGGGGCACTGGGGATGGGGGAGGGTGTCTGTCCAGCTTCTCCCTCCCCCTTCCCCAGCCTGCAGTCAGTCCAGGGACAATAAACGTTTGTCATTTAACATGGCAAATGTGCTTGGGAGACTCCAGGCCCTGTGGCCACTGTTGCCCAAGCATCTCCAAGGGGGCATGAAGATGCTCCAGCAGTGACCTAATACCCAGGCTTGGACCTCTGGCAGCTCTGGGCCTCCTTCTCCCTAAAGACAGGGCAGGCCCTGCCAGCCAGGCCAGGAGAACCAATGTGGAACAGTGGACAGGAAGGCCTGGGCTTTGGGTCTCTCCTCTATGGGCGTCCTTAGTCAAGTCCTGCCTGACTTGGTTTCCTCATCTGTAAAAATGGATGTTGCACTGAGGCCCCTTCCAGCATTATATCTATGAACCTACGTAGCCACGGACAGCTTTGAGTGACCCAAGGAAGCCAGGCCTGCCCATCACTGTTCAAGGCCTCCTTGGATTCCCCAGGCCTACCCCAGGAATGCCAGACAGCTTCCAGCTCTGTCTGTCTGTCTGGGTCTCCCTGTCTCCTCACTTCTCTCTCTCTTTTTTCTCTCTCTCTCTTTCTCTCTCTCTTTTTTTCTCTTCTCTCTCTCTCTCTCTCTTTCTCTCTCTCTCTCTCTCTCTCTCTCCCCTCCCCCTCTCCCTCTCCTCCACCCTGCCCCAGGTTGAACAAAAGTCCCTTTGACCAATCCTCCAATGACGTCATTTCTGAATCCTCTCACCAGGCTGATCACCCTCTCTCTATACGAGATGCACCCAACTCAGACCTTGAGGGGTGGGGGACCACGGAAGGAAGGGGGAAAGGAGGAAGAGGAGGGAGGGAAGAAAAATAAAGGAGAAATGAGAGAGAAAGCAGGGAAGAGGGAGAAGAGGAAGAAGGGAGGAGGAAAGAGACATGGGAGATGAAGAGAGCAGGCCTCTAAGGTGCGCAATGGGCCTCACTCAAAGGGCCTATCTTGTCTGATCCTGACAACAGGCCTGTGAGAGGGTGCTATTACTATCATCCCCATGTTACAGATAAGGAAACTGAGGCTCAGGGGTAAAACAGCCATTCTGGAGTCACAGGCTAAAGAGCCCAGCTCTGACGCTGGCCAGCTTGGAGGCCAGCCTCAGTTTCCTCACCTGTAAGATGAAAGGGCTGGCCTGAATGACCTCAGAAGACCCCTCCAGCTCTGGGTCTAACACCCCATGAAGGGCCATGAGTCAAATGGCTGGTCAACATCAAAGGAAGGACGGGACCCCAAGTTTCCCTTGACCCCAAGTCCAGTATTCACACCACAAAAGCAGGCCAGAGTCACTTGAGAGTTGACATTCTGACGCAACACTAGTGATACGGAGAGACTGAGGAAGTCACACCACTTCTGGTCCTCAGTCTTCTCATCTGTAAAATGGGTGTGAGGCCTCCATCAGGGTTTCTTGACTTTTGGCACCATGGATTCCCTTCACAGTCAGGTGAGGCCTCTGGATCCCTTCTCTAAATCACATTTTTAAATGCATAAAGCCAAACACACAGAATTACAAAGGGCACAAATGAGTAATATAAAAAAATTTAATATATAACTATCAATATATTGTATAATATATGAAAAATCATTAAAATAGCCATTAAAAAACAAAACTACGGACCTCAGGTTAAGAACCCCCGACATATATGACTGCTCAGGCACCTTCCATGTTGAAATCTATAATCCTTTAGTCAATAAGCAATAATGAGGCTCCTACTGCATGTGGACCCAGAGAGAAGGTGAGAGAGTCCCTACCCCTCACAGAGCTCCCAGAGGCAACCACATTGAGCAGACCACCCACTGCACCAAACTGCCTGGAGCCCTGAGCTCCTCGGGAAGACACAGGCCCGCGGGGGGGGGGGGGGGGAAGAGGAGGGTCCTGGGACCCAGCCCCACAGAGGATCTGCTCCAAAGACTGCCCACGACTCAATCGGCATCTGAGCTGCACTAACGCGAGAGCAAAAGAAAAGACAAGGCTGGGTCTCCTCCCTAGCCAGGCTATTTCTCAGCATCAGAGAGAAAAGAATCCATAGAGAGAAGAGAATTCTGGTGATGCAGCTCAGACTGTCCAGGCCTTCCATCCTCCTGCGGAGCAGGGGAATGCCCGGCACCCGGAAGGGTCCACAACAAGACGTGGGTGCGAGGAGAATGGGCAGTCCTGGCCAAACTCTCACCACCGGGGTCCATCCCGAGGCTCCAGGACCACTGCCACCTCATTTACTCATGGGATCACACAGGGGAGCCTCTGCGAGGGGTTTCTCCTGCCTAGGAAAATTTTTCATTAGATGACAGGCAAAGAGACACTGGAGAACAAAGCTTAGGCCTGCCAGCCTACCTCAACAGTCAGCTCTAGGTGAAGAAGTGCAAGGGCAGGCACTCCTGCAAACAGGACAGACTTCCAAGGAAGGCATGGGGGTAAAAAGGAGGAGGGAAGGAGAGGAGACAGATTAGGGGGGCATGGCAAACCCCAAACATGCACAGAAAGCAGGGAGAGGGAGGGGAGAGGAGGGGAAGAGAAAGGGGGACGGGGGGGAGAGAGAGAGAGAGAGAGAGGGAGAGAGGGAGAGAGGGAGAGGAGAGGACAGAGACCAAGACAGACAGATGGGGAGAGACATGAAGAAAAAGGAGGTGATAGAGGGAAGGGGGAAGACAATGAGAAGGGGGGTGAGATAGAGGAACAGAAGTAAGGAAAGGATGAAAACAAAGGTGACTGGGAGGGGAGGAATAACAGGAGGAGAGAGCAGGGGAAGGAGGAAGGTCACTTTTCGGAGTCTAATTTCTAAAGCAGGGGAGCTGCCGGCCCTTCCTGCCCAACCAGAATCTGAGAGCCTGTAACCACTCACAAAAGCCAAGGCTCCATCGTGAGGCTGTCCCAGTGGCTGGAGAGGCAAGGGCTGGGGTGGAAAGAGCCAGGACTGGACCCCAGGCCACAGGTTCCTCATCCTAAAATCAGGGGGAGGTGGTTCCAGCCCGGCCTCCCTCCCTGAGACCCCCAGGTCCCAGCCCACATCAGGGATGCACAGAGGCTCCAAGAGGGGGCACAGAAGGAAGCACTCAGTCCAGGGGTAACAATGCAGCAAGGAAGGTCACAGGTCAGTAAAGACTTGGAGAAAAGGTCCACATTCAGTGGAGATGATGGGGGCAGGGGGATCACCACCCCCCTGTCAGAAAGGACAGCAGGCTATATCTTCTGAACATGGGGGTGGGGGGGTGAGGTTAAAAGAGAAAGAAGAAAACAGGGCAATTCCTGTGGCCTGCTTCTAGGGTCTCCAACAGGTACACAGCCTCTCCATCAACCAAGGGATGGCTCATTTCCTGAAGGGTGTGTTCTGTCCCTGTGGCCCTGCCTGTGATGTATAGGCAGTTCTCCAGGAACATATGGTGCCCCCTCCTCCCCCTCTCCCTCCCTCCTTCCTCTGTCCCCTTCCCCTCCTCCTCTCCCTCCCTCCTTCCTCTGTCCCCTTCCCCTCCTCCCCAGGGCACCCTCAGGGCCAGGCTGCAGGGCCAGACCACAGCCCCTCCTCCTCTCTGGAGGGCCTGCCCATAAGTCCCCTGGAAGAAGGGGTTCTGGGGGACCACGACGGCCAGCTCCTCCTGGGCCAGGCCTGGGCACAAAGGGCATGGAGAGTAGCTGGGCCACCTCCCCCCCAGCACAGACACAGCAGGGGTGTGGGACACGTAGATGGATCAGATGATGATGTACTTGCCAGGGAACTGGTTTGGGGGACCAGGGCAGACCTAAGTTCAGACGCTCAGATTCCAGCTCCTAGAGGCAGAGCTCCACCTTTTTAATTTTGTCAGTGAAGAAATTACAGCCCAGAGATGCCAAGATATTGGTCCCAGGCCCAGAGCAGCAAGGGCCCTCACAACCCCTTGTTTTACAAAGAAGGGAACTGAGGCACATAGGTCACAGGCCATGTCCAAGGTCACACAGGCCATAAAGAAGAGAGCTGGGACTGCACCACAGACCCTCTGACCCAACATCCAGCCTCACCCCCCCTCCCAAGATCCCAAGAGAGATCCCAAGACAGAAGAGTCCTCAGATCAGGCATGCTCCACCTAACCAGGTGCCCTGGGACAGACACCCAGCTCGGGTTCTAGGCCACAAATGAGCCCAAACTGTGTCTGAGCTCACACTGCCCAGGGGCCTTCCCGGTATTTTCTACATGGTACTCCCAAGCCTAAGACCCGGCCCCCCAGGTTCAGCAGGTGCTCCCAGGTCAGCAGCCCGAATGGCGGTCAGTCATCCTCGCCTGGGGTCTGGGCAGCTGCATCACTCAGCACTGGGAAGCATCATCCAAAGCCAGAGTTTAGGGACATGCCCGCCCGCAATCAGCCCTTCCAGAATCTGGCTGCTCTGTGCCAAATCCTGTATCTCAGAGACTCTTCAACCACAACTTAGGCCTACAACTCAAAGATGTGTGAAGGGCCTACTGCATGCCAGGTACCGCATAAGGTGCAGGGGATAGAAGGGGAAAGAGTGAGAAATGGCCCCTGCCTTCAAGGTGCTTACATTCTAGAATCCCAGTGATAACACCATACAATGTTTTTACAGCACCTCTCTACAGGACCTACTATGCACCAGGCTCTGAGCTGCTTTTATAAGCACTTTACGATGACTACCCCATGTGAGCTCGCTGGAACCACCCTCAGAAGCAGGTGCGATTATCATCCCCATTCTACAGGTGAGAATGCCAAGGCAGATGGCAGCAGCAGCGGTACTGACTGAGGACAGACCCGAACTCTGGCCTTCCTGACTCCAGGCCCAGCATCCCATCCAACGGACCACTCCAGCTGTAAATTAAGTGCAGAGTATACACAAATCAGCACAAGTAAGTGATCTGTGCTAATCCAAGAAGGAGAGCAGAAATAAGGAAGGTAACTGACCTGGGCTCTGAACAAAGCAGGATGCCAAGAGGTCAGGCCTGCCTGGACGAGTTACCACCTCGCTGACACATGTCAACACATAGAGTGCAAGGAGCCCCAAGGATGCGGGTTCCAATCCTGCCTCCAACACTTCCCACTCTATGACCTTGGCAAAGTCCCCAGGCCTCAGCTTCCCCACCTGCCAAATGAGGGCAGTAGACCAGATGGCCTCTGAGGGCTCCTCCAGGTGTAAGACGAGTGGTCCTATAAATCTACATGGGCCCTCATCTTCTCCTTGGAAAAGGGGGGTGGGCAGAGAGGTTCATCCTCTGGTATGCCGCCCCTCGGGCAGTCTGCTGATGCCAGGGCCAGACCCCTTCTCAGAATTGTCTTTTTCAATGTGTACAATAAGACACACAAAGTTACAAAGGAAACCAATTGTACTGAAATACAGTTATCAATTAAAAAACAAACCAACATTGAGGCTCCCAGGTTAAAAGCCTGCAGGTCCCTTCTACCTCTAGATGCTGGGTTTCCTCAGCTGAAAAGGGGAAGGAGAAGAGAGGAGAAGCTACCCTGATAACCTCAATAGGCCCTTTCCAGCCCTAAAACTAGGCCCACCAGGCCATGATTCTAACTCTAGACCTGGGATCAAAAGTCCAGCAGGGCCATTTTTATAATAACCACACATCCCCCATCCCAGTCAGTCCCAGAATAACACAGGCTTGGAGGGACCCAGGTTTCAGGTCACTAACATCTGCAGCCTTTCCCCTGGAGCCCGGGGAAAGACCAGAGAGGTAGTGAGGCGCAGAGCAGATGCAGAGCTGCCCTGAGAGGTGGACAATCAGGATCCCCTGGGAAGGGCACCCTCCAACACCGGCAGCCCAGAGCCACAAGCAAGTTCAAGGTTCCAAGGGCCTGCAGGCAGCCTGAGGGCCAGCCCTGGCAGGGAGCACGGCCTCCCCACATAAGCACCAACGACTCAACCAGGCACAGGAGAAAGATTCAATGCCACAGTATTTCTTATGTGGCAGACACTGTGCTAGGCACCTGCCCTTGAGAAGCTCCTGGGAAGGGAGCTGGACGGCACCTTCAAGGCCACCCAGGCCAACTGTCTGTCTCACAAACAGAATGGAGGGAGGCCCCTGGAGGACAAGGAGCCCCCTACCACAAGAGCCGGCAGAGGGGCAGCAGGCTGAGCCCAAAGCCAGCACTGCCCTGGGCTGTCAGACAGACCCAGCTAAATAGAGAATCGACCAGCTCAAGGCAGAAAGAGAGGACTGTCCAACAGAAACCCAGACCTCAGGCTCAAGGAGGAGGCCTTGTGGGTGAGCGGGCACCATCTGGTGCAGCGGACAGCACGCCAGGCCCAAAGTCAGGAAGATGAGTCTTGCAGGGCTCTAGTCTGGACTCAGACACTTACTAGCCAGGTGGCTGCTTCCATTGCTCGGGCGCTCCAGGCGACTTGCCAAGAGGGGTGACTTGAGGGTGGAGTGAGAAGTCCCAGAGCCAGGGGCCCCCAGCAGGCACAGGGTGGGGGTCTCAGCCAAAGCCTACCAACTTTGTCTTACCCAAACCCCACGACCAGGGACCAGCCTTTTCCTGCCTGGGCATTCTCAGCCTTCAGCTCCC
>CM053594.1:31001114-31035851 GCA_028646575.1 Pseudocheirus occidentalis | reverse complement strand
GCCCCCCCCCCCTTCCCCTTGCCCTAGTTTGACCATACTGAGGTAGGGGAGTTATTTGAGCATTCTGTTCTTTTGCAAGACCACAGAGCTCTGGAGAATCAGCCTATGAAGTGTGCAGGTGGGGAGATGGGGTGGCGAAGGGTGCTGGGGAGTTTTACTACGGCTTCTCGAGAGTGAAAGTGACCTGTGTTTCAGAAGGATGATGCAGACACTTTTTCAGTAAGTTGTTGGTGGGGTGTAGCAGTATTAACACCAGGCTTGTGGCTGATGTGTAAAACTGATAGCTGTCTATAACAGTGTTAATAGATAGATGCATTTTTATTTTTTGGTTAAGCCTGTAACTATTAGTTTGGCAGAACTCTGTCCTTGAATCTCTGCAACTAGACTGCAGAAAACTGCAATTTATAGTCCTGGAGAGTTTCCTTGGGTCACTAGGGGGAATTAGCTTGTTCTTGGTCACTCAGAAGCCATCTTAGACCTGGGTTCTCTGACTTGCAGGTCTGTTATCTCTAGACCACTCTATACTTCCTCCTAGCTGATATACAGAAGGATGCCTGTAATTGTGATTCATATCAAATAGTACTGCTTTTATATTTATTGAATTATTGACGTATTTGTTGGTCCTTACTGCCTTTGGGGGGGAGTAGGTAGGTGGAGAAGATCACAGTCAGTAAGCAATTTTTTTACAATTTTAATTAATTTTAGTTTCCAACATTCATTTCTTCAAGATTTTGGGTTCTAAATTTTCTCCCCCTCCCCTGTAAATATATATATTTTCAGTAAATATTTCTTAAGTACCTACTATGTGCCAGGCACTACAGTAAGTAATGTGGATACAAAAAAAAAAGGCAGAAGGCAGCCCCTGTCCTCAAGGAGCTTACAGTTTAACAGGGGAGAAAGGCAGGAGAGTGCTATTATCCTCTAGACAGGAGAAAGAGGAAATAGTTGATAGGGGGAAGGCACTAGGATTAAGAGGGAGCTGGGAAGGTGGCTTGTAGAAGGAAGGATTTTAATTGAAAATAAAATAAAAAGTAAATCTGGGAGGGACCTCAGAGTCTATCTGGTTCAGCCCCTTCATTTTATAGATGAGGAAACTGAAAAACAGGAAGAAGAATTGACTTGCCCAAGGTCTCCCTCTTACAAATTGGAGGAGGAGTTTGGACCAAGACCCTCCAATTTCCATTGCTCTTTCCGCCATGAGGGGAGGTAAACTTGACCGGTTCCCAGAATCTTGCTGTGGGCTGGCAGTCTAGAAACCTGGGTCTTCAGTCTCTTTTTGGGGGGAGTGGGAGGTGAGGGAGGCATTCATTTAGGGTTAGGTGACTTGCAGAGGATCACGGAGCTAGTAAGTGTCTAAGGTTGGATTTGAACCCAGGCCCTCCTGATCTCCTTTAGCCTCTTAAACCTAAAGCTTGCAGCTCGAGTCCCCTCCCCCTTCCCCTCCCCCTCCCCAATTTGAATGGCTTAGAGGCTCCAGCCAGCCTTTATCCTTCTGAGACAAGAGGATGACTGACAGGCTCTTATTTTTTCTATGGTGCAGACAGAACTACTGAGTCTGGGCAATGTGACTCCAGACAGAATTTATTAAATATCAATCTCCAAACAATTATTAAGTGCCTCCTATGTTCTGGGCATTGTGGGAGGCCCCTGGAATAGACAAAAAAGGAAATCATGCCCTCTTGGGGGGGGGGAGATGAGGAGTACCCGTCATGTATAGACAAAACAATTTTGCCCTGGTTCCCTCAGGCTGGGGGGAGTCTGGAAGGCTGAACGTAGGACGTGACTTTGAAAGAATAAGAGATTCCCAGAGGCAGAGGGCATTAGTTCAGAGGTAAGGGATGGCTAGGGCAAAACCATGGGCGCTGCGGGGCAAGATGAACTGTCCTAGAATCTCTGTTGGGTGAGGCCGAGTCTCGTCTGCTTGAGGGGGTCTGTTGCGTTCTCCTAGGCTCTATCCTTGATCCTAAAAGCTCCCTTGTTTACCTTTACTCTGAGTCTCTTCTGTTTCCCAGTGGAAATTCACTGCTTGGACAAGTGGGAGCCAGTTACCCGGGGGAGGGGGCTCTATGGGGGTGAGGGGGTGGTCTGGGCAGTCTGCAGAGGCCTATGGAGAAGAATGCCTAGTGTGCTGGACTTTTCCCATTTAGCTATTTACGTTCAGGGGATCAATACTATTGATAAATCCATGTAAATGGTAATGTGGTTGTCAGGCCTGGGTAACGGATGGAGGCCTCTTAACGTGCTGAGCCTCCGATTTCCTGGTGTAGGGTTTATACATGGGAGGATTTATTTGGTTCAATCTGGTTTTTTTTTTTCCACTCTGTTAATAATAATACTTTCAACGGAAGGTTTTGGAGAGGGAGGCCCCAAACATTAATGAAGCTTCTCAGAGGCCTCATGGGGTGAGAGGGAGGGATGGGAGAGCAGGCCTTGTGGAGGAGGTAGACGCCCTCCCAGGGGCAGCAACCCTCCTCCCACGGGGGCTCCTTCTCAGGGAGGATCTTCGTTGGGTGCCCCTCCCGCCCCCAGTCCCTAGCCTGGCTGCTGGCCTGTTCTGGATCCCTTGGAGACAAGGCCCTGGCTCCCTCCCTTGCTGTAGTGTAGGAAGGTGAGATTTCCTTTCTCTTTTCACTAATGGATTTGCTCTTTCTCCTCTGCTTCTGAGGTCTGTGGGCAGGACATGAACGGGGGGGGGGGGGGGGGGGTGTCAGCTGGGATGGTAAGAAGAGGCCTTTCTTTTCATGTGGTGCTTGAAGGTTGGCAGGGCTCCCAGGGCTCTGTGTGCCCAGGGTCCAGGGTGGGCTTGGAGCTCAGGTGGGCTGCCTTGGCAGAGAGTGGGCTTCTCTGCCCAGGCTAGATGACTGCTTGGTGTCTGTGTGGCTGTGTTCTGTCCAACAGGTTGATCTTAGATTGAAGAGCTTCTTTTGAGGCAGTGGAGAGAGAGGACCCAGATTCAGATCCTGCCATTGATGTGTGACCTTGATCCAGTGCCCTCCTAAGCCTCAGTTTCCTTATTTGTAAAATGGAGAGAGGGATTGGACTAGATGGCCTCAGAGCTCCCTCCCAGCCCTAGGCCTATGATGCTGTCTGTGGCATGGCTAGAGTTCAGCCCAGAGTCCCTGAGCAGCAGAGAAGGGCTGGGACGAGCGTCTCCATGTGCATGCACATGTATGCGTGCGGGTCTGTCTGTCACTGTGTCCGTCTCTGTGTGTGTTTCTGTGTGTGTGTGTCACTGTGTGTGTGTCTGTCTCTGTTTCTGTGTGTGTGTCTGTGTGTGCATGTGTGTGTCTGTGTCTATCCATGTGTGTCTGTGTATGTGTCTGTGTGTGTCTCTATGTGTGTGCATCTGTGTGTATGTCTGTGTGCGTGTGTGTGTGTATCCGTGTGCTTTTCCCTAATCTGCTCTTCCTGGTTTCCCTTCAGGTCCCCAGTGCCTCCCAAGGTAGACTTAGAGCTGGCAGCTCCCAGCAAAGGGAGCCATTGGGCGGGCCTGGTAATTACTGCTGAGCCGACTGAGAGAGCGTGGGACCAGGGTTAGTGGGGGTGGCAGACAGACAGACAGACAGCAAGTGTGAGGTTGCCTGCAGCTGTGGCTGGAGGGCTTGGGCCCAGATCAGAGGCTCTTAACCCACCCTCCTTGGAGGTGAATGTCGAGGGTTTTGTGAACCTGGACAGGGAGGAGGGGTGTCTTTTGTGATCCTCCTGCCTGTCTAGTTCAGCGTATTTAAAAGGGGTCCATCCATAGGGCAGCCCAATGGCCCAAGGGGCCTGGCCCACAAGGTCGTAGCATGCAGGCCTGATGGGGGCCCTCAGACGCCGGTGAAGCCATCGTTCCCACTTCACAGATGGAGAAACTGAGGCCCAGAGATCGAGCTAATGAAGAAAGAATGAAAACATCTGTCGCGTGTTCACTGTGTGAAAAGTACCTGAGAACCAGATGGAGAATCGGGCTGGGAGCCGCAGCTCCTCTGGCAGATGTCAGGTCAAGCTGGGATTTGAACCCAGGTCCTCCTGCTCCAGACTCAGTCCCTGGTACACGGTTGGCACTCATCAGATTTGCGTGGATGATTTTACAACTTGTGATAACACGCTGTACCTTTAGTCTTTTTTTTCCTTTTCCTTTTCATCGCTGTCCACGATGGAGATGTTGGTAATATATAGAGCACAGGGCTTGGAGTCAGAAAGACAAGGGTTCAGGTTCTGCTTCAGACACTTCAGCTCCTCTTAGTGTTGGCCTCCCAGCTCTGAGTCCTAATATCTTAGCTTTGGATCTTCCAGCTCTGAGTCTGGTGCAGAGGCCCGGAGAGATGGAGTCTCGTTAGCATTGGCATTTAAGGCCCTGTAGAGTTTGACTCCAGCCTCCCTTGGTAGCCTGGGGTGCCAGGGAATCCCCTAAAACTGTGTATCAGTAGAGGTGGGGAATTCCCTGTATCAGTCAAGTCATCTGTTTGGACCCTTTCTGCCCAAACCCTGGGCTGGTGCCTCCCTGGAGCTTGTAGTACCTGGCCCTTGAGTTCTCTCAGGCAGTCCCAGCAGGTCCCAGACCCTGGCAGGAGCTGTGCAGTCAGAAAGGCTTTGAGTCGGGGGTCCTCTGGTGGTCTGCAGAAGTGTGCTCTTATACCTCTAGGGTTGGAAGATGCCTCATAGATCATCTGGTCTAACCCCCTCACTTGCAGATGGGGAAACTGAGGCCCAGGGATTTGTATTTCTGCCTGCATGTCTTCATGCAGCTTAGCTGGGTCAGTGAGGCTTGTCACGAGGCTGGCCTCAGAGTAACAAATGCTTTGGCCACAGCAGGACTCAGGCCCTTGGGTTCAGCTGCTTACAAGGTTTCATACGGCTTACAGTTAATATAAGGGTGCTGTGATTATTATACCAAGTATTAGTACAGTTAGGCTGTCCCCACTGGTCAGATTTTAGATTGTTGTAGTTCCTGCTTATTGTGTTCAAAATTAAAAAAAATTTTTTAAGAGGATGCTTATTTTTGTATTGGCTTCATTGCTGGCCTTAAGGGAAAGGTCTGGGTGAGGGCGGGTGTGATGGTGGCTGGGGGTGTGCCGGCCTGCAGCTGGCTGCTGAGATCTTTCCAACTTTGAGATGGAGAGCGGGAAGGGGCCATCTGGTCTGGTCCTTTGCTTTGAAAGAGGCGGAAGTGACTGGGCTGAAGCAGCGCCCCCTCTGCATCCCAGGGTTCCTGGTCTCTGGCCTTTTCTTCCAGAAACCCTGAGGGCTTTTGTCCCTTTGGAGTTGGATCATTCCCCTCTCTTGGAAAGCTGGTGCTGACGTTTTCTGGCTCATGTTGCACTTTTCTTGATTCCTGTGTATTTTCCTTTCTCTAGCCACCCGCCCCTCCTCCCTTTCCTGCCTGAGTCTTTCTCCCCTCCAGGAATGGGAAGAGGTTTCCCTGTGGGACCTCACTGACCATCCGGAAATCCAGCTTCACTTTCTGGCCCTCTTCTGCGCCTCTCCCTAGCTGCCCATAAACCCTCCGAGGGGAGGACCCCAGAACCTTCCCTCCAGCTGACTGGGAAGCCCAGAAGTGCTAGCTTGGCCGTGCTGGCCTGGCCACCTGTAGGGCTGGGTCCTAGAGCCAGGGGCTGTTCCCAGAGCTGGTGGAATGGCCAGCCAGAGAGCCGCAGGTCTGCACTCTCCTGTTCCAGGCCTCTGAGGCCTCTTTTTGTCAGATGAGGATTACATTCTGCGTGCGAGTCTGATGGGCTTCATGTGTTGGCCACCTGCTGGGTGACATCACTCTCTGTTTATTTGTCCTCAATTTACCTCTTTCCAGGCAGCTGAGAATAAAGGATTTGGAATCTGAGGGCTCTGGTTCGAATTCTGCTTTTTTGATCATGGGTGAGTGACTTCTACTCCTTATGCCTCAATTTCCTCATCTGTAAAACAAGGGAGTTGGACTTTACTGACCTTTGAAGTCCCTTCCTGTTCTGGAATGAGGATCCTGTTTGTCCCCATTTCACATCTGAGAATACGAGGCTCAGAGAGGTCCCCTACCTAATGAGCAAGGATCTGAGATGGGAGTGGAGCTCACTCCCCTTGACTCCAAGTGTGGTGAGCTCTGAGGTCCGTCCCCATGAACACTGTGTGCATCCTGGGATGGGCTGGCCAGGCAGCGGTGGGATTGGGAGAGGTCTTGGCCACTGGCCGTGGCGAGACACAGCCCCCTTCCTGTGATGGGCCAGTCGTCCTCCCTCGGTGTCCTCAGGCCTCAACTTGCTCCTTTTGTCAGCTGGGGTTCTTTCCGTCTGGAGAATACCTTGTTCGGTATTTTCCGAGTGTTTGGAAAAAGCAGAGGATCAGTTTGCAAAGAGCATGTTTCACACACCTTCAGGGAGGAGGTAGTGCAGGTCTGGGCTGGACCCCTGGCTCATAGGCGGGACCTTACCCCTCTCTAGGACCTGCCTCCCAGGCTCAGCTGGGGCTCTTCTCTTTATGGCCTCATGTTCCTTGAGGACAGACCACAGAGGCTGGTGTTCAGTCTCGGAATGGCTTCTGTTGGGGCCGCTGCGGACACGCCGGCTGGACTGCGGCCCGTAGAAGGCCAGCCGCTAGAGTCAGAGCTAGAGCCTCTGGGTTTGAATCTATCTGCCCTGGGACGTTGGGTGAGTGGTGCTTGTGGCCAGGCCTCAGCTCCCCTGTCGCAAAAATAAAGGCCTGCAAGGCTCCTTCAGATTCAGTTTAATGCTGGTCTTCTTGTTAAAGTGTTTCTAGTGACCTCTCCTTTTTAGAGTACCCTCACATCTCAGGTAATTCACCCTGCCCTCAGTAACCATCTATATCAGAGAGAGAGAGAGGGAGAGAAAGAGAGAGAAGGGAGAGGAGAGAGAGTGAATGAGTGTGTGTGTGTGTGTGTAAGTAAAAGCACATCCACAGGACTAAAGCCCTATATCAGATGAGCATGACAGGATATGCAGTATTCCACACCCATAGCCCCCCACCTCTGGCAAGAGAGATGGGAGGTGCTTTCACATAGCTCTTCTGGGCCAGACTTGGTTATTATAAGTACACATAAGGGCTTACTTTTGACTTTTTTGTGTCATTTTTTTTCATTTGCATTTCTGTATTTTTTTTCCCCTGATGTGCTGGGCAATGGTAAGTATGTGGGAGGTGAGACAAGACAAAATTCCTGAGATTGGCCTTATCTTCAGGGAGCTTACATTTTGAGGTGGGGGGAGGAATTGGAAATTGTATGTATAGAATAAACAAATACAAAATATAGAGTGGGACAGGGCGGGAGGATTTAGATAGGCGTGTGGTTTAGGGAGATTCAGTGCTTTCTGTACAGGGGGGCACAGCTTGTGCAAAAGTGTGGCGGTGGGTGATGGGATGTAGGTAAGGAATACGGCTTAGGCCGGGTGGGCTGGGTGGTAAAAACGTGATAGTAAGAACAATGAGTAATGTTTGCAGAGCACTTTGCGCACGGTGACCCTGGGAAGGAGATGAGGAAGTAGAGACAGAGGGGATGAGATTGTTGAGGGTCGCACAGCTAGAATTAAGAGGCAAGAGAGAGCGTTGGGCCTGGAGTCTGGAAGAGCTGAGTTCAAATCCAGCTTTAGACACTTTCTGGCTGTGTGAGCCTAGCATGTCCCTTCCCCTGTGTCTGCCTCCGCCTCCTTATCTGTAGAGTGGGTTCAGCAATAGCACCTGGCTGCCCGGGTTATTGGGAAGGTCACATGAGGGGACGTTTGTAAAGCACTTAGCACGGTGTGAGGCACAGAGCAGGCACTATGGGATTTATTACTGTGTCCGAGGCAGGGTTCGAGCTACGGTCTAACCGGAAGGCTGTGTCGGGGAGCGGGGAGGGCAGTTACGCAGCTCCCGGGCTAGTCCAGGGGTGGGCAACCTGCAGCCTCAAGGCCACAGGCGCCCCTCTAGATCCTCAAGTGTGGTCCAGCAAGTTTGGGTTCAGTCAAAGGGGGCAGACTAGGGGGCCATGTGTGGCCTTGAGCCTGCAGGTTCCCCACCCCAGGACTATAATCTCAGCAGGAGCATTCCCCCTTGACTCCCTGTTGATGTCGAGCAAAGAGGGATCGATTGGGGATCAGGACCCAGATGCAAACCCTGCCTCTGCCCTTCTGTCCCCCGACATGCGTCCTCCCCTCTCCAGGCCTCTGGATTCTCTCATCTGTCTGCAGTGGGGAGCCAGCCGTGAAGGTCAAATCACTTTCTGGGCAGGTGATGGGGGGCTGTGTCCAGCACCCCCTCTGTGTTTGCTGGGTCTTGTCTCTCCTGGAGGGCTAAAGAAACATGCCCCCCCCCTCCAGTGAATGTTCTCGCTGATCCTCACAGCAGCCTGGTACTGGGTGGTGCCCTGGGGAGACCTGGGTTTGAATCTTGCCTCAGCCCTGTTACTAGTGTGGAACCCCGGTCCACCTATGGTTAAGTGTTGTTGTGAGAAAGGCCTATAACTCTGGGCAAACCTCGGCATGATACAAAGACAGGGCAGTGGATGGAGCGAGAGGCCTTGAGTCAGGAGGACCTGAGTTCAGATCCACCCTCAGATGCTTCTTAGCTGTGTGACCCTGGGCAATTCACTTGACCCTGTTTGCCTCAGTTTCTTAGTCTGTAAAACGTGGGGATGATGGTAGTAGGCCCTTCCTCCCGGGTGGTTCTGCTTGTAAAGTGCTTCATAAATGCCCGCTATAATTGTTAGTGCTCACTCTTTGAAGAGCTGGCTGGGAAAGAGGAACAGTGATGGTATCACCAGACTTGAGTAAACAACAGCATTTGACATGTGCCTCGCTTCTGTTATTTATGGATAGTTAACCCTGGTGTGTCTGGACTTTCAAGCTGCATCGACACCACTGCTGTTTCCCTGTGTACACCCTCGGACTCTCCCTTTGGACGGGACAACCCCAGACAGTGAGTTAATTATTAAGACCGTCAGCCCAGAGTGGTGCAGCCTTCCATAGGCCCCGGAGCGGGGAGGGGAGCATGCCTGGCATTGGCTTTGGGGGGGGCCTCCCAGATTTCTGCGTTTGGTTCTGCTGGTGTCGGTTACATCATGAAGGTCCCTCTACTGATCGATTGCCCCCACACGTCTTTGAGTGGCTCCGAGTCACGGCACATGGGGATGCCGGGGAGCGTGGAGGGTGGCACTGGGCGGCTTGTATTCAGCACTGCACTGGCTTTCCGCGGATCCCGGATCCATCTGAGGATCCGCTGTCGCGATGTGTTCTCTCCCGTCCCAGAGACAGGACTCAGGACAGGGTTCAGATGTTACCTTTTCCCCTTATTACCTGCGTGACTCTGGGCCGGTCACTTCTCTGGCCTGAGTTTGCTCCTTTGTGCAGTTTTGGGGTTGGGCCAGGCCCTAGATTTAGGACTGGAGGGTTGTTATAGACCATTGAGTCCAATCCCCTCATTTAACAGATGAGGAAACTGAGGCCTAAAGACCTCACCTCAGGCCAGGTGTGTTGCCCCAGCTCCTGCAGCTAGGAAGGATCTGAACTCATGTCCTATTAATCCAGGTCCAGCCCCTCTGCCCCTGAGGCCTTGAATGACTAGACCAATGACTCCCTGACCCAGCATGGTGATGTCTGCATTGTGGTGTTTGCTGGCTCCCGCAGCCTCCTTCTGAGTTGTGGAGAAAAGAGAGGGGTATTGCTGGGAAAGACCCTGGTGTGTGTGCCCCCAGGCACCCCGTGAGGAGCTTGTGGTGGGGAGAAGGCCTCAGCAGCCTCCTCCTTTCCGCCTTCCCCCTCCCTCTGCTTCTTCTCCTGGCCCCAGGGGCAGAAGAGGCCATTCTGACAGCATAGGCCTTGGGGCCTCACTGACCGGCTGATCCTGTGGAGGGTTCCCCACTGGGCTGGACCTCAGTTTCCTCCCTGTAAAGTTGGGGTGATGGTAGCACAGCAAGCCCAGACTGGTGGTGAGGCTCGCACAAGATCACATCACACTAACCTCTAAGTGTCTTGGTTAAGTGTGGACTTTTTTTTTGTTAACTGACATTTTTATGGGTTCTTGAAGTAATTTAAGGTGCTCTATAAATGTGAGCTATTGTGTATCATTAATGCTTACATAGGTTTGGAAAGTGTTTGGAACTCTACCAAGTGAGCTGTTACTGACGGACTCAGCCAGGGGTCTGCTTCACTTTCACTGCCCTGTGACTTAGTTTCCTCATCTGTCAAATGCAGAGTTGGGACTTGCTGGACTCTAAGGCCGCCCTGGGAATCCCAGTAGCTGGGTGAGGTTGGCACTAGCCAGGGCTGTGTGACTCCCACTTTATAGATTGCCCCACACCTGGAATGCATCAGAGGTGGGGCCCCTGAGTCCAGCCTTGCTTCGCTCTCACATTGGCTGACACAGGCCCCTTCCCCATAGTAGAAATAACCAAGATAAAGGGGTCTCAGAAGCCACTTCTTCTAAGACTTTCTGATCTTACAGAAGGGTGGAGGAGTTGCCCATGGAGTGAGCATCAGAGATAGAATTTGAACACAGGTCTGTGTGAGTCCAAGACTGGAATTAGGACCTCTGGGTTTGCTCTGTCACCTTTTCTTCCCTTGGGGTCTGGGACATCCCTTAGATAGCTGGTGAAGCATGGAAGGGATGAGAAGGCAGTGGGGTGTATCGGGAAGAGTCCCAGTTTCCTCAGGCACATCATGAGGAAGTTGGATTAGGGCAGTGGAGTCAACTCAGAGAGAGCTAGGGGGCCGTTAGACTGGATGTAGGGGTCCTGTTGGGGCTGCCTGACTTCTGTAGCCCACCTGCTCCCATGAGTGACGTCGTGTGGGATTTTCATCTCCTTCGTTATCTGTTTCTCATTTACATTTTCATCTGGTCCATGTCTCTGGCCAGAGGCAGTTGAAGGTCCTCTGAACGTCTGTCGGGGCTGGGGCATCTCTTGGGTGGCAGCTCAGCTTGCTGGTCCACAGCTCACTAGGGCTCCTGAATGCTTTGCAGGCCTCTGGGCCCCTCCCTCCCTCTGCTTGGCTTCCTGCGGGGGTGCTCTGTGTTCTAATGGGCACTATCCAGAGGGGAGAGACTTCCTTGGCTACCAAAGGTGAATTCCCTGGGTGCCATTTTTGAGAACTCTGGGGAAAAAGACATTTTTCTCTTTCGTGTGTGTGTGTGTGTGTGTGTGTGTATGTGTATGCATATGTATATGTATGGGGGAGTTGGGAATCCTTAGACACAACAGCTGGACACACCGGTGAGCTATATGGAGACCGTTCTCTATGAATGGGGGAGTAAAGGAACCTATTTGACCTCTGTTGCCCCCAAAGGCTGGTTTTCTTCAGCACAGCTCTGACGTGGCCAGGACCTGACCAGAGCCTGCTGAAAGCCCTTCCAGTCTTGGTTGAGCCAGAGGCTGCTCCCCACCCCCACCCCCCCAGTCTGACAGGTGGGTCTCCGAAGCCTCCATCCCTGCAATTCCAGCCCCTGAGACTCGTCTGAGAGCTGTGTGTGGGCCTTGGAGGGAGCCTCAGGGACTGGAGGAGCCCTGACTTCCGAGGCCTCAGGGAAGGCTGGCCCTGGCTTCCTTCTTAGGGAGGGTGGGGGTAGGAGGCAGGGCATGAAAGAGCCCTCTGTAGCACAGGCTGGACTCTGGAGTCAAGGCCGCCTCGCCAAGGGGCTTCAGTGGCCACAGTCTGCTTCCCACTGGGTGTATTACTCATCTCAGGCAAGCATAAGAACATTTATTTTTATTCCAGTCCAGATTGGGTGGGAGGTAGGAGGTATGTCAGTCCTTGAGCTCCTCAGACACCTGGTGTCTGAGCCTTGGGGGTGAAGAGAGGGAGAGAAGGAAATTCTGGAAGGGGGACAGCACCTTGCCCCTGCCTGTCTTTTGGTGCAGTGGGGACAGGAAGGGGAAGTAAACAAGTATTGATTATGGGTTGGCTGAGTGCTTTACAGACATTCTCTCTTTGGATCCCCCTGTGGGTATTGTGGGGAGCCGAGTTTCTCAGGGATGAGGTTCTGGGGTGGGGGAAGGCTATGACTGCCCCCTCCCCAGTTCTGTGTGTCTGTGGTTTCTCTGTGTGTGTCTCAGCTTCGTTTCCAAGGACCACCTGTGTTTACCTCTTCTGGCTCTAATAATAATGCTACTGCTTGGTATTCCCTCCACAGATTCAAAACACTTTCCCAAGGCCTGGGCTAAGTAATCGTCCTGAGCCCACTCCTCGAGGTAGGTAATTGCTGCTACCTCCTGCCTCCCCTTGGGTGGGGAAGGAGGGGCTTAGCACAGCATCCAGGCCTTAGGCCAGCCACCTCTGGGAAGGGAACCAGTTAGCAGCTTATCAGACAGGCTGGGGGTTGGGACCTGCCTGCAGCTGTCTTTCCCCCCCACCCCCCCCCCCACCTCTTCCCCTTTCCCTCACTCTGGGGAAACCTGATACCCCTTTGTCTACTCAGGCAGCTTTCCTCCTGGGTAATTGGATCTCATGGAACTCTCATTTCACCCCGTGGCTTAGGAATTCCAGGAAAGAGTCTGTCAGAGGCTCCCAAAAACCGATTTTCCTCCTAAGGTCTTCTGGGTCAAAAGGAACTCTGTCCCATCTTAGAGCTGGTGGGAAGTTCATCTAGTCTGGGCATTGGACTTCCTGGGATGGGTGCTGTGAGACCTTGGGATGGTGGTTTTACTCTGAACTTCAGTTTTTTCAGCTGTAAAATGGAGAGAATCCTTAGAAGAATCCTTAGACATGAGCTCTTTGTAAAAGGGAGAGTCCTACCTGTGAGCTGTTTTCTCCCTTTACAGATTTTTATTTTCTTGTTCAAGGGTGGATGAGGGTGACAAGATAGAACCTTTCTCCTTTCACAGGGCTGGTAAGGGCCTGATAAGATTGTGTATGCAAAAATACTCTGAAAATTCTTGATTCTAGGACAGTTTTGATTACCCAGCTCTGATCAGTAATCTTGGAAGCGAGGGGGAGGAGGAAGGGGCTTGTTTTTGTCATTGAACTGGCCGAAGGTCTGGGATGACTCACTGGCTTTTTTTTTTTTTTCCTAGAAACTCCTTTTTGAATACCTCTGCTCCTTTGGTCTAAACAATAGGGTATTATTTTTTGTGTTACCAGCTGTTTCATCTTTCTCCAGCATGGTGACCCTCTTGGAGGCTTCTTGGTATTGACTATTGACGGTGTATGATTATCCTAATCGCTGAGCCCAGACTTGTCCCTGTGTCTAACTTCGGAATGAATGACACAAGGCCAGAATATTTGGGGTACACAAATGAGCCTCTGGGTAGTCAGGAAGTGAGGAGCGTGGCCTGCACTTAATTTTGGAATTTTCTTAAAAAGGTGAAGCACAAGATGGAATCATGATGTGGTGGAAAGACACAGGGGAGAGATTCAGAGTTGTTGAGGACCTTGAAGGGCATCTCTCACAAACCCCTTCATTTTACAAATGAGGAAAATGAGGGGCAGAGGCCAGGGGAGGTGACTGACCCAGGGTCACATGGGAATAAACGACAAAATTAGGGTTGGAAGCTGGGCCTTTCAGCTCCAGATTGAGCGTTCCTTTCTCTTTACCACACCTTGTTATCTGAATCCTCATCCTGTCCCTGACACATTATGTAAGTGACTTTGGGCAAGTGACAGCTTCTCTGGGTCTCAGTTTCTCCTCCTATAAAAGAGTGGGGTTGATCAGAGGCCTCAAGGTCTCTTCCAGCTCTGACATCTTTCACTTTTAGATCTTGAATGACAAGACTCGCCTAAAGAGTAAAGACAATGTGGTGTTAGCCGATTGGGGGAGCTACTTTTCTTAGAAGAAATCATGCCTTTGTTTCTCCTTCTACCTGGAATGAGGGTTGGTGGGGAGGGGCAAGGATTTGCGGCTTTGTTTCTCAGCATGTGTGTACAGGCTGGTAATCTGATGTCTGGGGTGCTTTGGTCTGTATATCTGATGCTTCTGCTGGGGGCCGGCAATGTATGTTCTGTTTTTATTTTTTTAATTTTATGAGACAGATAACATGGCCGGGGAAGCCTGGCTGGAGGCTCCAGTCCCACAAAGCGCACATTTGCAAGCACTTTCTCAATGGTGCATGTGTATATGTGCATGCATATAGGTACATATATGCATCTATTTGCACGTGTGTGCATGCATATGTACACGTGTACATGCAGGAGCTCCCAGGGCTGCCCTCCCTGGCAATGGAGGTGCCACGTGGCTCGGACCTGGCCCACTCCTCTCGCGAGCAGAGTTTTCTCTTGTCTGTCCTCTGGTTGAACTGGAGTATGGGCTGACCACCACAGGAGCCGTACCACCATCGACATCAAGAGCCAGCTGCTGTGCCCACGGCAACTGGCTTGATTCCATCTGACCTCTTTAATGAGTCTGATGAAGAGGCAGCCTTCAGTTGGAGGCAGGAGTTGGGCCCCTGGGCCCCAGGCAGTGGGCATGGCTTTGGAGCTTTGGACCTGCTTGTATTCCCGCTGAGCCATGTCCCTGGTGAAGGCCCTACGATGGGCACTAGTGGGCCCTGAGCAGTGACTGAGATGGTTCAGCCTTGTCGGGTTCCCCAGTAGATGTCTCTCTGCTTCCTCTTGGGTGCTTGCTGGAACTGACTTTTGACCGTGTATGATTAATCTGATCACTGAGCCCTGAATTGTCACTGTGTCTAATTTGGTAGGGCGTCCACTGGACATGCCTGGAATGGATCGATCCACAATCAGACTTCACCGAGAACATGGAAATTAAGATGGGAGATCACGGTAGTGTCAGCCTGTGGTGGAAAGAGGACTAGGCTTGGAACCTGAGAGGACGTCAGGAAATGTCCGCCCCGGGCGACTATGGGGGAGCCCTTAGAGACTAGAGAGTCGTGCCCCTGTTTTACAGGTGGGAATCGAAGGCCCAGAGAGGGAGGGAGGGAGGGAGGGAGGGGAGGAAGGAGGCAGGCCTTAGTAAGTGCCACTTCTGTGCCAGGCCCAGGTTTAAGCTCTTTACACACATTTCATTTCCTCCTCACAACAGCCCCAGAGGTAGGTGCCATGATTATCTTTGTTTTTCAGTTGAGGAAACTGAGGTAGACAGAGGTTAATTAACTTGCCCTTGATCACACAGCCACTAAGAGTCTGAAACAGGATGGGAACTCAGGTCTTCTTGACTCCAGACCCAGCCCACTATGCATTGAGAACAGGTGTAGGGCTTGATCTTTCAAGCTCTTGAGAAATGTTCGAAAGTATGAAGCTGCCCAAACTTTTGCCTATTTTTAGGGGAAAAGGAACATTTTGAAGAAGGCAAATATATCAGACATGTAGTTTTAAAAAATAAGTTGATACATAAATAAACCAGTGAAACCCCAGTGACTTTTGGCAATGTCCTGGGCTGAGGGTCAGCCCACCTTCTTCTAGGCCTTGGACTCTGAGAACTGGCTAATCCTGCTCAGGGGCCCATTTGCCGAAGAGAGAGTCAGCTGCTCACCAGGCGTTTTCTTAGGGTGATCCTCCCTTGAAGGGTCTCCTTCTGTGTTTTGTACCTGGCGTTTCTCTAGCATCTCTCCTCTCTGGCCTTGGCGGGCTGTAGACCCTGCACAGGTCCCTGGTCTGGCCCTCTCTCCTTGAATCCAGTGCTCCCTCTGTCCAGCTTGGCCTCCCTGGAGGGGGGTGGAGGGAGCCGGATGATTGGAGCGATGCTTTGTAGCCATCCAGAATAGTATCTGATTCCTGAGGGAAGGCTGATGGCCCTAGGACGGGGACAGCTCCAACCGCAGGGCCCCACTTCTCTTTGCCCTTCCAGTTCAGCTTTACTAGCACTGATAACAGCTGATACTCGTGTAAGGATTTACCTTTGACAAAACACTTTTCCTCATTGCAGCCCTGCTTGTGGTAGCTGTAGTGATGGCAGAGGACTTGGCAGCGAGTGAACAGCTAGTGAAGGTTAGAGAGAGGGCTTGAACCCAGACTCCAAGACCAGCTCTCTCTATGACGCTGTACTGCCTTTTTATTAATAATAGTCTTATTGCAGGTTATGTAAAGAGATAGTTGGAGACATGTAACACTTCATTGCAGGTTGCAAAAATTTAAAACCTATCAAATACCCAGAGAGATGTGGTCAAGTGCCCAGAATTACATGGCAAAGTCACATGGCATTGCTTTCCTAGGCTGAATACCAGTCCCTGTGCCACAAACACAAACCCCAAACTGGCTGTGCAGATTCACCAAATAAAATGTCTTGAAACCTAGCGCATCGGCATGGATAAAACTGTGGCCTGTAGCCGCCTGGATGGAAGGTGGATAGAAATTTGAGAGTGTTTTTAATGGATTTTGCCAAAACAAATACTTGAGTGTCCAAACTACGAGGAATGAAAAGCTCTCGAGATACAGAGACCTAGCAGAAGAAATAAAGTCCATATCCTGCCTGTCATTTTCTCTTCTGCTCTCCCAGTCTGGAAGATGTTTACTTACAGTGAGCCTCACCTGTCCGTACATTTTATCTGAGCTCTATGGAAAGAAGAAGAAGGAGGAGGAGGAGGAGAAGGAGGATAACTAATGAATTCTCTGACCTTTCAGGGTTTGTATATATGATCTCGCCTCATCCTGGGAGGAAGAGGAGGAGCTGTTATTGCAGATGAGGATGCTGAGGCCCGGAGGAAGTCAGGGGACCTCTCTGGCTCTCCATCTAATAAATATCGCCTCTCAGCCGCCTCGGGGGCTTGTGGGCATTTCATGTTGACTGTGTATGCTTCTTTGATCCAGGGCCCGAAAATGTACTTTTTTACAGTATCAGAGGCAGCAGCTGGACTCGGGTTTCTTCTGTCTCCTCAGCAAGCCCAGAGGTTTTTCGCCTTGGAAGCCCAGTCACATGTAGCTTTTTTATTGTGTACTTTCCCTTTATCTCATCCTCGAATTTATTCCATGTGCTTAAATGTGCTTAATTGGTCCAACTAGATTGTAGGCTCCTTGTGGGCAGGGATTGTATGGTCCTGTAGATTAAGATGTCAGAGCTGGAAGAGACTGCATCCAGGCCCTTCATTTTAGGAAAATGTTTCATTTCTAGTTAATATGAATTTATTTTTCTTTCTCTTTCATCTCCCTTCCCGTTTGGGGGCAGGGGGAGAATATACCCTTGTCACAAATATGCATAGAGAAACAGGCTGCCACATTGCAGGACCTGTCTTTGACAGAGGAGGTACTGAGACTTAGAGTAATTTGCCCAAGGTCTCACTGTGCCCAGGCAGTAGAACTTGGGCCTGCGGGACTTTGGGTGCTTTCCCAGATGTCCTTGTGGTGCTGGGCCCCACAGCCTGTATGGCCTGGGGTGGGGTTTTCTCTCGGCTGCCCTCTCCTTCTCCCCTCCCTGCTCGGGGTGGGCTAGGAAGTGTCTTTTGTGGAGGAGAACTTTAAATAGACCAGAGGGACTGAGCTTGGGTGGCAGAGCCTGCTCTGTGTGTGTGTGTGTGTGTGTGTGTGTGTGTGTGAGAGAGAGAGAGAGAGAGAGAGAGAGAGAGAGTTTCAGCAGGAAACTGATTTTGCATTTCTGTCCCCTGTTGGAGCAGAGCTTGGCTAGGCTATAAATAGCCCCCCGACAAGTCTATAAGAGGAAAAAGCTCCATTTCACATGGCACCTGAGCTCTTCCTGCTGACGGGGGCCCTCCTGTCACCACTGAGCTGCCAGCCTTGCTGGAGCTGGGCCCTGGGAAGAGAGAGAGGGAGGGAGGAGGAGGGAGTGGGGAGATGGAGAGCAGGGAGACGGCTGCGTGTGGTTTGTGCTGCTCCTTGCTGTGTGACCTTGGCTAAGTCACCTCCCTCTGTCTCTACTCTCCCCACTTAGTTGGTTCAAGTTTTCCACTTTGAGGTGTGTTTCTGTGTGTGTTCCTTTTTACCATTGGCAGAGCTTTCTCATACATGTGCATCTCATGTAAAGAACGGTTTCTTATGTGTGTATATGCAGGAGTGTGTGTGTGTGTGTACGTGCCCGCTGTATATCTGTGCCCAATGTTAATGGAGAGGGTTCTGATGCCCGAGAGATGGCCTGAGGTGGGACAGAAGACTTTGCTGTTGTTCCTGAAGAGAGCTGGCTGTGGCTCCCAAGAAGGTGCTCGGCTAGGGCACGCCTGAGGAGGGGCAGTCGAGGAGCAGAACTGCCCTCCTGGGGTCTTGAGTCAGTGTTAGATGTATGGGCATTCATCAAGGATGGAGGGCTGGCATGGGGAGTGCCCAGTGTTGGGCCCAGGACCTCAGATGTCATTTATACCAACTCTCTGCTTTTACAGATGAGAAAATTGAGGGTCACAGAATTAGAACTCAGAGGTTACTGCATCTCCTTATTTGACCCCGGGGAGCCTTGGCCGGTGTGGGCTCCAAGATAGCCTTCTTCTCATTGTACTTTTCTGGCTGAACCAGAGTGAAATTTTGGGTCTTAGAACGTAGGGAGGAGAGAGCAACCTTTATTGGGTAGGGGGGAGAGATTCAGGCGTTGGAGGGTTGGGGGCTTCTATAACCAGGCACGGTGCTTCTGTGACTTAAGAGGAACTGCTTATTGGGATGAATGGAGTGCTGGCCTTGGCCTTAGGAGGTCTTGTCTGAAGTCCTTCCTTTGGCACCAACTGGACTGCTTGACTTTGTTCCCAGCCCAACACAATTAGAAAAGACCTTGTTTCTTCTAGAGAAAGAAGGAACTTTGTCTCTTGTCCGTTCCCAGTCAGAGAGGAAGTTTTGAGGAGCCAGGCAGACCTGGATCTTAAAGCAGGGTGTGTCTGAGGAGCATTAGCTGTGCCCTCAGTTTACTTTTGGCATAACCAGTAGCAGCCAATAAAAAGAGGAAAACGGTCCAGGTAAAATCTTACTGCGACCCAGCAAATGAATGGTGGCATGTAAACCCCCTGAGGGCAGGACCTTTTCACTATTGTCTCTTGCCTGGCCCACAGGAGAACTCAAACTGTGCTCCCTGACTTGAGCTGGGAGGAAAACCCCACAGCACATAACTAAGCAAAGAAAGCACTTTCAGTTCTGTGATTGTCTGAACCCCCTTTGGGGACTCTGATGTCGGTCAGCTGGTCTTTCTGAATGTGTTCTGGGTGCCAGGTACCCCCTGCTGGGCTCTGAGCATAGGTGGCCACTCTGCCCCTCCAGGAGCTGGGCCTTCCTGTCCCAGAGATCTGTCCCTTAGACTGAAGAATAAGAATGAGAAGGTGTGGGAAGGAGGCCAACCCCCTCCTCAGAGAAGCGGGGCCTCTCGGGTGTGTGGTCCTTCACTAAGCTGGCCTCTGTCCCAGGGCTGTGTGTGCCCCTCTGGGTACCCAGGTGGGGGTGGGAGACGAGGCCTCCTGTCTCAAAGAAGATGACCTTTGACCCTGCTCACCCAGGAGTAGGGCGCCCCTTGGGGCTAGGGCCCAAGACAGACCTTTGGGGGTGTGGAGGGGTGGACTGGGAGTGCTACCGTGTGAAAGGCTGGCCTCTACTTGTTCAGCTGTGGGAAGGCCATGATGGCTGAGGCCAGACCCCCGAGGTAAGGAGAAGCTGGTGAAAGCCTGAGTTGGGCTTTTGAAGCTGTGGATTTTGCTGACCAGGCCTGCTCTTCCTTCTCCTCCTTCTCCTCCGCACTGCCCACCCCCCTTCCTCCTTGACCTGCAGGAAGCTCTCGGATTGGAAGCCTGCCCTGCTGCCTGCTGCTCCTTCTGCTCCAACCTCAGGGCCAGCTGATGGGGGGGAGGGGGCGCAAGAAGGGGGCACAACCCCGGAGCTGGAAGAGAGCTTTTGTCCTCTCCCAGTTTGGGCTTTTTGGCGCCCTTCATTTTCTGAAATCTTGAGTTTTGGTCTGGTGGGCCATAGGCTTCCAAGAAAAGTCGCTTTATCTTCTCTCCTCTCCATATAGGGTGGGAGGGGAAAGGGAACCAGCATTTATTAAGCTCCTGTTGTGTGCTGGGCACTGTGTTTAGGGCTTTTCAAGTATCTCATGTGGTCTAGGGCAGCACCAGCTCCCCTTTGCTCTCTCCATAGGCTCCACCTTAGGGCTGTGAGCATCTGGGCCTGGCAGGCCTGTGTTTATGGGGCTACTGGAGGTTACCTGGTCCACCCCCCTCATTCTGTAGATGAGGACACTGGGAAGGGGCTTAGTAGAAAGTAAGATTGGAATGCACACCTGAGGCCAAGCTTCAGTGCTGCACTTAGGTGCTCAGTAGAGGCATGATGGGAAAATTCGGTTCACAACCCGTTATAGAATGTAAGCCCCTGGAGGACAGGGACTGGGCCTGATACAGTGTGCAGGACCTAGTAGACTCTTTATTTTGCTTTTTTTTTTTTTTTTTTGAGGGCAGTTGGGGTTAAGTGACTTGCCCAAGGTCACACTGCTAGGTTTCGTGTTAAGTGTCTGAGGCTGGATTTGAACTCATGTCCTCCTGACTCCAGGGCCGGTGCTCTATTCACTGCACCACCTAGCTGCCCCTCCTAGTAGACTCTTAATAATTGATTAATTGAATGCTTACTTGGTAGACAGTTGTGCATGCAAAGATGAAGTTAAATGTGCAGAATTTATAGTTTGCTCTTCAGTTGGCTAACAATAAACTACTAAATACCCACCCTGTGCTTGGGGGGCTTTGTGCTGGGGTCTAAAACACGAATCGGTGCCCGCCCTCAAGGAGCTTTTGTTCTGCTGATGAGAAGACGTGGCCACAGAGAACTGTTCTAGGAAGGCTGCTTCTCCTTTGGAAGGGGTCCAGTGTGGTGCATTGGGAAGATGGCTGGATTTTAAGTCAGACCTGGGTTCAAGTCTTGCCTCTGCTACTTCCTGTCTTTGTGGCCCTGGGGTCAGTGTGCTAATGTCTCTGGGTGTCATTTTCCCCTCCTGTAAGGTAAGGAACTTGGCCTAGAGGGTTTCTTAGCGTTTTTAGGAAGTCACTTAACTTGGCTGAACCTCAGTTTCCTCATTTGTAAAGTGGGGATAATAACCTGCTTCTCAGGGTTGTTGAGATGATGTCCTTGGATCATTTAACAGACATTAAAGTGCTGTCATAAACGTGGACTGACTCTGATATTATTGGCTGACACTCATGGGCAGGTGGCTCTGCGTCAACCCTTCACTAAATGGAGGCTTTTTTGTCCCAGACTTTCCCTGCTGCCCAGGGCCAGCCCAATTCTTTTAGGCTATAATTGTCCTTTAAGCCCCAGGATTCTGATTACCAACACCTTTTTGAAAGAGGAGAGCTTAATTTTCAATCCCAGACTAGACTTGAAAATGCCATGTGCTGCTTGGTTATTCAATTTATTAAAAAACACAGTAAAAAAAACACCCTGCCTAGTTACCCTAAGGCCCCTGGGCCCGAGTCCAGAAACAGAAAACCTTCAGTTAAATGAAATTAAATCCTGCAACTCTAGACCCCTCCTCGGCCATCCTTCCCCAGGTAGAGGGGCGAACAAAGGCAAAGGGAGCCCAGAGAAGAAGGCCCACTAGGCCGGAGTGGGCTCATTAATGAACAAAGCAGGGCTCTGGGGCTGAGCGGCACAGACCTCTGCTTGGAAATGAGGAGCTGAGACAGCTTGCAGCGGGCAGGCAAGCTTGTGTGGGGGCCTTGGGGAAGCCAGGTGGTGGGATGGGGAGATGCTGTAATGAGCGTCACCACGCTTCTTCCTGCTAGCCAGCATCGATTGAGTGCCGACTGTGTGCCTGAGCTGGAAGGGAGAGGGAGAGGGAGGAAGCACAGCTAGTTGGGGCTGAGCGCACAGTAGGCCCTCACGATCTCCACGATTCAGGAGCAGAAGAGACATTAGAGAGAATCTAATCCAGGGCCTCTTAGCCCAGAGACTGCTGCTCAGAATCACGGTTTTAAATTCAGCAAAAATAAAATATGTGGGATTACAAAGGAAATGGATTGTATTGAAATGTAGTTTTTGTATGTGTATATATACATATACATGTATGTATGTTATGCGTGTATATATGCATGTGTATATACACATGCACACACACAACTGAGGTCCTCTGCTGTATTCCAGCCTCATCCTTCTGTAGATGAGGGCATGTAACAGGTGCATTGGGATTCTGGAGCCCTTCAGGGTGTCAGTGCTGAGAGGGGTCAGGCCCAGAGACTTGGCCCTGAAGGAAGGGAATGGTAGTTTGGGTGTTTGTGGCTGCTTTAAAGGCTTTACAGCATCTGGAACTCCTGGGTAGGCGTCATTATTCCCATCTTACAGATGAGGACACTGAGACTACTTTTCTGTGGACCTGTAGTTGGGAGGCAGTGTTTTGCAGTGAGACACAGGTGCTGAATTTGGAATGAGGGTTTGGGTTTGGATTCGAACCCTCGCTGTCCATGTGAGTGGGGTAAGGCCTTTAACTTAACGTGACTGGCTTCCAGGGGCCTTCCAGCTTTAAATCCATAATCCTGTAATTTAGGTGCTGGTCTCCTAGTCATAGGATCTGAGTCATAGAATCATCAGTCAGATGCTGGATGGGACCTCGGAGGCTGTGGGGGGCAGCCCTCTCCCTTCCTGGACAAGGAGGCCATGACCTGCTCAAGGCCCCCCCAGCTGGGCCTTCTGGCCCCTCTGGAATTCCGGCCTAGATTCCTGACTCCAAAGGCAGCTCTCTTTTCCTGGGGCCATGCTCTCCCCATTCACAGCCGCCTTGTCCAGGCTGGACAAAAGCCTCTCCCCTTCCATCTCAGTCCCTCGAGAGTTGTCTCACATTGCCCGCCTTTGTCTTCTTGTGGTCACGCTTTGGGCTGGGCCTGAAGGTCCCTTGGCACACAGCCCCAGTAGGACCTACCGGCAGGGATCAATAGCCATGTCCTTGGCTGACTCGGGTTATAAATAAATCCGTGGCCGGGCTTCCTCTCTCTCTTGTCTTGCTGCTTCTTGAAAGGCAGCCCCTTCAGCCCCTGCTGTCCCTCCTGCTTGGCTAGCCTTTCGAGTTGTGACTTGGGAAGAATTCCTAAGAGGATTAAATTGGATTCATTTAATACTGAGCTTGAACTTGAGTCTAGTAGTGAGGCTTATCAGAGAAAAAAGGCCCCAGAAGGAAGGGGAAGGTATGTCTAGGAGTTCAGAGCCAACCAGAGCTTGCTGTCCTTTTAGAAGGTAGGTCAGGGGCTTCTTCTCTACCAAGGACCCTGTCTCTCCCACATCTTCATCTTTGTATCAAGATCACCTAGCTGGCACAGTTCTAGTATGTAGTAGGTGCCTAATAAATGCCGGTTGAACTGTAAGAGGTTCAGAGAAGGAGGGCAGGGTCTTTGGGTGTAGGAGTATGTGTCCAGAATGAGATGTCAGAAGAACGGGAAGGGGGGAAGGGCCCAGGTAATGGAGGGCTTTGAATGCCTGAGAGAGAACTTTATGTTTGGGGGTGATAGGGAGTCAGGGGACCTCCTTCAGCAGGGTAGTGATGTGGTCAGACCTGCTTTAGGAAAATCTTTGAGAGCTTCGTGGAGGAGGAGTTGCAGTGGGGAGAGACTTGATTTGGGGAGACCCAGCGGCACACTGTCTGTCATGATAGCACCGATGTGGAATTGTGAGAGGCCACACACCTGTGTAGGGGCCAGTGTGAGTGGGAAGAAGGGTACAGGGAGACGCTATAAAGGTAGAAATGAGAGATTACGTGTGTGGCTCAAGAGCTAGGGGAGGACCGAAGTGAGTCTGGGAGCCTGGGAGATGGTGGTGACCTGGGCAGGCCTGGGGAAGGGGTGGGCCAAAGATGGTGGAATGCAGCTTTGGGATGCCTGCTGGACTGCCAGATCAAGAGGCCCAAGAGGCAGGTGGCCCCCGAGCTCAGGAGAGGCCTTCAGAGTCATGGGTGTGGAGGAAGGGTGGTGCAGAGATGGAGGGACAGAGAGGGGTGTGGGAAGGATCTGGGCCACTGTAGGAGGCTGACTCAAGTCCTGGGACCTTGTTCTCCAGGCCATAGGGAGGCAGTGAAGGTTCTTGTCTCTGATTATCACACTGATGCTCCAGGCTGGGAACCAAGTCTTCTGGTTTGAAGTCCAGCATTTTTCCATCAGACAGTTCTTTCCCTTGGGGTCCAGCTAAGAGTTTACTGTAGGAGGGGGAAAAGGGTAAACATGAAAGCTTGTTCTGTGTGCTCTGTGGAAGCTGAAGGTCTGTCTCAGCAGGGTGGGGCTCCAGAGCTGGCATGGGGAACAGGGCCTGGGCGGGGGAAACCCAGGCAAGACTGACTAGCCGTAGCATCTGGCAAAACCTCCCTTTGCATAGTGCCAGGCACAGTGGGTGGTCTTCTCTGCTGCCCTGACACCCAGGGCTTCATGGAAGCCTGGGGTCTCTGATGTAGGCAGACTTGACAGCCTTTGTCAAGGATCACCTTGGGCTGGGGTCATTCTGCCAAGCTGCTGGCCCCACTCTGCCTTTCTTTGCCTACCTCCTCTGCCTTGAGCCTCTCAGTAGAGGGAGAATATTAGGTGAGCCCAGATGTTCTTAGAATCATAATGTCCCGGAGCTGGAGAGGGCTTTGGTGATCAGCCAACCAGGCACTCATTTATTTTGAAGGGAAGAAGCTAAGGCTCGTCAAACTGAAGAGATGTGCCAAGGTCACACCTGGTTGTGGCCAGTTGGGAAGGACTTTGGGGAGTTTGTCTTTTATCCTTGGGGCAGAGACAACTGATAGCAGGTGGATGGAGTACAGGGCCTGGAGTCTAGAAGAACTGAGTTCACATCTGGATTCAGACACATACTAGTGTGACCTTGGGCAAGTCACTTTATAAAACAACAAACCTCTGTTTGCCTCAACTCTAAAACTGGGATAGTGAGAGCGCCTACCTCCTGCCTAGGATTGTGAACATTAGATGAGATGTTTGTAAGAAGTGCTTAGGACAGCTCCTGACATGCATTACGCGCTACATAAATGCTTGTCTCCCCCTCATGTCTTCCCCCTAGGGAGCTGCTGAAGGCTCCTGTCTCTCCGGTTTTCACTGGCCTGTTAGGTGACAAAACCAGGCTTAGATTGTGGGTCTGCTCACCTTGGCGCCCACTTTCTTGTCACTGAGAGGGATGCCCTTTGGGAGGTCTCCTCACCTGGGCGTGAGGGCAGTCCTGGGTCTGTGCCAGCAGTGACGTCCTCGGTTCTGCCCTTCATGCAGGTCTTCATGCAGAGCCCGCTGGCGCCTCAGAGAGGGTTCTTGCCTGGCCTCTCAGGTCCCTTCCATTGGCCATTTAATCCTTATTAAGCTCTTGCTATGTGCCAGGCACTGTTCTAAGCACTAGGGATACAAAGAGAAGCAAAAGGCAGGCCCTGCCCTCAGGGGTTTATGGTCTAATTGTGCTATGATGCTAGTGGGCCCCAAGCTTTGGCAGGTCTAGACCAGGTGGAAAGGCGGATGCTAATGGCCTGGGTATCCGTGGTCTTGGAGCCTCCCTAGACTGGCTGCACTATTCTGTTAAATAAATTCTAACAGCATAGTGGATGGGGCATTGGACATGGATGCAGGTAGACCTGGGTTCAAATCCTGCCTCAGGTACTTCCCAGATATGTGAATCTGGGCAGGTCATGTACCCCTCTCTGGGCCTCAGTTTCCTCATTTGTAAAATGAGAGGCCTTTTCAGTTCCTTTCCAGCTCTAGACCTATGATCCTCATAATGAGAATTATGCCAGTAGCTGACGTTTCTCCGTCTTCTGGCTTCCTGGCAGCTCTGTGAAGCAGAGGAGGACGTGGAGACTTATCCTGTCCGAGGCTCTGAGGTGGGGTAGGGGGCGCGCTGCCAGCCGTCAGCATCGTCCCTGTGTGCTCACCCCTGGCAACCCGACCTCCCGCCTGCTATTTTATTGTCCGAGTGAGGTCCCTGCTCTGCTGTGCCACATCCTCGGCCTCTCGGGGGCCCCACGAGTTTGGAGTGATGTTGCCAGGTCTACACAGCCAGGGGATGTCAGGGGTGGGCTTCAAAGCCTCCCTGCCTTTTCCTCCCTCTGAGGCTACCTGTTAGAGGGTATGATAGTGGGACAGTTGCTTGGCCCTGGTGCTGGCAGGGACCTTAGAAGTTGCCTTATCGAGCACTCTCATTTTATTGGGGAAACTGAGGCCCAGAGGGGGTAGGTGACTTGTGTAAGGCTGCATGGGATGGAGGAGAGCTAGGATTCTGACTTGGGTCTTCTCCTTCCATCCTGCTTTCCATTGTGACCTTGTCCACATCACTTCCCTTCTCCACATTTCTGTTCTCTGTAAAAGGAGAGAGTCAGATAATCTGAGCTCTGAAGGTGTCTCGTCTCAGGACCCTCTGTGGCTCTTGGCACCCTGGTGATCCAGGCTCAGTCTGGGAGACTGGGAGCCCCTCCCACACTGGCCCTGACTGTCCATTCGGGGCTTCTTGTGTTGGAGACACAGCCATGAGATGCTTTCTTCCCAAGGCCCCAAGGAGCAGCCAGCCACTCCTCTGGGCTGAGGTCATCCCTGGAGCTGCCAGTGGGCCCAGGGAGCCAGCCACGCTTAGCCATTTGTCTGGGTAGTGGGTTGCCATGGAGACCAGAGGTTGGGCTCCCATTCCCTGTCTTTTCCTCCCTCCCTTTCCCTCTCCCTCCCTCCCTTCCCTCTCTCTTCCTCCCTTCTCCTCTCCCTCCTTCCCTTCCCTCTCCTTCCCTCCCTTCCCCTCTTCCTTCTTCCCTCCCTTCCCCTCTCCCTTCTTTCCTCTCTTCCCCTCTCTTCTCCTCTCCCTCCCTCCTTTCCCTTCTCCGTTCCACCCTTCCCTCTCTCTCTTCCTCCCTTCCCTCTCCCTCTTTCCCTCTCTCTTTTCTCGTCTGTCTCTCTTACACACAGGCACATATACCTCTCATTCCCATTGATAGTTAGACATTAGGGGATTCCTCTCAGCACCACAACCATCACCTCCACAGCAGAGGGGAGAGGAGGCAGTGAGAGTTGGACAGAAAAGTGCCCGGACTCTGTGCCAGGGAGCCAGTTCCCAGTCCCTGTCAAGTGCAGGTGAAGGTGGTTTTCTAAGCTCTGTGAGTAGGCCTGGCCCTGACACCTGTGAGTAGGTGCTGGTGCCCAGTGACCTGTTTCTTCTCCCCCTTCTTCCTGGCCTCCTACAGGCAGGTACCATAAGCACCGATTCAGTGCCGACTCTATACAGATTTCTCTGCTTGGAATGTACACATGAGTGGAAATAAAGAATACAGAAGCCCCTGCCCTCAGGCCCCTCTGTTTCGTTTGGCTACTTCTGCTGCTTCTGGGTCCAGTGAGATTCTCGGGGCAGTGCTTAGTGGGTGCCTGGCATCTCTAGGCACTGGATGAAGATTTCCCTTCACCTTCTTGCTCCTGGGCATCTTGCTGCTGCCTTTGGATATCTGCATTCCACAGTCCAGCCTCAGTTTCCTCATCTGTACAAAAGGAGGGGGTTGGACTAGATGGGCCCAGAGGTGGGTTCCTTCTGACTGGAGTGCAGGGACTCTACCCTAAGTCTGGCCTCAGCATCCATGGGTGGCTCAGCCCCCACTAGCTCTTTGTCTGTTGTGGTGCCAGAGTCCGGGCATGCCCTCTCCATCCCACCCTACTGCTTGGTACCTTACGGCATAGAACTGTAGAGTTTTTTAAACAGACACTTTTAGGATCCATCCAGTCCCACCTCCTCTTAGAGATAATGATCTGTGAGCCCCAGAGTGGGCATATAAAGTGCCCACGATCCCAGAGCTTGTGGGCAACCGAGCCATGGATGGGGCTTTGGATCCTCCAGGGGACGCTAATTTAGTCTCCTGCCACCACCTCTGGGAAGGGACAGTCCACTATTGACCATTGTGGTTTTGGTGGGCTGGGGAAAGGGTGAAGAGGGAAAAGCAGCCCAGTATGGGATGGGGTGATGCTGGGTCTGTGGAACAAGACTGGGGCTCTAACCCCACATCGGATGCTTGTTTGGGTGATGTTGGGCCTCAGTTTAACCTGTAAAAGAATGGGTTTGGACTTTTGAGTCTGAGATTCTGGTTTTCTGTGAAGTTCTGGCTAAGCTGAGCTTGGAGTTGAGAGGGAGGGAAGAGGGACATCTGCCCCTTTGAGAAGCTGCTCATTGTCAGAGTGGGTAGGGTGCTGGGGCAGGGGCAGGAAGGCTGGGCTCACATCCTGCTTCTTTGCTAGGACTCAGACAGGATGCTCCCTCCTAGGTCAGTAAGGCAGTTAGTAAACATTGAGACAGCCCCTGCCCTCAAGGAGCTCACCATCTAACAGGGAGACTGCATGCCAACAGATACATACAAAGCAGGCTATGGCTGTGGAATTAAGAGGAGGTAGGATGTTAGGGGAGGTCAGTAGTCTGAGAGGAGGCAGAGCCATCCCACCGCGGCCGGTGTCACTGAGCCTGAGAGTGCAGCATGGGGTATGAGGCACACAGAAGCTGGAAAGGTGGCAGGGACGGGCTACGAAGGGTCTGGGATTCTGGAGCCTGTGATCCTGGAGGTTATTGGTGTGGGGGCCGGGGGCTTGCCCTGTCCTCACTTTCCTACCTGAGTAGAAGATGGCCTGCAGTGCAGAGAGGCTTGAGGCCTTCTGCAGGCTGAATGTTGAGTGAGAGGGAGGGGGCTTGTGCTGGGGGCCACCGTTGACCTTGTTGGTTGTGTGTCATGCCAGTTGCCTTTGAGATCCTGCCTAGCACTGGAGGCAGAGGGACTTGTCCAGTATAACCCAGACTGAAGGGATCCCAGAGGGGACTTGCCTGCCCAAGGTCACCTAGTATCAAAGTGGCAGAGGCAGGATTTGAGCCCTTGCTTCTTCCCTTGTATGGGGTATGAGAGGTCAGAGCTGTAGGGGACTCCACTCTGGCTCTGGGCCAGATAGCCCTCCAAGCCTACAAAACGGGAACCTCGCTGCATACTCTCCCGCGTGGGGCAGTCAGGCGCTGGTTTGGGTCAATGTCAAGTTCTGGGGTCTGGGCCCCCCTGGTATCCCTGGCCAGGCTGGAGACCCTTTTGTAGGCTTTCGGTTTGGGCTGAGGGCCTTTGTGCAGCATCCTCTAGTGGCAGCCTCCCTGCGGTTGGTATCCTGCTTCCAAGTCAGTGTGACAGCTGGCTTTACCGGAGAGCCTGAACCGGCCCTTCCCTCCAGGAGGGGATCTTTGCTCTGCTCACGCCGGCTCAGGTCAGCTGACGTCTGGAACAGCTTTCCCAATGGCCTTGGCTAGCGTGGGAAGCCGGGAGCTGCGTGCTCAGGTATTTGTGGATGTTTGTGTGTGTGTGTGTCTGCATCACATAGATACTCACATGTATGTACGTTGTGTATGTGTGTCTCCCCCTCTCCCTCAAGCCCTTTGCTCTATAGGTGGAGAAACTGAGGCCCAGAAAAGGGAAGTGACTTCCGTAAGGTCTCACAGATGGCTCATGGCAGAGTGGGGACCAAGGTTCATTCCTTTGGGTGATGGTGTCATGGTTTTGAAACCCTGAGAGGTTTTTTTTTGGGGGGAGTCTCTTTCCTTTGTCCCATTTCATGGGGAAGGTGGGCACAGGGCTGGGATCCAAGAAGCCAGAGGCTCCAACCTGCCCATTTTACAGCAGGGGAAGCTGAAGCCCAGGGAAGTGAAGAGACTTGCCTGGGTCAGATATGTAGAGTGAGGGAGACCTCAGAGGGCTTCTAGTGCAGATCGCCCAGGAGGAAACTGAGTCACAGAGAGGGAAAAGTGACCTGCTCAAGGTCATGCAGGTAAGTGACGGCGACAGAGGTTCATAGAACTGGAGAGAAGAACTGGGATGGATTTGGGGTCAGGCATTGAGGCAGAGGAATAGAGCTTGAGTGAGATCTCCAAGGCTGGGGAGGGATTACCATTGTTTGTTGCTATGGATTTGGTAAGGATTAGTTTGCATAGCTGAACTTTGGACCCCTCCCTCTGCAGGTTCTTGGGCCCTGACTTGACCACTGAGATGCTACTCTTCTGGCCTGGTAGCAGGAGTCAGCATTTGGGGGCGGTGCTCAGCACTTAAGCCTCCACAGGTTTGCTTCCATCTGGGGCCTTGGCACTTAGAAATTTTCCTACATCTTGGACTTTTTAGGAGGTCAGATCTGTTTCTTAGGTTTGGTCTGTGTCCCAGGATAGTAAGTAGCCAAACCTGAATTAGAACCCAGGTCTTCTGACTGCCACGGACCAAATGGCCCTCAGCCCTAGAAGGACTGGAATTGAAGAATATCTTGAAGGGCCTTTTGGTGTACAGGCCATATGGCCTTATGTAAAGGTCACATGTTTCATGGAATCTCTGGGTTTAGGAGAGACCCTGGAAGTTGTCTGGATAGTCCTTACCTGGACATTGCTGAAGGATAGTCATCTAGCCATTGCTTGGATCCTTTAAACGAGGGATACTCCAGTGCTCAGTTCCCTTGTATGTAGAATGAGATCTCTAGCTCTGTTATTTGTGGTCCAGCTTACTGGGTTCAGATTCTAGCTCTGCCATTTTATTCCCTCTGTGACCATGGATAAGTCATTTAAATGTATAAGTCATATAACACCCTCTGAGCCGCAGTTTCCTCATATGTAAGATAGGAGGAGGTTGGATTAGATGACCTGAGGCTCCTCTTTCAGATCTCTTGTTCTATGATCCTGTGACCTCCTCTGCAAAATCACAGGGATAGGGGGTATAGGTGGAGGGTTGGATCAGATTATGGTATGATCTGATAAGATTCCTGCCAACTCTAGATGCTTTGAGACTATGAAAAGCCTGGGGAAACAGAGAGAGAGAGAGAGAGACAGACAGACACAGAGAGAGACACAGAGAGAGAGGAGGAGGGAGGGAGGGAGGGAGGGAGAAAGAGAGAAAAGAGAGAGAGAGAGGGAGGGAGGGGGAGGGAGGGAGGGAGGGAGAGAGCGTCTGTGTGTGTTGGAGAGGGAGAGGAACTCTTATTTCATAGGTTCAGGTGCCCCCAGGAAGGGAGAAGAATTCTCTCTCATGGATTCAGGTGCCCCCTTCCTCCCAGGAAGGGAGAGGAGGTTGACAATGATGTGAGTGACTGCAGGTTCCCTTCCATCTTTCCCATGCCCTTTCTGAATAGAACCATTTTTTTTTTTCTCCTACTGAGTACTGTGGAAGCAAAAACCTTGGTGAACTCCCGGAGATTGCTTCCCAGGACTTCAAGGAGAAGCAGGGGGTGGGGTAGGAGCAGGCGAAGGGAGCTCAGCGCCTAAGCTGTCACTTAAGAGGGAAACATAAAATATTCTGATAGATTCTAAATGGCATTGCCTTGGTGTCTGGGGCTTGGAGCTGAGCTGTCTTGCGGGCTGCGTGGTGATCTTTGTGATTGGGGTAATGCAGTGAGGAAGATACAATATCCCCGTGGGGGAAGTAGCTTGTGAGTATTACTGCTCAGCCAGCGTGAAAAGCTCTATTACCGGCAGATTCAGACCAGTTCTTGCATATTATTAGGGACAATATGACTTTCTGGAGCGATGTGGTTTTGTCTCCAGGAGAGGCTGAAGGGAGTTGATGGATGCCCCTGGAACCCATTCTCCCACTGGGAACAAATTCTTGGAGGTCCTGGGGGCAGTGGTAAAAGAGGGCCCGCCTGCCACTTTGGGATTTCTGGAGGAACAAATGGAGAAATTCAGATTTGCAGCTGGAGGAGGGATCTGGGTTCCAGTTCTGGCCCTTCAATTTGCTTGCTGACCTGGGTGATCTTGGGCAAGTCACTTCATCTGTAAAATGTGTGCGTGTATGTGTGTGTGGGGATTAGATTATCTTGGTAGCACAGTGGATAAAGTGCTGGGGTGAGAGTTGGGAAGGCCTGAGTTCAAGTCCTGTGTTCCATGCTTGCTACCTCTGCCACTGTCTCCTAGAATTGTTGGGAGGATCAGATGTTTGTGAAGCACCTGGCATGTCTCAGGGGGTTTATAAATGGCAGTGCTATTGTTATGTCATAATCAGGTCCCTTGGCCTCTGGGTCCCCTTTAGCCCTAGGCCCCAGACTGCCTGAGAGGCCTTTCCTCTAGGTCTGCTGGGGTCCTCGTGGTCTTGGCCTCTTCCTCGACAAGCCTCTGCACACCTCCGGCCTCCAGAGTTACTGTGACAGCTGCTTCCTGCAGTTTGGGGGAGAGGGGAGCTATTAGTGGCCTTGGGATCAGCCTCCCCCCATCTCTGCTGAGGCTCTCGTCATCCTTATAATTGTAATTATAGATTTAGAGCTGGAAGGAGCTTGGAGGCCCCTGAACCTGGCCTCCCCTGTTTTACAGATGAGTCTGGCCCCCAGCTCCATGCTGTTCTGTCCAGGTGGGGTAGGAGCCTCGAGCTGGCTCAGCCATCTGCCCTCAGGCCAACTTTGCCCATATGCTGGTGGATAGGGTGCCCCGTACCCCACCCCACTTGGAGGGGAAGTCCTGCCTCAGACACTTCTTGGCTGGGTGACCTTGGGCCAGTCACTCTCCAGCCAAAGCTTTTTGGTCTGTAAGATGAGGGAGTTGGACCCCACGACTGAGGTTCTCTTCTGCGTCTGTGACCGTGACTGTGACTGTGGGCGCAGATGATGCACGATGAATTCAACTGAGGAGGGACCTCAGAGGAGGCTTTTGCCCACCCCCTTCATTTTAGGCTTCGAGAGGCAGTGGAGCAGGCTAGCTTCTCCTTGGTACACAGCCAGTAAGCTGGAGAGACAGAATTCAAACCCCTCCCCCCCATTCCAAGGCTACCTGTTTTAATGGTGACCTGAAAGGAGCCCTTTAATCCCGGACTCACTGTGTCTTCCGGGAAGCAGCTCAGCACAACTGGTTTGGGATGGAAAAGGGAAAGATTTTAGAGAAAATTGGGCTTGTGACTTTTGTGGTCTGAGGAAGCCCCGGTGAAGATGCCAGTGTCCAGTGGGGCCAGAGAGCTTTGCCCTGGGTGTGGAGCTGGAGAAGCCAGGTCAGTTCTCACCACTGTACCACCCTGCTGCTCTGGGCTTCTCCAGCAGACAACTAGGAGCCGGGATTTAGAGGCCACAGAGATCTTGGGCTTATCATCTCATTGTGAAAGGAAAAATTCAGTGCCCAGTGCCTTGGCCATTGGTAGAATGGTTAAACCTGATGGTGAGCAGCTCTGCTTAGAGACAGGGGACCTCTGAAGGGCTAGGGAGCCAGAGTGGGGGGATGTGGGTGAGAGAGGGGGCACCTGCCTGGGTGCAGGCAGTGAGGAGGATGAAGGACCTTGAGTCCTTGTGGAGGAGGGGGCACTGGTCTGGGGAGTGCTTGGAAAAGGCTTGGAGAAGGCTTGGAAAGTTGTGGCAGGGTTTGACCTGGTCTACGTGGCCTTGCAGGGCAGAGCCAGGAGCAGTCCACAGATGTGCCAGAAACCAGCTGAGGCTTCCTACCTTATTTTAGGCTCATGGATTCAGAGCTGGAGGAGACCTTGGAGGTCATCGAGCCCAATGCTCTTGTCTTATGGGGGGAAACTGAGTCTAGAGAGGATCAGTGACTTACCCAAGGTAGGTACCACTAAGGAGCCACAGACTGAGGTTGTGACCTGGGAGTCTGACTCTAGGTCCTACAGAGTAGGGGAGCCAAGGTGAGGAGTGCTCAAAGAGGGTAGCCTGTATGGGGGGACAGCCTCAGGACATAGGGGGTAGCTTCAGGACATGTAAGGGGCAGTCTGGGAGGGGAAGGAAGCCTCAGGACCTAGCAGTCTCAGGACATAGGGGGCAGCCTGGAAGGGGCAACCTCAGCACATAGGGGGAAGGCTGGGAGGGGGAAGCTGCAGGGTAGGCAGCCTCAGGGTATAGGGGGCAACCTGGGAGGGGACAGTCTCAGGACATAGGGGACAGGGCCTTACCCTCACTCTTGGGGGTGTTGTAGCTGTGGGTTGGTGGAGGCTTTGGTTTGTGAGAGAAGGCCAGGGAGAGCTTGGGAAGGGGAGACATTGCCCGTAGCTTCCGAACATGAAGAAAGTGGCATTTAGCTTATTAATGAAAAGCCAGAGCCGCCTGCCTGGCCTGCTGGCTCCCCGACCTCTGGCTCCTTTCTCCTTCAGTAATCTTCAGATCTGGAGCTAATTAGAATAGGAGACAGTTTCTTTAATCCTAACCTCTGAGAGTTATCTGTCTGGGCTGGGCCCCTCATTTTATGGAAGGAGTACCCGTTTTCCGGAGAGGCTGAGCTGGTGGCCCAGAGTTACACCGTGAGTTAGCAGGAGCCTTGGATTTGCCCCCATTCCCCCCCTCCCCATTCAGAATCTTACTAGGAGTGACCCTCTGAGACTACCTTGTCCCACCCCCTCATTTCCCAGATGCCTGTTCTGGTCACACAGGGAGCAGGGGAGGGCTCCGACTTCCTGTTCCCGTTGTGTGGCCTCCTCCCAGAGGAGTCTGATAAAGCTCCTGGGTGACCTTTGCCACAGTGTCTCCCAAATTGGAAGGGAAGGACAGAAGGAAGCAGGCATTGATTAGGCCCCTCTGTGTGCCATGTACTTTCTATAGATTATCTCATTGGCTGCTATGTTCCCCAGTCCCTGCCCTGGGACAGAGCCCTTTTCTGTTTCTGAGGCCTCTGACCCACCTCTATTCTGGGGACAGGGCTGTTCTCTGGCATCTCTCCAGCTCTGGTGTTTAGGGCCAGGGGAGAAGGGGCTTGGTGGCAGAGATTCCAGCTGCCTCGGCCAGCCCTGACACCCCGACTACCCCCACCCGTCACCTCTCTGCCTGGGTTTCTCCATGAGGCAGTTGGCAGAGCCAGGGAAGGAAGAGGTCTGTGGGCACAGATAGGATTAACGGCAGGCTGGTGGCTGCCTGCAAAGTACTGGGGAAACCATATGAAACATGGCTGTGCTCAGTCAAGGTCAGGAAATGGGTTGTTGGTCTGTGCATTTCTTGGATGCCAGTGAAGGCCTTGTGGCTTTGGAGACTGGGATGGGGGAGGGGACCGGTGGGGGATGAAACGAGGGCAGACCTGAGAGCCCCCACACTCTTCCTGGAGTTGACGG
>CM053594.1:30972978-31001014 GCA_028646575.1 Pseudocheirus occidentalis | reverse complement strand
TGTGTGTGTGTGTGTGTGTGTGTGTGTGTGTGTGTGTGTGTGTGTGTGTGTGTGTGTGTGTGTGTGTGTGTGTGTAAGGGAGCTGGGGGTGGGGGCAAGATGGCTGCCTCCTCATATTTCATGGACCCTCTATCCAGAGTTAGAAGGGCCCTCAGACCCTGTAAGGTCTAAGTAGATAATTTTATAGAGGGGGAAACTGAGTCCCAGAGAACAGGGTAAATGAGTTGCCCAGGATCTTTTGGGGGTGACTTAAAATGGACTCAAAGAAACACGAGCTTTGTCTTGCTTTAAAAGAAAAACATACTAAAACTCTTGTCAACAAGAATATGCTAGCCTTTAATTTTAAAAGCACAGGCCTTCCTGAGCGCTTCATAAATACGGAGACTAATAAGCAAAGTCATCTGTAGTATATAGAGCTCAAGCTGTAGTCACACCATGTGCAGGATGGTATGAATACGGCTTGGCTCTGTGCTGTGCCCACAACCGAGCACACTGAGCTGAACCTGGGGCAGTGGGGCCACGGTGCAGAGAGGTCAGGGTAAAGAAAACCTTCCTGATGGTGGCTGCAGGCTCACGATGGAGTGGGCATCATCCTCCTCCCTCAGGGGCCTGGTGGAGAGGGCATTCCTGTTCACGTTGGCTTGGGTAAGACCATGCTGTAGAAGGAGGGCACAGCAGGGGTGTTGGCATACACGAACCCCAGCTTCATTCTTCAGGAGCCCCGATGATCTTGGGCAAGCTGCTTCCCTTTCTCTGGGCCTCAGTCTCCTTCTCTATAAAATGAGCTGGTGGGAGGCGAGGCCACTGAGGACTCTCTCTTCTCATCTTGGATAAATGATCTGTGATTGTGTCTGAATCAGATAGTCTGTGATTCTCAGACCATTTTGGGGGAAAGGGAGGTTTTTTTTTTTTTACATTTTTGCGTCAAATAAAAATCTGATACCTTCCAGAAACGTGCCTCCCCAGTGAGCCCTTGTACCCACTCTGGGGCCAGGATTGGTCTTTTTCTGTGTCCCTTTCTGAATGAAAGGTGAGTGGTTTCCTTCTCCTGTCTGGGGCCAAGACGAGTTGCGTTTTGTCCCATTTCTGAATGAGCTCTTCTGATTGTCATATATCTTCAGCTTTCATTTCACCCTAAAATCACATTCTTAGGGTGGTGCTGAGGGTGTGGCTGCCAGCATCTAAAAACCCCTGGCACACACTTTTAAAACACAACCCTTTCCTTGGACGGTCAATTGGAAGGCATTAGAGATACTCTGCCTGGGTGGGACAGGATCAGAAGAGAGGAGGTGGGGAGGGGTGAGAAGCAGGGTGTCCATGCACTGGGCAGTGGGAGGAGTCTGGTCAGGTGGGCAGCATGAGTGCCTGGGAGGTCCTGTCACTCTGCCTGGGCCTGGTTGGCCACTTTCCAGGGATGAGATAGATTGCCACCATTAATCGTTTGTAGAGCGTTTTCACGTTGGCAGGGTGCCTGGCAATAATTTTTTATTAGGTATTCCTCACCTCAGTCTCTCAAAGCTCCAGGGGGTTCTCCCCATTGCTCAGGGGGTGAGAACTGAGGGCTAGAGAGGTTGAGACTCTCCTTCCCTCTTCCTTTGCTGCTTCCATGCTTTTCATGACAAGCTTAGCTCAAAAATCTAATCTCTTCCAGAAGAACCCTTCAGGGTTAATTCTACTCATCTTCTTTATGACTCAGGTGTTCCTGCAGCATCACATCTCCCACCTCCAGATCTTTGCTCATGCTGTCCGCCATGCTGGGAATGCCCTCCCTTCCTCTCTTTGCCCCTTGGAATCCTTCAGGATATAGCTCAGGTGTTCTCTGTTATGTTAGACTTTCCCCAAGTCCCTCACCTCCACATCCCTCCTTTTTTTGAGGGGGGGGTTTGTTTTTGGAGGCAGTCAAGGGTAAGTGACTTGTCCAGGGTCACACAGCTAATGCCTGAGATCAGATTTGAACTCGGGTCCTCCTGACTCCAGGTCAGTGTTCTATCCACTATGCCACCTAGCTGCCTCTGCCACTCCCTTTTGATGTTTGTAAATTTTATTGGTATCTGCTCTTTTTCCATCCCCTTTCTTTCTGGATTTTCCCCTCCCTTCTCCACAGTCAAATGTACCAATCTCTTAACAAAGAAAGAAAAAGAAGATAAAAAAAGCAGGTCAGCAACACTATCCAATGCAACAATAGAATCTGAGAGTGTATGTAGCACTCTGTACCCATAGTCCCCACTTGTGTGAAGAGGTGTCACGCCTTTGTCTTACAAATGAGAAGATGGGCTCCCAGAGAAATAAAAGACATGCCTGGCTAGTGGACATTTTAGGGAGGAATTGAACTCCTGTCTTCCCAACTCCAAATCCTGTGCCCCAAACACTGTGCCAACCCCTTGTCTCCATTTCCACCCAGGGGCCTCTGCCCCCACTGAGCTCTGTGCTTTGTATGGGGAAGATGTGGCCATGAGCAACCAAAATAAAAAGCCATGACAGTAAGGGAGGGATGGAGAGGGAGAGAGGGAGAGGAGAGGGAGGAGAGAGAGAGGGAGGGAGAGAGAGAAAGAGAGGAGAGGGAGGGAAGAAAGAGACGGAGAGAGGAGAGAGAGAGAGGGAGGAGAGAGAAGAGGGAGGAGAGAGACAAAAGAGAGAGGGAGAGAGGGAGGAGAGAGAAGAGAGGGAGAGAAAAAAGGGAGGAGAGAAAGAGGGAGGAAAGAGAGGGAGAGAGGGGAGAGACAGAGAAAGAGGAGTGTGGGTGGGTGTGTGGATATGTGGGTGGTGGTCATGGTGGTGGTGGTCAGAGGTTATCCAGGCAGTGTAGGAGATTGGCTCACTGTCAGGAGCAAGGGACAGTTGTGTGTAGGGCGGTGTCTGTGGTTGATCAAGCAGTCTGGGACAAGGGGGGACGTCATAGGGTCTGGAATGTTACAGAGGACTTGGACTTTATCACGAGGTCACTGGGGACCTGTTACAGGTGCAGTTTTTAAATTTTAACAGTTTTTGACTAGTTCAACTGATAGTTAAGGAAGATTGATCAGGCAGGTGAGGAGGAGGGATTTGGATAGAGGGGAGAGAAACTGGTGATGTCAGAAATTGGGTCAGGAGGTGGTGACCTGGGGCCTGCTCCAGTGGGAGCAGGAAGGAAGAAACAGAGGAGGGAGATGTTCAGAAGAAGAATGTGCTCCGGTTTGAAGTCAGATTCTGGGACTGTGCAAGAGGCAGGAGTGTTTTCTTCGTAGGAATTTCTTTCCTGTCTCCACAATCTAGTCGAAGGCTTTCAGAGGACAGGGGAGGTATTGTCTCATCCATAGGCAAGTAATTAAGCTTGTAACTTTTTCATACCTAATTTTTATTTTTTGAAGAAGTTTTGGATAGCTCGTTTTTATATTACTTACATTTTCCACTATATCCTTTCTCCTTTCCCAGAAATCCATCTTTTATAAGATAGAATAAGAAAAATAACAGCTCTGCAAAATTACTGAACAGATGACATTAGCATGCACGGCTCCATGCCCATTGGAAGTTCCTTTTTATATCTCTTTATTGGGGTCAACTTTTATTCTAATTTTAATTCAGTGGGAACAACTGTGGTACCCTGTCCCTTTGGTCTACCTCCTCTGGAATATGGTGAGGCTGAGAGCAGATGCTAGAGGCACAATGTGCTCTGCAAACCTTAAAATGGTCTGGAAACATCTGCCCTTGATTTGATTCATGGCAAGTCTGAATGACCAGTGGTAGGGTGGGTGCCTTCGTAGCCTCTTAATGTTGGGAAGGACCTTCAAGTTTAGATCAGGGACTTTTCCTGACCTTCTTTGCCTTATGTTAAGAACCCGTGGGCTAGATAAGGATTGTTTTATTCTTTATTCTGTGTGGATAGCTCCTAGCCAAGGCTGTGTACACAACAGGCACTTAATGCATGCTTGCCGGCTGATAAGTGCTTATTTGGAGAGCGTGTGTGTGTGTGTGTGTGTGTGTGTGTGTGTGTGTGTGTGTGTGTGTGTGTGGACGTGTGGACACAGGCGGTTGTTGCAGCTATTCTGGTCCGGTGCCCTCACCTTATGGACTAGTCCCAAGGAGCTCCTGGACGGATTTCAAGGGGTCCCTGAACTCTGATGGGGAAGCAAAGTAAGTCATTGCTTTCACTAAGTTGTCCGGCTGCCAGAGAGGGTTCGTGGCACACAAGAAGACGAGAGCAGCTGCAGGGGGAGGGGCATCCCTTTCCTTGCTCTCTCTTCTCCCTCTCTCCGCTATCGCTCTGAGACTGGCTCCATTCCTCCTCTTCTGTTTTCCCCAGCACCTGGGCACCTGCTGTGTTTGCCTGCTTGGAGGCCTTGCACCCCCTGCATCCAGCAGTCCTGGGTTGTGGTTTTAATTCCGGGAAGGCCTTTTCCCCCTGTATTTTCTCTTTCCTCCTTTTTAGACATTTGCTAAGTGTTTGTGTGTAATCTTGTGCCTGGGAAGCCCCAGAGACCAAAAGAAAGGAGATCAGAAAGGCAGTGTTTTTCCTGGAGAGAAGGACTGGCTGGCCATGCTGCAACAATGGCTTGAATCCAATAGGACAGAATTTCATATGGATAAATTGTAGAGTCTGGGGTTCTGAAAAACCAGCTCCACAGAGATGAGCTGGGAGAGACGGGCGGTCTGTCTGAAAAAGATCTGGGAGGTTTAGTGGATCGCAATCTCAGTGAGAGAGGGGTGTTGCTGAGTAGCCGTACACACGAATGGGATCTTAGCTTCCTTTGTCTAGGCAGGGGAGGTAGGCAGGGGAGGTTACAAGTGTTTCTTAAGCTCCTGTGATGTAGCTGGGGGAGTGGACTGGTTCTGCTTGGCCCCCAAGGGCAGAACTGGAAAGAGAGGCCCGAAGTTCTAAAGCAGTGGTTCTCAACCTTCCTAATACCGTGACCCTTTACAGTTCCTCATGTTGTGGTGACCCCCAGCCATAAAATTATTTTCATTGCTACTTCATAAATGTAATTTTGCTACTGTTATGAATCATAATGTAAACATCTGATAGGCAGGATGTATTTTCATTGTTACAAATTGAGCATAACCCACAGGTTGAGAACTGCTGGTCTAAAGGGGCAGTTTTAGGCTGGATGATAGAAGACCTCTGCCCTCAGGACTGTCCCACAGCTGACTGGGCTGCCTTGAGGGAGGAGATGCTTTCCCCTCCCCTTGAGGTCTTTAGGCAAAGGCCCCAGGGTTTTCTTTTCGGGCACAGACTGGATTACAGGTCTCTGAGGTTGATTCTGTGACTTGGTGAGTTAAACCATGTTTGTCCTGACCAGGATCTGCCTGTTCCATCTCCCTCGAGGGTCTCCTGGGTGTCGCTGGCACCTGGAAAAACTTTGACCCCAGCCCCGGATGCAGAGACTGTCATAGCTGGAAGGGAACTCAGAGATGGGCCCTGAGACTTGAGGCTGGCCAGGACCCCAGAGATGGGAAGTGATCTCCCTAGGCTCTGCAAGGCTTAGGTGGTGGGGCTGGGATGTGGCCTTGGTGCTTCATTTGCACCTGTGGCATGTTTCTGTGTCTTTTGCAAGCTGTAGCAGCAGGCATTTGTGTGGGGTGTCCCCAGAGGCTCAGTTTGTAGCTTAGAGAGGCACTGAGACTTTTGGGGAACCCCTCTGGGTTGCTCTGTGAAGGTCACAGAATGTCTTATGTCTAATTATTTCATGTCTGGTCTGTAGTGGAAAGAGTGTGGCCCCTGAAGTCCGAGGAGCCGGGTTGCAGATGTACCTTAAATGCTATTTGGCCCAGTGACTTCATACCTCTGCCTCAGTTTATAATGGGGAATGCCTCCCCTTTATAATAGGGAAATGGCTCAGGATGGGCTCTGCAGTCCCTTCTGGCTTAACTCTGCAGTCCCTTAGGCAGCTTACAGTTGGATCACAGAGCCCCTGCAGAGGCGTTGAGCTCAGTCCTTGAATTTTACCCTGGAGCTCATCTTCTGTAATGTCGGAAGAAACTGAGTCACATTGAGGGGAAGGTCAGCCAGGTGTAAGTATCTGCTCTAGGCTTTGAGCCCTGGGTCTCTGACTCCTTGACCTGGGTCTCTGGTCATCTTGCCAGCCCCTGTTCTTGACCTCCTTCCTGCCTGCCAGCTTTGAAAGAGATGAGTAACTCAGAGCCAGAAGTGTTCTCAGGGCACAGTAGGGTGGTAGGTGCCTGGGTCAGGGAACCATTCCTCAAGGGTGTCCTCAGGGGGCAGCTCTGAGCCCAGGATTTGGGTACAGAGGGAATTTCAGAGACCAGCTAGTGGTCAGAGGTCCCTTCACCCCTGGAGATGCTGAGCCTCAGAGGAGGAGATGTGGGTCTCTGAAGGGAAGTGACTGGCCTACAGTCTCTTGGCTACTCCGGGACTTGGAAGCAGCTCAGGCCTCTTACGCATGCCCCCTCTTGCCTTTCCACCTCAGACTTGGTTCTGTGCTGGTCAAATACCCCTTGAAGGTCCTGTTTTCTCTCTTAGGCTTCTCTAGGCCCTGGAACCACACTGCCCTTCTCCATGAGAGGCCCCCCCCCCCACTAACTGCTCCCCCTTCCGCCATGCTCCTCTGTTCTGGGAACAGGGTTCATCAGTCACCTTGGGCAGGCGACAGGTGGCCAGCTTGGCTGGAGGTTGTTCACTTACGTCCCTGCCCATGACCTCCAAGAACAAAGCACCTTTGCCTGGCCTCCCCATTAGAATGTAAGGGCATTTGCTTTGGATTTGGGTTTGCTGGGCCTGGCACTTAGCTCTCTGCTTCTCCCCCTTCTCTCTTTTTTCCTCCCTCTCTCCCTTTCCTTCCTCCCCCTCATCTCCCACCCCCATGGGTGGCTCACCTGGTTCCCTCACTGTCTCATCCTACTCTGTCTCTCCCACCTACACTGGGTAGGGCAGGGCAGAAGAAGCGGAGGGATGGGGGAAGCCTGCCGTGGGGAAGAGGGCGCTGCATTCCCAGTCAGCCTGGGCTTGGATTCTGCCTCGGCCTCTTTGCTCTGAGCTGCCTCAGTTTCCAGGAGGTGGCCGCGGAGGCAGCCTGGTTCTAGGTCTGAGATTCCCTGGCTTCACGGCTTGTGCTGGTCTCAGACGTTGCTCTGGGATTTCTGAACAAAAGGCTTTCAGTTCCCTGCTTGTGGTTATGCATTCATTCTTCCCACCGTTGGGCCGGGGTGGGAGCCCCGTTCCCTGGGCGGCAGCTGGGAGGCCATATTTTCCTCCACAAGTCCATGCAGGTCTGAGGCCCTGCCCGCAGGAGAGAGTTTTCCATTGGCAAGAGAGATGGCTGCCTGTTCCTGCCTGCCCCCCACGGATCCTGCCTCCTCTCCAGGGCTCATCAGCCGGGTTGGGCCTCTGGCTGGACATCCTGCCTGTCCTTGGAGGCCCCACTCAGGATATTCCCCCTTCTCGGGGCCACCAGCTCTGGAGGCAGGCCTTGGGTTCAAATCCCACATTCCACAGAGGCTGTAGGCAAGTCATTCAGCCGATTCATTACCTTTTAAAGGAGAAGATGGGACTGGAGATGCCCAGGGAGGCCTGGCTCACCCTGGCTCTCTGCTGCTGTGGCGGTCTGACTTAAAACCTAAATCAAACCTTTATAGGTTTGTTATTCCTATTGCCTGCATCTGGCTCCTTCCCAGAAAGCAGAGGCCCCTTGTGACAAAGAGTTGTTTTTTTGTAAAGAGAAAAAGTAAAAAGGAAGAAGGCGAAAGGAAAAAAACCCCAGATTAAGACATTGGGAAGGTCTGATGGTGTATGCAGCGCTCCGCTCCCATGGGCCCCGCTGCTTGTGGAAAGGAGTTTTTCATCTCTTTTTGGGGGGCTTCCTTTTTCTCTTTGGGTCCCCGGCTCCTAGGACAGGACGTGACACATAGTAGGTATTTGTTGGATTGGGTTGAGCCTCCTTTCACACCCCCCCCCTCCCGTAACAGTGAGGGGGAGAAGTATTCTGGAGCTGCAGGATGAGGGAGGAGGCTTTCCCTGTCCTACCTGTGTGGCCTCGGCCAAGTCAGCTTCCTTGCCTGGGCCTTGGCTTTCTTCATCTGTTAAATGGGTTGCAGTGTGTGCTAAAAATGCCCAGGCCCTGTGGGGGGTCTCTTGGGCTTATGTTGTGGGGGAGGTGGGTGGCACTGTCCTCTGAGCCTGTTTTATTAAGACTCGGGTCTTAGCAAGTCTGGGAACTCCCTGTGTTACACCTAGAAGGACCACGTTTCCCTGCTCTCCTTCGCACAGGAACGTCCCCAGACGAGGCCTAGAACATCTCTTTCTGCCAAAGTGGCTGTTGTTGAGGTCACACATGAAGAACCTGGGCTTGGGAAAGCCCAGGCTCAAACCTTGCCTCGGTTACCCGCCGGCTCCTTGGCACTGGGAGAGTCTCTTTGGCCCTCAGTGCCCATCATCTTCCTTGTCCAGCATGTCCTCCCTAGTCTAGAAAGCTGTTTAAAAAAAAAAAGAGGGAAAGCTGGCTGTCCAGCAGAGCCGAGAGCGTATGCCGTGCTCTGCCTCTGTCGCCCCCCACCTCCACTTGGCAGGTGGAAGATCAGTCTCATAATCTTGTCTGAGGCTGAGCCTTCTCCTTTTTCTTTCTTTTTCTCCCCCATTTTCATTATTGTGCCTACTTTTACTTACTTCACTGTGCATGTTGCCGTGTTTCCCTGAATTATTTTAATTTGTTTCTTCTGGGCCATTATCTCATGATGTTCGTGTCTAGGACTTGCTAACCCAGCGGTTCTCAACCTGTGGGTCGTGACTCCTTTGGGGTCGAATGACCCTTTCACAGGGGTCGCCTAAGATCGTAGGAAAACACATTTCTGATGGTCTCCAGGCAGATACACCCACACACGAGTGTTAAAGGGTCGGGGCATTAGGAAGGTTGAGAACCACTGTGCTGACCTGTTCTCCGGTCGGTTGGCAGCCGCTTTGTCATAAATGCCCTTATACACATTTTGGAGCCTGGGGGCCTTTCTGGGCCCAGGCCAGGAGATCTCTGCACATGCGTAGGGTACAGGGCCTAGGACTGAGTTTCTTCCTCACTCACCAGTTATTTCTGGACATTGAAGTTACATGTCCTGCCCCCTTTTTTCCCCAACACACCCGGTTTCTCTGATTGTCCCTGACTTCTGAAGTCAATCTAATGCCCCGGTGGGTTCCTGGGCTATGGGGTAGGAGGGAGACCGAGCCTAGGGACTGAGTCTAGGGCCCAAGGGGGCAGCCTGGAGGCTCCCGGGATCTGATGGGAGGCAGTAGTCTGGCCACTTGGAGAGGTCTGGAACAGCTGAGGGGATAGGACTGGGCCGGGAGCGACCTTTGAGGCCAGGGCCTCGGCAGGTCCAGAGTCCTGGAGCACGTGTGGTAGCCATGCCTCTGGGGTGTCGGCCCCAGCCAGACAGGTGGGGTAGAACCTCTGCCTTGGGACATTTCCTGCTGCGGTCTCCTGCCCGGCTCAGATGTTGGCCTGTCTTCATTCATCCATTTGTTCATTCAGCAGCCGTCTTTATTCAGCTCTAAACACAAGCCAGCTGGGTGGCGCAGCAGATAGATTGCCAGGCCTGCAGTTGGGAGGACTCAGGTGCAAATCTTACTCCAGATACTAGCAGGGTGACCCTGGGCTAGTCACTTCACCTCTGTTGGCCTCAGTGTCCTCAGCTGTAAAATGGGGGTCACAGCAGCATCTCCCTCCCAGGATGGTTATGAGCATCAGATGAGATGATGTCTGTGAAGGGTTTAGCACAGGGCCTGGGGGCTTCTTCACCCCCATTTCCTAAGCACACAAAGCTCCATGGAGGATGCCAAGGTCCCAGGGAGGAGGTGGAGCAAAGTACAGCACCTTGCAGGCCCTCGGGGGGAGAGGGAGAGGAAGGGGACACCTGACTGTTCCTGGAGCACCCCGAGGCCTCGGAGGATGCCTGAGATTGCCTGTGTAGCTACTGCCTCTCCCCCTTCCTTGTTAAGAGGCCTTTTTGGGGCAGCTTTTTAAAATTACCAAGTATTTTTCTCTCCCTCTCGGACCCCCTCCCAAAACAAAACCTTTGCAAGAGCTCTGCCATCTTGCAGAATGTCCCCTCCTCCTACTCCCCATTTTTTTCTGGGCCCTCAGTGCCTTGGAAGGAGGCAGGAGAAAGTGGCGTTTGGGGCTCCCTCGAGCCTGGCCTGACAACCAGAGGTGGTCACGGGATCCCAGAGATGGTCGAAGGACCCCAAAAGCCATCTGGTCTAAGACTTCTTAACCTTCTTTGGATCCTGGGCCCCTGGGGTGATTGGCCTGGGGAAGCCTGTGGACCCTTCTCAGAAACACATAGAACTAGAAAGAAATCAATTATGTTGAAACACAGCCTCCAGAATATTTATTAACAAACAGCCCCCCAGCGACTTGCCCAAGACTGCCCATCCAGTCAGTTGCATAACCAGAGGAGGAAAGAGCTGAGGGGTCCTGAGGCCCGTCTGGGGGCCAGTAGGAAGGGGAGGTGGTATTTCTGGCAGTGGGGAGCCTGTGGTTTCCCCTTCCTCCCTCCCCCCAGCAGAGGAGAGGTTCTGTGTAGCCTCTGAAGCTGGGGCTGCTCCGTGGTGGGCGTGCTTGGCTCCTCTTTACTCCTCATCAATCCGTGTCTCAGGCCTAATGGGGCGCTCCCCTCCAGCGGCTGCCTTATCTTCCTGTCATGCTCCTGGGCCACCAGAGCACTACAGAGGCCTATTTGTCTGCCTGCAGATCCATCATGGTTTAAAGGAAGAGGGGGAGGGGGTGGGGAGGAGGGCTGGGCCCCCCTTGAGGCTGACAGAAGAGAGGGTCTGAGCCACATGGAGGGGCCTGGCCCTGTGTCCCCCGTGCCTCTGCGAAGAAGGGTGCTTGTCTTGGAGGGACGAGGGGACTTTGGGGGGACAGAGGAGAGTTTACAAGCTGGACCTCGCCACTCTTGGTGAGGCAGAAGCAATTCCAGGCTTCAGAGGGTCTCAGAGGCTAGCCAGACCACCCCCCATATTCTACAGATGAAGAAGGCCCAGGGGCAGATGCAGGATCGCAGAAGAGCAGGTTTAGGGCTGGAAGGGACATCGGTGCAGTGTCCTCAGCATCGAGGCCCAGGCTGAGTGATGTGGCCAAGGTGAAGGGGGCTGGAGAGTGTTTAAGGCCAGGGGCTCTGACTTCGGCTGGGGTCATTCCCACCCCCCAAATAAGCGTTGGCAGGATGAAGCCAGAGCATCAGAGACTTAGCTGAGGGCCTCACCTTGTGATCTCCTTTTGTGCTCACAGCTGCCTGGGGCAGAGCTTGCTAGACTCATCCACATTTTAGATATGGGGTAGTCCTAAGCCTGTGAGAGGGGACGTGACTTGGCCAGGGTCACCCAGCTACCAAGTGTCAGAGGTAGGATTTGAACTCGGATCTTCTGAAGTTCAAGTCTAGTGCTGTGTCCAGTGTGTCACCTGTCATTTTGAGATGTGAGGGTGTCTGGTCCAGAGGATGGAGAGCAGGTTGTGTGTGGAGAACATTTGAATAAGAGGGGGAGTGGTAGCTCATCTTTGTCTGGAGCTCTCCCGGCCACCCTGTGATGTCAGACTAACAAAGGACAGAGAGAAGGCTGGAGGCACTTGTCACTGTCACTGACTTTCCTCATCCACAAAATGGGCTCACAGTCCTTGCAGTCCTTCTACCCCAGTGAGTTAAGAACTTTCCTTTCCAGGGCATGGGGACCTGTGCCCACCCAAAGCAGCTTTTTTACACTTTTGGATAACTGGGCATTAGGCTGGATGGCAGCAAACACTTCCTAGCTCAGTTTTCCATCTTCTTACTGTCACTCCTCAGTTTCCCCTTTCTGTAAAATGGGTTCTGCAGTTCCCCTTCTTTCAGGCAAATATCCTGACAATGGACCTCTATGCAGTGGGATAGTAGGGAAAGGGGCTGCGGTGGGCTGGCATTCCTGAAGGTGGCTGGGCAATGGTATGAGAGGTGGCAAGGGCTTTATTTTGTGGGCATGTGGCACCAAGCTTCGCTTCTCTGTTGTCAGCCTTGGGTGGTGGTCCCTGGGGCTTCTGGGCTCTTCTGCCTCCCAAGATCTCCTGTGGTCATTCAAAAGTAACGGTAATTAATGAGCTTCGTCCAGTTGGTGTGTGGGTGAAATCGGGCTGACAGATGAAAGCGTCTGACCCCGCAGCCCCTCCTGCTAATCATGCCCAGGGGAAATATGGTCACGCCATTACACACACACAGGAACATACAGATGGTAGCTTATTTCACACCCCAGGCCTCTACATCCTGGGGGGGGCTTCCCTGCCACTGGATAGGAGCTTCCTTGGGGTCGGCCCCAAGTAAGCCACGATTGATGTGAGAATCTGGCTCCTTGTTTCTGTGCAGGCCCCCGTGGTAGGGGAGGCATGTGGTGGCTGCCATCTGGGGATGGGCTGCTCCCTCTCTCTATCCCCGCACCCAGGCAGACAGTGCCTGTGGCTGTGCCCTGTAGCTGAGGAGCCTGGCATCGGCAGGCACATCAGCCAAGGCAGTCCCCTGAATGCATAGTAGGGGAGGAGAGCCTTTGTCCAGGGCCGTTTGGGGTGAGCGTGCCTCTCCAGAAGCTGTTTGCAAGTTCCTGTGTCTCCGTGCGGCCAGAAGCCCACGAGAGGGGTGTCCAAGCTTTGGAGCGTGTGCCACCAGATGGAGGCTTTGGGGGGACCCAGTAGCCCAGTACCAGGTGTTTACTAAGACTGGGCCCTTTTCCAGTCTTCTCTCCTGCATTGTTTTTCTGTCTTATTTGAGATCCTGGGGGAGGGAAAGGAGCTGTGGTGGTCCTCAAGGATGCTGATGCTCCCTGGTGTATTGTGTGTGTGTGTGTGTGCGTGCACGCGTGCATGCGTGCGTGCGTCCCAGGGAGTGATTGACCCGGCTGTCCCAGGCACTTTCTCACTGACCCTCTGCTCTTCTCCCAGGTCACGCGTCCTGCCCCCTGGGTAGCCACTCGAGCCAGAGCTTCCCTGGCCTGTTGAACGCTCATGTAATGGGGGAGCCTTTGGACGTGTCACTGGCAAGAGGGGACCATTTCTTGGCTGGAGGGGCTTTTTAAGGGGGTTATTTGGGAATAGTGTGTAAATTAAATAAGCAGTCAGTAAATAAATAAGTAATGAAATTAGCAGGGTGCCTAATTACATGAAATTCATAATTACGTGTGGATGCCTGTCTAATAATTTCACTTGTTTTTAAGCTCTACTTCTGTTATGTGTTTCTAACTAACCCGTCTCCCTTCCCCCAGTTATTTTTCTCTGTGATTAGGATTGGGAGCATCGGGCTGCCTTCCAAAAAAGGATCCTCCTTGGTGCGTGGTTTCTGCTTCTGAACCTTGGACCCGTTTCTTCATCTGGAAAGTGGGGATGGTAATAATGCTGGTAGGGCCCCACCAGGACGCTGTGAAGAAAATGGGCTGTCTTTTGGGGTCACTGGCCCCGGTGATTTTTTTTTTTAGTGGTCGGTAGTGGGAGGTGGCCGCTGTTTCTGGTAGGTGGGCAGTGATTCAGAGGAGTGGCAGGCAGAAGAGAAGGATATGGGTTTGGGTGGTAGCACAGAGAAGAGTGCTGATAGCAGGAAGACCTGGGTTCGGATTTGGTCCCAGACACAAAAAGTGTAGCCCTGGGCAGGTGTCTGACTCAGTGTCTTCGTCTGTAAAATACCCCCTACCTCCTAGAGCAGAGAGGATAAAATGAGGCATTTGTAAAGGGCTTTGCACACTTTTCGTAAATGCTAGCTGCTTATTAATTAATTAAGAAGACCTGTGTGGCTCATGACCGTACCGTACCAGATTTGGAACCAGGATGTGGGTTCAGACCCTGCACAGCTGCGTCACCTCATAGCTAAAACTGGGGGGTCGGCCTAAAGGACCCCCGCGCCATGCCCTGCTCAGAATTCCCCTTCTTCTGAGCCGCTGACTTTTGTTTAGATGTTGGCTGGTTCTGCAGCCCTGGGTAAGGCTCCCTGTCTCTGAGATGAGGGCTTTGGATGAGGCGCCCTGGGTTGAGGGCCTCATTTGCCCAGCTTCTCTCATCTCTTGGACCAGAGGCTCTGCTCTTCCCCTTGCCAGGGCCACGAGAGGCTGCCCCAGCTGGTGGGGAGCTCCCCTTCCTGCTCAGGCTGTCAGCCTGTGAAAGGCCTCAGGGCATCTTGTTTCCTTCTCCTGACCCCTCATTTCAGTAGGGCAGGGAGCTGGGGTGGTTTTAGAAAGGTTAAGAGCCTTGTCCAGGGTCATCCAGCTGCTGTCTGAGGCTGGATTTGAACTCAGGAAGATGAGCCTTGATAAATCCAGGCACAACCTAGCTGCCTCTGTTGTGTGCCGAGCACTGTGCTACGTGGTGGGGGGTAGGTACAAAGAAAAGGAAGAGGGGCCCTGCTCCCCAGGAGGCAGATTGGGGAAGATGGGGCAATGTGGAGGAAAGGTCGGCTGCATAGGGCTACTTGGAGACTTAGGAGGATGGCAAGGACAGCGCATTGCCTTTGGGATGGGCCAGAGGAGAGAGGGGATTCTGGGCTCCGTTAGGCACAGGGGAGGGCCAGGGACACAGGGTCTGATCAGAGGAGCACAGGGGAGGGGACTTTCCATAGGCAGGAAGGCTGGAGGTGGGCCCTGGCCAGCAAGGGGAGAAGTAGAGTGGTAGCTAGGGAGGTTCATGTGCTCCTCCCACAATTCTGGGTCGGGAAGTGGGGGATGTGTTCCCTCCCATCCCAGGCAGTTACCTTTCCCTCAGGATAGGGACTGGCCCTGGTTCCTCTGCTCCCTAAGATCTTTGCTGAGAGGTACCTCTTTTCTGCATATCTCTCACCTGTGAGAAGAGCTTTGTCTTGAACTTGAGTCCTTTCAACTCCAAATCCCATAATTTTCCCCTTCAACCACAAAAAGTTCCCTATAAGTCAGATATTATTTTGAATCCACTAGGGAACTCACCAGAGCAGGGAAGCCCAAATAGACTTGGACCCCTTCCTTGGAGGTCTTCAAGCAGAGGTTGAACTACCTCTTGTTAGAGGTGGTATGGTAGGAATTTGTTTAGTATTGAGGAATCTGGGGTCTGTGAGCATCTCTTTCTTTTTAAAAATACTTTGATAATTGCATTAACATTCATTAAATTTTTTTGAGTTCCAAATTCCCTTCCTCCCTCTAGCTTTTCCTCCTTCCTGTTGAGAAGGCAAGCAATGGGGGGGGCGGCTAGGTGGCGCAGTGAGTAGAGCACCGGCCCTGGAGTCAGGAGTACCTGAGTTCAAATCCGGCCTCAGACACTTAACACACACAAAAAAGCTAGCCGTGTGACCTTGGGCAAGTCACTTAACCCCAGCTGCCCTCCAAAAAAGCAAAAAAAAAAAAAAAAAAGAGAAGGCAAGCAATGTATCAGTTATATATGTGAAATCATACAAAACGTATGTGCGTATTTGCCAGGTTGCAAAAAAAAAAAAAAAAAAGCTCAGGAAAATGAAGAAAGTGAAAAAAATTAGACTTCGATTTGCACTTAGCGTTCATCAGCTCTCTTTCTGGAGGTGGATGGCCTTTTCACTGTAAGTCATTTGGAATTGTCTCAGACCTTCCTGTGGCTGAGGAACCGAGTCATTCACAGTTGATTGATGGTCATTCAGTTTTGTGGTCGCCGGCTAGAATGTTCTCCTGATTCCACCCCACCCCTTTTGCTTTGCATCAGTTCGTATAAGTCTTCCCAGGTTTTCTGAAACCACACTGTTTATCATTTCTTATAGCACAATGGTATTCTATCACAGCCTTGTTCATGCATTCCTCAACTGATAACCCTCAGTTTGCAGTTCTTTGTCACCACAAAAAGAGCTGCTTTAAATATTTTTGTCCAGATGGGTCCTTCCTTCTCCCCCTTTTATGTCTTTGGGGTAGTGGTATTGGTCTTGCTGCGAGGTCAGAGAGTATTCACAGATTCATAGTCCTATGGGCATAGTTCCAGATTGTTCTCCAGAATGACTGGGCCAGTTCTCAGCTCCACCAACAATGCAATGTCCCAGTTTTTCCAAATACTCTCCAACATTTATCATTTTTTTTTTCTGTCAGTTTAGCCAGTCTGATAGGGGTAAGGTCTTACCTCAGAGTTATTTTAATTTGCATTTCTTTAATTATTAGTGATTTAGAGCATTTTAAATAAGTGATTCTTGATAGTTTTCTTCTACTAACAACTGCCTGTTCATATTCTCTGGCCTTTTATCTGTTGGGGAAATAATTGTATTTTTAATATAATTGAATTTTGTGGTGTAATCCTGTGTATTATTCGCATTTAAGTTTGTTCTGAGAAGAAGGCTGAGGGGTGTCACAAACCCCTTCAAGTGGTGCATTACACTGAAAGAGGGCAGAGCCCTGCTTTGCTTGTGGGCTGACCAGCCGGCTGTTGAGGTCTCTTCCAAACGGGTTATGATTCTGTGAGTTCAGTTTTGGTTGATGTTTCTTGTAAATTTGGATTTGTAAAAGTCAGCTTTACTTAAATGAAAAGGGTATTTTTTCTTTTCTAAAAAAAATCTCTTTGAGGTATGTTTGTGTGTGTGAAAAACAGGTTCTGGGATCTTCCCCAGAAATAATATACAGAGTCTAGTTGCTGGCTCTGTGTTCTTTGCTGTCTCTTGCGGGTGCCAGGGCTGTGTCAGCCAATTGGCCCATGGATGGAGGTGTCAGATACCGTGCTCAAGGGCGCCGTTCTCATCTGTGCGAGGAGTTCTCTCGGACTCTGCCTGCTTAGGTAGCCGTCCAGGGGCTGACCGTGCCTAACCTGGACATGCTCAGGAGTGGAAAGGTTATGATGGTTCCTGTTTCTCTCTCTCATTCTTTTTGTGTTTACCAGCCACGGTGGGTACCCATCACCCAGATGGGGAAAATTGAGGCCATTTCAGTTCCTTGTCCCAGTTGGTGTTGCCTCTTGGTAAGGGCATCTCTTCATGGCCATGTTGGAGGAGCAGGTAAGCTGTGAAACCTGTAGTCTAATCCTACTCATATGTTGGACAGATCATAGGATTGTGTGGTGGACAGCTGACTGGACCTTAGAGACCAGAGTCCTCTTTCCTCTGTCTTGTTCCTTTTGAGATGAGAAAGTTGAGGGATGTGAAGTGATTTGCCCAAGGCCTTAGAATCACTTAGTGGAAGGATGTCAGCTGGGACCTGGCCCATGGCATAGCATAGCCTGCCTAGCCTGCCTTGTAGCATAGTAGACAGAATGCTGGACCCAGAGTCAGGAAGTCCTGATTTCACATCTGGCCTGGGGCCCTCTGTGGTCGTGGGCTGCCCACGAGGGCTCTGGGCTGCCCACGAGGGCTCTGGGCTGCCTACCAGGGCTCTGAGCAGCTCTGGGAAATGACAGGAAGGTACCAGTGAAGCTTCACTAGCTGAGGGAGGCCTGGCTAGCCTGTCTCCTGTTGAGGGTAAGATACAGAGACAAAGACATCAAAAAGAAGCAGTCAGGCTCTCTACCAGCTTCCTCACATTCTACTGAAGAAGAAAAGTCAGCCGGCTGAGTTGGTGAGAGGGAAGGGCCCTGGCGTTTCCAGACTGGCCAAGGCCTGGGGGTGGGGAGGGGGCACAGGGGTGCGGTAGGGAAGAGAGAAGAGCCGGGAGCAGTGGGAGGAAGTGGCCAGAAGGCAGCACATTGAGACTGGCTGTCAGGGAAGGCTTCCAGACCTCTCCAAGAGTAGAGTGGACCACCTGGACAGAACCACTTGGGTTCTCCTTTGTTGGGACGCTTGGGGCAAAGTCTGGATGGCCAGTCGCTGGAGATATTTAGGTCCCAGAGGCAAGTTGTCATGGTTGAAAGAGCACTCTAGATTTGGAATTTAAGGAGGGACCTGAGTTCAAATCCCACCTCAGACATTGCTTAGCTGTATGAACCTGGTAGAGTCAAGCTGCCTGCCTCAGTTTCCCCATCTGAAAAATGATGAGAGGGTTAGACTAGATGGCCTCTGAGGTTCTTTTTAGTGCTTGGTCTCTGATACTGGAGTGAATTTTTCTATAATAATAAAATAGCATTTCTGTAGCTCTTTATTGGTCCTGTCCCTGGGAGCTTGTGCTGTTACTGTCACCCCCATTTCACAGAGCCACGTACCTCCCACCATCCCCTTCTCTGCAGCTCCCCTTTCTTGTTTGTCTCCCCCATTAGAATGGAAGCTCCTTGAAGGCAGGCTTGGGTAGCTTGGGCTCCTAGCCTCGGTGTGGAGCATGGCTCAGGGCAAGCTTAACAAACGCTTTGTCTTCTTCTCCCTGTCTCAGAGGCGTTTCAGGGAGGGCCTAACGCTGAACCTGAGACAAGGAAGGGGCAATGTTGGAGGTCTTTGGATCCCTTCTAGGGGATTTTCCTTCCTTTTAGACAGAATGAAAACAGGCACCTTTTGTTTTCAGGCTTTTTTCATTGGGTGGATTTTTTCTTTTTTCTTTTTTCTGTTTTTTTTTTTGGGGGGTTAGCTGATCCACTGGGGATGTAGAGCTGGGGGGCCCTTCATGGCCAGCTAGTCCAGCTTTCCCCCCCCCCCCCGCCCCAATTTCACAAATGAAGAAACTGAGACCCACAGAAGGTGTGGTTTGTCCCAGGTTACATTATTAGTTACAGAACCATTGAGTCGGGGAAGGAGTTCAGAAGCTGGGGCTGGATCTCTTCCTGCTACTTGGGAGACACCGGTCCAGCTCATCTCAGTTCACTGTTTACTAAGCTTCTCCTCTGTGCCAGGGACTGGGGTGTGGGATTGGAGAGAAATTTTAAAAAAGATCAAAACTTAAGATTAATCTTCTCTTGGCTCTGCTCCTGACTTGTATAGCACATCCCAGCAGCCTTTGCACCGCGAAGTCGCCTCTGTCCTTGTAGCCTCTCTCTGCCCCTGGGCCCCCTCTTCTGATTGATTGGGGAGCTCCCTCCAGGCCAGCCGTCCTTCACTCCTGGCTCTGTGGTCCTTTTACATGCTCCCCAGGGCACTTCTCGACACCCCATCTTTCAGGCTGCTTTTTACAAGCCATTCTCCACTGGAATGGACTGTCCTGGAGAGGAGGTCTGTCTTTTTGCACAGGTCCCTAGAGAACACAGGAAGCATTCCATAAGTGCTCGTTGACTGAGTCTTCAGCTTTTAGGCAGACTCAGCGGGCATTTGGCTGGCTCTGTTGAGCTGCCCTTCTTTCTGGGGCCCATGTGTGCCTTCTGTTTCTGGTCTCCATGCCCCGAGAGCTGGAAGCTGAATGACGCTTTGGGGATGGAAGAATACAGGTGCCCTGAGTGTCCCGGTTTAACAGGCTCAGAGGGGACAGACTTTTGATTCCCGCCCATCTGTGGCTGGTCCCCTGTACATTATGCTGCCTATCAAGGAGGCACTTGGGGTTTGTGGGTGGATTGATGGGTGGGAAGATACCTTTGAGAGGAGGACTCTGGCATAAGGCCCAGAGTGCTGGCTTTGGGTTAGGAGGACGTGGCCATCACTTCCATCTCAGATGCTTTCTGCCTGTGTCCCCTCAGGCAAGGCCTTTCCTCTCTGAGTCTTAGTTTCCTTGTCTGTGATAAGGGGTTGAACCAGAAGCTGGCCTCTGAGCTGAAGTCTCTTCCCTCTGAGGTTGGGTTTGGTGGCTTCTGGTCCCCTCTAGCTCTGCAGCTGTGCTCCTGCCATCATGCGGACTTTGTGACCGTGGGCTGTCATTCAGCCTTCCCCGGCCTCAGCCCCCTCATCTGTACAATGGAGAGATGGGACACGCCGGCCTCTCCCTGCTCTAGGGTCCCATGGATATCCCATGGATAGCCCCAACACCAGTGAGCCTTTATGCCAGAGGACCCATATCCTAAGAAACTCTTTTCTAGGCCTCCCCCAGCCTCCGTGGAGGCTTCTTTCTCAGGCTGAGCGGTCTCACCAGTACTGGGCTTTCCCCCCTCACTTCTCATAGCTTCTTGTGCCCCGGGGAGTCCTGGAAACAAGTGGGGAAGGGCCAGACGGCCAGCTGGAGCCTGGGGTGAGGCAGCCTGGTGTTCCAGGAGGTGGAAGGGACACACAGCCTCTGTGCTGCCCTGCTTTGTCTTCACAGCTGCTTGTGAGGGGGAAGGGCTCTTATGATTCCCATTTCCCAGCTGACGAAACTTGAAAAGTGACTTTCTCAGAGGTGCACATACATCAAAGAATACACAGTCCTGTATTAAGTGCCTGCTGTATATATAAGAGGCATTGTGCGGAGCATCGAGCATAGAGAGGAAGGCAGAAGACAATCTTTGCTCTCAGAGCTTGCCGTCTGTTGGAAGAGACAGCATCTGGGCAGTTAGGTGCAGTCAGTCAGCATTTAGTAAGTGCCTACTGTGTACCAGGCAGTTTGCCCCCCCAATTGCCAGAGATGAAGAGGTAAAAGGTGATTCCCGAGGGCAGTGATAGGGGCACCGCTGGTTCTGTTATCACCCACTGTGGGGTGTGGGAGGAGATGGTGAGCCCCTTGTGGGCAGGAGCTTTGGATTCTTGTGTCTCCAGCATCCAGGGCCCTGGAATGGGGTCAATGCTTAAAAAGGATTTGTTTGTCGAGTCATCATTTGGGAGATGAAGACATTTGAAGCCTCGAAGGTTTCCGTGTTTGGCCCTGGTTCACGTGCAGTAGAGCATCGTGGGTTTAAGACTGGAAGGACACACACAGTCCAAAGCCCTCATTTTAAACGTAAAGAAACGAAGGCCCCGAAGGCAGCCAAGGATGTGGCCGGCGTGTCAGAGGAGGTGTTTGTAAAGCCCCCAGCACAGTGCTCTGTATACAGTAGGCGCTTAATTAATGCTTATTCTCCTTAACCTCTCCTGCCCTCCCTCCCCAAACAACTTTGTATTTATTTTGTTCAAACTCATTTGTGTACATTTCTGTAAACTGGAGGGAAGCAGCAGTTGCCTTAAAAAAAAAAGTGCATCCTCGGCGCCTGGTATATAGTAGGTACTTAGATGCCTGTTGATGAATTGCTTAAATCAGTGACTGAGTTGCGATTCACAGTGGTGAGTTCTGTCCCCAAATGCAGCTCCTGACTCAGTGCACCGGCCTTCCCCCGTCCCCCCTTTGTGTCTTGTCTTAGAGCAGAGCGCTGTGGGGCCCACCAGACCTCAGCAAGCCTGTGCCTGGAGTTTGGAGTGATTTCTCACAAGTTAAATGTTGTTTTCTGGGGACCGTACCATGGAGCAGAAATGCTGTTTTCAGAACCCTTGGCCCGCAAGAGGCTCCTCTCCTCAGAGGGCAGTCCTGTGTCTCCTGGGGAGCCAGCCCGCCATCCCCGCTTGCTCTGGGCGGGCTGGCCGGCTTCAGAGCTAAATCGTTGGTGGTAGTGGGGAAGGTGTGGGAATGGGGTTCTCTCCAGTGCTGTCCTGAGCTTTCTCCAGGATGCGTTGAGATCCCTTGAGCACAAGCCTTCTGGCCTACGTGGGGTGGTGATGGGGAGTGGGCAGGAGCGGAACCGGGCCTTCCCCTTGGCCCCTGCTCCTCTTCTCCCTTATCCCCTTCTTCCCTCCTCCCTTCCCTGGGATGCCCGTCCCTTGCTGGGGGCCCACGGTGTGGAGCAGAGCTGAAAACAGTTTCCAGAGATTAATGAATGCTGCCTTGCACACGTAATTAGCCCGGACAGCTGGCGGCTCGCAGCTGCTGGGGTATGGGGTATGGTTAAAGAAGAATTAAAAAAAAAAGTGGGGACAGTTTCCTTCTCTTCGTAAAATTGTAAAGGTTTCACCTTTTCCATCTTAATGGAGTGATTTCAGTGTTTACTTTCAGTGCTGGGAAAAATAGTATTAAAGGTTTTTTTTTTCCCCTTTGTCTGAGCTTTTCCTCCTTGGGTGTGATTTGTGGCAGGCCCCTCTGTTCCGAGCCTCCGGTCTTGGCAGTGAAGAGTTAGGCTTCTTTTAGAAATCATCAAAAATTTTAAAAAAGTTATTTTGTTTTTATTTTTAGATATGTTGTTGACTAGTCCTCCAGGTCGGATGCAGTGCTGGGTTCCTCTGGTGCTACGCTCAGCAGACCCCGGCTACCCACTTGCTCCTCTGTGGCTCTGACCTGCCCTACCCAGTCCCATTTAAGGCCCTGGACTCTGGTGGCCTGGGACTTCCTGACTCCTGCAGCGTGAGCCAATGTACACCGTGCTTAGGCCACGTGGCCCTGCTGATGTCTGGGGTAGATTTCTGGCTTTGCCCGCTTCCTGGCTCTCATTCTGGGGGAGTTGTGTGGCCCCCGTGGATGGAGCTGTGTTCTGGATGGGGAAGAGAGGATCCTTGGAATCAGGACCCGAGTGTGGGTCATGGCACGGAGCCTGCCGCGGGGCCAGGCACTGAGACATGCTGGGTCTCTGTTGTTGATCAGAAGCCTTTATTTGAAGCGTCTTGGTATGTGACTGGTCAGCTTGATCTGGGCGTTGGTGGAATTTCCCAGAGGGACAAGGCCCAGACGTATGTATCAGGGGGGCGTTTCTCATCCCTGAAGATCGGTTCTCCTTGACAGAAGCTTACGCGGTGGAGGAGAGGAGGGGGAGTGCGTTATCAGTGCAGGGGACAGTTTGGCCGAGGCATCAGGCCCCAGCACAGAGGAAGGGGAGTGCGGATGTCTGGGCTGAGGAGGGAGAACCAGGCGCCCTGGGCACACCTTGGGGCAGAGGAGGGCACAGGGGCTGGGAGATCATGGAAGGCTTCCTGTAAGAGGTGGCTGCTCGAAGAGAGAGGGGGGTGGGATGGGGGGGTTCACAGACAGAGCCCTGGGCATGTGCTGCTTACGAGACCTTGGTCAAGTAGCAGGAGTCTGGGTGTGGCATCAAGGAGGCCCGTGTGACTTGTGGGAAGTGGGAGACGACAGGAGAGAGAGAAGCAGAGCTCAGGGAAGCGGAGGTCTGAGGTCAGTCTGGGAGTGGCTCCACTGGCTGGATTTGGGTCCTAGCTTCGCATCCTTGAGGCAGGCTTTGAGCATGAAGCGGCCTGTCTAGTAGGAGACTTCTCTGGGAGTGCGGGGAGGCCCCCTCAGAGACAGGGGCAGGTTCCCACCCTGGGCTGGGACACGTCATCCAGGACAGAGGCAGGGAGGGCCTGTAACTCGGTGCGAGCGTGCAGCAGGAATGTGGCAGCTGTGTCTCCCCGGCCTTCCCTGTTCCTCACTCAGTCTCAGCCCACTCAGGGATGTGGATGTCGGAGGCAGGTGGTCACCCGTCAGGTCGGCTGTCCCTTTCGTCTTTGCGCTGCTTCCTGCTGAAGCTGGGAGTAGAGCCCAAGCTCATTTAGGGAGGGGGCCTTATGCCGCCCGGGCCCCCCTGGCTCCCTGTGCAGCCACAGCTGCCTCCCGCACCCTTCCTCCTCACTGTGGCCCTCACACTCTCGGCCCGGGTATTTTGTGTGTTCCCAGGGGTCTGCCCTTTGCAATGAGAGCTCCTCCAGGGCAGGGCCTGGGATCTTCACTTGTGTAAAGTTGGCTCTCTAGCTCTCTTAGGGTCCCAGTGACCCTGAATCTGTATCTGGATGGTGGGCCTGGGCGCTCTCTGGTGCCCTTTCACCCTGGTACAGAGAGCTTGTTCAGCAGGTTCACGGAGCAGCGCCAGTGATGTTCCAGGAAGGCGGGTGTGTAGTGGCAGTGGTGATGGGAGCTAGTGGCCCATCTGAGGAGTTGTCAGTTTTCAGAGTCCCTTCCCCGTTACAGCTCATGGGCTGCCCCCGATGGCTCATGGGCCACCCTGAGGTAGGTGCTGTTAGGAAGCCATTTAACAGATTGGGGAGACTGAGGCTTGGAGTTCAGATGGCTCGCCTAGGCTGACCTCTGGTCTGTGCCTGTGGCAGGCTTTGCACTTGAATCTTCCTGACTCCCAGTCCAAGGCCCTTTAGGTGGTGCTGGCGGGTTTGTGTGGCACTGCCCATGCATGTGCTCACCTTAGGAGCGGAGGCAGATGGGGGCCTGGCGCTCTGATCTCATCTGCTCCGCTTCCCCAGGGGACACGGCCACTCTTGGAGAGCCAGGAGATGTTGGGGTAGTGCTGCCCGCTCAACCCTTCATTCTCGGAGGGAGGCACCAGGACCAGACCGCCCGTCCTGGGCCACCTGTGAGCTCGCTAGGATCCTGAGCCTTGGTGGCGCCATCTTCTCTTAGATTGGGTTCCAGGCGCTCTCGTGGCCCATCTCTTAATTAGCCTTGGGAATGGCTCGGATTTGCTCAGACACTAATGTGTCTTTAAAATGTATTTTCTTTTTTTCTCCTTAAATTAAATTTGCCTGTGGACCTAAATAAGCGGAAAGGAATGTCATTAAGTCATCACCGGGATATTGTTTTCTCCCTCCGACCTGGCGTGTTGTGCTGAGTCGGCGCTTTCTCGCACAAGCTGGGATCTGTTCCCCGCCGCTGACTGCTCTCCCGTCCTTGTGGGCCGGCTGCCAGGGGTGCAGCTTCTCTGAGGACTTGTTGTTCCTTCCCTGGGTGGCGGAGGATGACGCCGAGGCGGGAGTGATGAGGCATGGGGTGCTGGGAGCCAGGCCCCGATCACTCACCCCCCCTAGGAGATGGCCTAGCCATAGAACGGGATGCTTTCTGTGGATATTCCCACCTCCTTTGCTTTGCCCATGCCGGTTACCCAGCCTGAAGTGCCTTTCTTACTGCTATCTAATGATAACTACTGCTGATAGGGTGATTGATGGCCTTGAAGCTCACCATCCCTTTGGGGTTGGTAGTGAGTGTTTTATCATCTGCACTTCATAGATGAGGAAACTGAGACCCAGCCGTGTGTGTGTGTGTGTGTGTGTGTGTGTGTGTGTGTGTGTGTGTGTGTGCGTGTGCACGCGTTGGTCAGTGTCAGAGCAGCATTTCTGAGCCAGGCCTCTGGGCTGGCAGACCCCACGTGTTCTGTGCTCCAGAGAGCATGTCCGTCTGTGGAGAGATTCTGGCCGTCCTCAGCCCCATCCATTTCACAGAAGGGGGGACTGAGGCCCAGAGAGGTTAGGTGACTTGCCTGAGGTCACACAGCCAGCAGGGGTCAGGGGGCTCTGAGCCCAGACTGTCTGACTCTGAGTTCAGACTTGTTTCTGCTGTTGCTGACTCAGTGAGGCTGAGGAGTCAGTACTTTGATGAGCAGATATTTATTGATAGCTACCTGCTCTGTGCCAGGCACTGGGCCTACTCTGCTCCTCTGTTCAGATCCAGCCCCTGGAGCTGCTCACCCAGGGCAGACAGTGGGGTCCCTTGTGGGGAAGGGCTTTGAGTGCCCCCTCTCTGCATGTCTCTCCTGCCCCTCCCTCTATTCTCCCGTTCTCCCTCCCTCCCATCCTCCCTGCCTCCTTCCTTCTCTCCCTTCTTCCTTCCATCTCTCCCTCTCTCCTTCCTTCCCTCTCTCCCTTCCTCCCTCTCTCCTTCCTTCCCTCCCTCTCTCCTTCCTTCCCTCTCTCCCTTCCTCCCTCCCTCTCTTCCTCCTTCTCTTCCTCCCTCCCTCTCTTCCTCCCTCCCTCTTTCCCTCCTTCTTTCCCTCCCTCCCTTTCTTCCTCCCTCCCTCCTTTCCTCTCCTCCTCTTCCCTCTCCTCCCCTTTCTTGCCCTTCTCTCCCCTACTCCCCCTGTCCTTTTCTCCCCTTAACCCTCTATCTTCTCTAGAGTATAAGCTTCTGGAGAGCAGACACAGGGTTCTGCTTGGCATCCCTCCGAGCCCCTGGTTCAGTGGTCAATTCTGTTGATGTTGGGGCATGCTCAGGGGTGGCCAGGGAGCTGCCTTTGCCTGCCCTTTTCCTCTTGTGGGGACTGCTGTGGGCAGGAACATGGAAGTCTTCGGCTTTGTGTGCAGGGAATTTTCCCAGCCTGGCCGCCCCACCTTGTGCACTTACCCCATCATCTGTCCTTGCTGCCGTTGGGGCAGCCCCGCGTGGGACGGGCCCATGAGCACAGTCCAGGTGTCGCCAGCTGCCGCCCCTTTCTCTGGACGCCTCATCTCCATGCTGGAGCCTGGCCGGGCCCCACACCTGGAATGCTGATCCACCCCCAGTGGCCTCCTCCAGAGCTCTGCTCAGACCCCGCCTTATCCAAGGCCCTGAGAGGACTAGGCCCTGTGCATTTCTTGCTTGTACCTGGTTCATTTGCTCTTGTCTGCTCCATTAGCACGTGAGCCTCTTGAGGACAGGACCCAGGCAAGGCAGTCTGGTGCTCATCACTTTCCTCCTCTTTCAGTGCCTTCTGTCTATCTGACCCATATGAGGTCAGGGCAGTGCGGACACATTAGTATTTAGTGTTTAGAGCTTTGCAGATTGCCTGAGACAAGTGGGAGATGCACCATTCAGGAGCCAGAGAACCCTGGCTCTGTGTGCATTACAGGGGCAGCTTGAAGAGCTTCCCTTGTGGGGGTACAGGCAGGGAGGCCGAGCCTCCAGCTGTTTCCTGTTCTTCCAGGGTGAGTACAGTCAGGTTGTAAAAGCTAGGCTGCTCTTCCGTGGGGGGTGGAGGGTTATGGGGAGCCCCTATAAGGCCTGGTGGGTGTGCAGAGCCCGGCCCCCCTTAAGGGAAGGAGCATCTCTCATCTGTGGCTGTACCTTATTCTTACATTAGCCCTGGGAAGTTGGGGGCAGGCCAGGGCTTTCCCCTGGCCTTTCCACCTCCCTAGAGTATTTTTTAATAGATAGGGAAACTGAGGCATGTAGAGGCATTCCCCAGTGATGAGTAGGGGAGTGAGTCTGCTCCTGGGCCACACTGCTAGCCAGCTTCTCAAGGGCAAGGCCTCTTGGTGTTTTCTCTCTTTGTCCCCCAGCCTTGACCCTAGGATGTGTTTGTCCATCAGCTGAAAGCCTGTGAAGTAGGTGAGGCTTGCCTGGGTCCCAAGCTGAGAGCTCATGACCCTGGACCCTGGGCCAGAGAAGCTCGAAGAGAGAGAGCCCTGGCCCTGCCAGCCCCTTCTCCCAACCCCTTGGGGTCCTCTGACCACATTCAAGTGGATGGTCACCATTTTGAATGTACAGGACCTGGGTTCGAATGCGGCCCTGGATGCTTCCTGTTCCTAAAGTTCAGCTGGTTCAGGGCAGAACAGAGGGGCTGGGCTCCTCAGCCCAGGGGCCTTTCAGCCCAGGAGGGGGCCAGGAAGAAGTGCTTCCAGGGAGTGGGCCAGCCCGGGGCCTGGGGCTAGCCCCAGCTTGGCTGGCCCTTGTTGTTTTCCCGGAGCCTTGTGGGCCGGCTGGGCTGGGTCTGGGGAGGCCCAAGCTATAAAAAGGCCTCCCTCCCGATGCTGGAGCCCGGCTCCTCCGTGTCTTTTGGAAGCGGGCCAGGGTTCCCATGGCAACAAAGCATTATTACTTACTGCCGCCAAGGCTGGGAGAAAATGTTCCTACTTTTGGCTTCTCAACAGGAGGGTGGACTTATGTAATCCTCAGTGTTTATAGGCTGAGGCTGGCAGGAGCCGAGCGGGCGTAATTACAGGCTGTGCATCGCCCTCTCCACGCAGGCTTGGGGGCTGCGTGGCCCCCTGCCTTGGGTCCTCCTTTGCCTCGCACCCTCTGACCCTTTGTGCCTTTGGGACTGGGCTGGGAGCTGGGGCTGTGGGGCAGGCGGGCTGCTGGCTCGGGGCCCGGCCTGGCCCAGAGGTGGGGCAGGGTTGGGGAGGGGAGGCTGTGCTCACAGAGCCCCAGCTCCCCCATTGTGCGGCTGCCTCTGCCTCCACCAGGCAGCCGTGGAGGGCTACCAGTCTCGCGGGAAGTTAGAGCCTGGCATGGGACAGCCTGCAGAGACTCCAGTCTGGGAGGCCCAGATCGCGGCCCATTGATCCAGCCAGCCGAGCCGTCTCTGAGAGCCATGGATCGGGACTTGGAAGCTTGGACGCTTCCTCTGGCCAAGAAAAGGATCATGTGACTGCTGAGCCCTTGGAGGATGGTTTTTAGTGGGGGAGCTCGGGAAGTCGGTGGACTGAGCTGACCTGTCTGGAGTGATTTTTACTTTTGGGAGGCCAGCGAGTGGGACCGCTCTTGGGAGCTGAAGGCTGAGAATGCCCAGGCAGGAAAAGGCTGGTCCCTGGTCGTGGGGTTTGGGTAAGACAAAGTTGGTAGGCTTTGGCTGAGACCCCCACCCTGTGCCTGCTGGGGGCCCCTGGCTCTGGGACTTCTCACTCCACCCTCAAGTCACCCCTCTTGGCAAGTCGCCTGGAGCGCCCGAGCAATGGA
>CM053594.1:30940872-30972478 GCA_028646575.1 Pseudocheirus occidentalis | reverse complement strand
AAATGGAAATTAAGGGGATGCCCATCAATTGGGGAATGGCTAAACAAGTTATGGTATATGCATGTGATGGAATATTACTGTGCTATAAGAAATGGGAAGGAGATGGTCTTCATAATTACCTGGAGAGGCTTATACGAACTGATGCTAAGTGAGAGGAGCAGAACCAGGAAAAACTTGTACACAGTCACAGATACATCATATATGTGACAACCAACTTTGATAAACTGGACTCTTCTCAGCAACGCACAGTTAAAGACAACTCTACAAGTCTCAGGATGGAAGGAGATGTCTACATTCAGAGAAAGATCTAGAAAGACCAGAATTTAAATGGAGACTGAAGCAATACATCCTATCGTTCTTTTCTATGTTTGGTTTTGTTTCTTTTTTTCCCATTGTTCACTCCATTGGTTACAATGGTTCTATACAACCAGACTACTGTACAATGTGAAAGAGCTTACAGATGCTATACATGATTGTATGCCACCATGGGGGGTGGGGAAGGGAGGAAGGGGAGAAAATCTGAAACTCAAGTGATTCTGGAACTGAATCTTGTAAACTAAAAGTAAACAAGCAAGTCAATAATAAAAAAGAGCCAAAAAAACGAAAAAAAGAAATAAAAAAGAAAAAAAAATTCCCCCAAAAGAATACATGTATGTAGTCGTCAGGGAAAGAACCAGCAGATGACACTGAAGAAACCTCTGGGTTCTCATGAGCTGGTCATATCATGAGAACCAAAGAGTTAATTGACAGGTAATTATTAAGTACTTCCTATGTCAAGTAAATGTGGCCAAAGGCTTCATCCTCATCTACCTCCTCTTTCTGGGAAAGGATTGCATTCTCCCCACCCTTCAAATATAGAAATAGTCCTCTTGCCCTTGGGGGCAAGTCCAATTTCGTTTCTTATCTGGGTGTGGTGTTTGGCAAAGTCTACCCAGGAAGACCAATATCTTGACAATTCAGGGAATACAGGACTCAGATACTAGGGCATGCCTGGCACTGCTGGCATTAATCTTTGTTATTGTTGTGGCTGTTCAGTCATGTATGACTCTCCATGACTCCATTTTGGGATTACTGGAGTGGTTTGCCATTTCCTTCTCCAGCTTGTTTCACAGATGAGGAAACCGAGTCAAATGGGGTTTCCTAGAGTCACCTAGCTAGTTAAGTGTCCAAGACTGGATTTGAACTCAACTCTTCCTGACTCCAGGCCTAGCATTCTATCCACTGTGAGACCTAGCTGCCTGATATACATTCTCTCTCTCCCTCTCTCTCTCTCTCTCTCTCTCTCTCTCTCTCTCTCTCTCTCTTTCTCTCTATCCCTCCCTCCCTCTCTCTCTCCCTCCCCCTCACTGTCTGTCTGTCTCTCTCCCTCTTCCTCTCCCCTGCCTCTGTCTATCTGTCTGTCTATCTACTCTATCCATATCATCTATATCTATATCTGGATGTATGCACACACACATATATTATACTATATTCTAGTGTACTCAACATCTCAAAATACTATGGTGAAGCCCTGGGCTTTGTGTTCTGGGGCAAAAGACCCTTGCCTGGTAGGCCCACTCTACCCCTGCAGGACCAGCTTGATCCCTTATCTCCCCTCTTTGGGGGTCTTTGAGCTAGTATCTACGGAAAGGAAAAATGAGACTGCATCAGAAGTTATACCTAATCGGGCCACTGGAGGGTACTCCAGGCACACAGCCTTCTTTCTAGCCCATTTCTCATAACCATTGGCTCTCCTTTAGGCCAGCCTGTTTGGGGGACAGAATCAGAATTTTTAAAGATCATCTGATCCAACTCATCCATTTTTCATATGAAGAAACTGTGGCCCAAGGAAATGAAATGTCTTCCCCACGGATGCACAGGAAGTCTGTGAGCCTAATAGCTTCCTCTAAGACCATCCAGCTGGCAAGGAGATCCTGCCATCCCTAAAATGAAACTCACCTTAATGGTGCCAATGACATGCAGCCATGCCAGTCAATAGCCATCTCTAACCCTTATTTCCTTCCATCTACAATAAACCCTCAGCTTTATGTAACACCTTAAGGTTTCAACATAGTTCTCTATTCTGCTGCTGGGACATCTCTTACACCCATTTATTGGTTTTATCCCCTCTTTGACCACTTTGGTATAGATTCTTGTTATAACCCTCCTAGATTGCTTGATGGACCCTAATAAATCTTTCAACTTCCTCTCTCACTCCAATAAACTGATCACTGATATCATGGCAGAGTAATCTCCATTATTCACAGATGGAGCGGTCTCTCCTCTGTTAAAAAATGACCAGTGGCTCCCTATTGTCTCCCAAGCTGCCTCCTTCGGGCAGTTCACCTTCTTTCACTGCACTGGAATTGTCATTGAGTTGCTTTCAGTCATGTCTGACTCTTCATGACCTCCCTTAGGGTTTTCTTGGCAGAGATACTGGAGTGGTTTGCCATTTCCTTGTGCAACTCATTTTACACACAGGGAAACAGAGGCCAACAGGGGTAAGTGACTTGCCCAAGGTTATACAGCAAGTAAGTGTCTGTGGTTGGATTTGAATTCAAGAAGTAGAGCCTCCCTGATTCCAGGCCTGGTGCTTTGTGCACTATGGCGCCACCTAGAGACCTCTCTATTAAAAAAAAAAGCACCTAGCGTTAATAACTAAATGGGTGTTGCCTCAGACAAACTGAGACCTGTTAAAGATATTAGCTTAAAAGGACCACTGGCATCTGGGCCATCTCCAGTTGTCCTGATCTATATCTGGCCACTGAACCCAGATGACTCCAGAGGAGAAAGTGAGGCTGGTGACTGTGCACAGCCCTGCCTCACTTAAATCCAATTCACTTGCAAGTCATGGCGCCACCTCCCTGATGTAATGGTCTTCTTCTAGACCAAAGGGCAAACCACAAGATAAACAGGTCTACTTGCTGTTTCTGAACTCACACAGTGCTCTTCTGCCTCTGAATCTTTGCTCATATGTCTGGAATGCCTTCTTTGTTCCCTTCACTTGCTTGTCTTACTCATCCTTTAAAGCCCACTTCAAACACTGCTTCCTCTGGGAAGCCCTCCCTGATGTTCTTGTATAGTAATGACCCTCCCTCTCAGTCACAGCACTTGAAAAAAATTTTTCAGTGAACTTTCTGTATATTATCAGTTCATAGAATCATAGATTAAAACTGGAAGGTCCTTGGGGCCACCTAGTCTACAGTTAAATAACTAGGTGAAGTTCATTGCTTAAGTCAAGTGACTTGTCCAAGGTCATACAGGTAACAAGTAGTAAGTTGAGGATTCATTTTCAAGACTGGAAGGTGAACCTTGGTCCTCTGACCCAGGAGGCAGCAATGATATCTTACATACAATATTAGACATGGAATCAGAAAGACGGGGCTAAAGCTTGCCTCAGAAACTTACTTTTCTGGGTCTCAGTTTTCCCATTTGTAAAATGAGAAGATGGACCCAGCAGCCTCTAAGGTTCCTTATAATTCTAAATCTAGGCTCCTCTGGTACAATCTTACATATTTAGAATGTAAGCTTTCTGAGGGCAGGAACTGTCTGCTTGCATTAGCAAAAAAGTAAGTGCTTAATAAATGCTTCTTGTTGCTGTTGTATTTTAATCTCCTGATATATGGTAAGCTCTCCAAGAGCTTATCACATCTTTTAAAAATGTTTTTAAGCATAATTTTTATTAATATCTATTATTTATATATCACCTAAATTTCCCATGGTGTTCTTTCCCTTCCCCTTCCCAGAGGGTCATCCCACATAACATTTTTTTTAAAAGAAAGAGAAAAAAATTCAGTAAAAGCAATCAACACATCAAAACATCCGATGATACATACAAGGTTCCACCCCTATGAGCCCTGTGCCTCTATAATGGAGAGTCTTTTCATATCTCAGATTTTGTCTAAACTTTGTATTTCCCTGGATGTAGTCTGACCAGGGCAAAGTATAAGAAGACTCTCACTTGCTTCCCCAGTCCTGGGCACCAGACCTCTCTTAGTTCAGCCCATTAGTCCATTAACTTTCTTCCCATGTCACCCCACTGATTCACTAAAGCCCTTGAATCTGTTCAGATGAATAATTGTTGTCCAGCCCTGCCTCGCCCACGTTGTGCTTGTGAAATTGATAAGACTTTACATTTATTTCTATTTAATGTTATTCGATTCATCCCAAAGTTCTGGCCTGCCAAGATCTTTTGTAATCTTCGCTCTCATCCATAATGGTGGCTATCTCTTCCAGCTCTGTGGCATCTGTAAATCTGAGGTGCGTGCCATCAACGAGTCAATTCACTAACATATGTAAGCATCTGCTATGTGCTAAGCTTTGGGGACATAGTAAGTGTTCAATAAGTGTTTATTGATTGGTGTGCTAAGCATCGATGATACAAAGAAAGGCAAACGGTAGTCCCTACTCTCAAGGAGCTCCACAGTCTGATGGGGGAGGAAGGAAACATGCAATTATTTAGCACCTACTACTTGCTAGGCACTGTGCTAATCAATGAGAATGCAAAGAAAGGCAAAAGACAGTCCTGGCCCTCATGGAACTCACTATCTAATGGGGGAGACAACATGCAAACGACCATTTGTAAACAAGATATAGACAGGAGAAATCGGGGTAGTCTCAGAAGGAAGGCACTAGGGTCATGGATAAAAATGTTAAACAGTAACAGGACCAAGCACAGATCCTTGAGACCCTCCACTGGAGACCTTTCAAGTTGATGTCAAACCCTTAATGACTATTCTTTGGGTCAGGTCCTTCAACCAAGTCCGGGTCTGCCTAACTGCATTGTCATCTAGGCTACTACCTCCATGCATCATCTTCATGATAAAACCGTGAGGAAATTTGTCATAGGTTTTGCAAAAATTTGGGTTCACTCTATCAATAGCCTTTCCATAACTGTTAGTGTTGTTCAGTTGTGTCTGACTTTTCATGACCCCATTTGGGGCTTTCTTGGCAAAGAATCCAGAGGTGAGTTGCCATTTTCTTCTTCAACTCATTTTATAGATGAGGAAACTGAGGCAGAGTTAAGTGACTTGCCCAGGGTCACCCAGCTAGTAAGTGTCTGAGGCCAGATTTGAACTCAGGAAGGGGAGTCTTCCTGACTCCAGGTCCAGTGCTCGATCTGCTATGGCGCCACCTAGCTGCTCAAGCGTGGTACAGCAGTACAAATGTTGGTTATGCAATCAGAGCATCTGGGTTCATATCCTGCCTTGGTTTATGATGCTCACTGTCTGTATGAAGACATTGAAACTCCTTGGGCCTCATTAATAAAATGAGGGAGTTGGATCTGACTGAGGCCCCTGCCACATCTTGATCTATTCTTATAATCTACCAGATTAATATCTCCTGATGATGACCTTCTGAAGTAGGCTGTGTATTTTGTGTATACTTTTTTTACAGAAGGGGAAACTGAGGCCCTGGTAAATTCAGTGGCCTGCTCAGAGTCACAAAGCTAGTAGGTGACAGAGCTGGGATTGAAAACCTGGTTTTCTGATTCTTTTTCTCTCTAGTAGCTGGACTTTCCTACCTGTTCCATAAGGGAATTGGTGACCCCTCTGGGGTCGACTTAAGAAAGGGGTTACTCAGTCTCAGTTTCCTCATCTATAAAATTTGGTGCTTGGACCCAATGACCTCGAATTTTAGCCCAATCATCTTTCCCAAATCTGTATATCCAGCCCGAATCTTTCTCCTGATCTCCATTCCCTGTGACACCACCTACCTTTGGGACATCTAGAATTGGATGTCCTGTAGACATCTGGCAGTGAGATGGTACAGTGGTTAGAGCGCTTGGCTTGGAATCAAGAAGATGATTTTCTGAGTTAAAATCTGGCTTCAGACACTTACTAGCTGTGTGACCCTGGACAAGTCACTTTACCCTGTTTGCCTCAGTTTCCAGATGAGCTGGAGAAGAAAGTGGCAGTTACTCTAATATCTTTGTCAAGAAAACCCCAAATGAAGTCACAAAGAGTCAGACATGACATGTTGTTGACTGAGTCAACAACAACAACAAAGTTTGCAAAGAATTCTCCGTCCCTTAATGCATTTGGCTCCCTTAATAATCCCACGAGGGCATTATTTCTTTCCACTGCTCCTCCGTGAGGCTCAGGACACACTCATGGTCACACCAGTAGGAAGTGTCAGAGATGGGATTGGAACCATCTTTCCTATTGTATTTTTACTCTTAACTGGAGCACCGTACTCAGGACAGCCTGGGCGCAGGGAGGGGCTTGGGAGGACTCAGCCATTCCTGGTCCTCCAGGCAGAAGCCCACCCTTTCCTTCTGCCTGTACCCTGAGTCTCTGTGTCTGAGTGTAGCGGACCCAGGCTTCCCTGCCTCCCTTCCTCGAAGCCTTCTTTCCCTTCTGGTTAGGCTTGGCTGACAGGTCCCTGCAGTTTCTCTGCAGCCAACATGAATCAGGACCTGTCTCCTTTGCAATCTGTCTGGCTGTCACCAGTTAACAGGGTGATGGAGGCGAATGCCGGACTAGAGACATCCATCAGTCTGGGCCCTTTGGGAAGGTGACAAAAAAGGGCACCTCAGAGCAAGGCCATTTGTCAGGCTCCCAACACCGTAGGGTGGGGGTGGGGGAGGAAATGAGGAAGGGAGACAGAGACTGTGGCAGTGACTGAGTGTCTGGGTGCATACGGCTCTGTCTGAGGGTGTATACACCAGGAACCGGGCCTGGGTGTTTGCAGACATCTGGGTCTGTACCAACGTCTGCTCACGTCTGTATGCACACATATCTCCGTGTGTGTTTGAGTAGGCGTCCCTATTTGTACATGGCTAGCACCTGTACATGCTGGGGAGGCAGCTGCCAGAGGGGACAGAGAGCTGGCCTCCAAGACAGGAAGACCTTTAAGGCCGGCCTTCTACCAGACAAGCTAATTGGGCAAAAGGCGCTGCACCGGTGGAGGGATTTCCCTCCCCAGGGAGTTCTCTATGCCTGTGAAATCACAGATCCTCCAGTCCCCATCATGTACATGCCTTTGGTTGAGCGTGCCAGTCAATCAGCAAGCATTTTGTTATTTTTAAAATTCAGTTTTATTTTCACATCCTAATTTCCTGCCTCTCTTTACCTGCCCAGTTGAGAAAGCAAGTAAAACCCTGTTAGAAACCCGTATGGATAATAATAATAATGAGCGTTTATGCAGCACTTTTCAGGTTTGCTAAGGGCTTTACAAATATCATGCCAAACAGCCCTGAGAGGTAGGTGCTGTCATCACCCCCATTTCATAGATGAAGAGACTGAGGCAGACAGGGGGTTAAGCGATGTGCCCAGTGTCACACAGTTAATCAGTGTCAGAGGCAGGATCCTAACTCAGGCCTTTCTGCCAGTCTGAGCGCTCTGCCCACTGTGTACCCTTGGCCGTGTCCAGAGAAACATATCTCAGTCTGTACTCTGAGTTTATCGCCTCTCTGTCTGGAGGCAGGTCCCATATCTCATCTCAAGACCTCTGAAACTGCGACCGGATTGTTGTGTTAACCAGAGTTCTTAAGTCTTTCAAAATTAGCAAGTGCTGATGAAACACTACATGCATTATGCACCGACCATACAAAGACAAAAGTGAACGCTTCTGTCTTCAAGGTGCTTACATTCTATTACACAGCCATACATGCAAATGAACATAAAGTATATACAAAATAAACACAAGGAAGCTTGGGAACATTTATTAAGCACCTGTTATACAAGCGGCACTATACTAGGCACCAAGGATACAAAAATGAAATACGTTTCCTGCCCTCAAGAGGCCAACACTCTATATAAGGAAGACAACGTGCACAATAGATGCACCTCAAGTCTTGGCCTTTGTACTGTGTGACCTTGGATAAGTCACTGATTTTTTCTGTGGCTCGGAAGGGTCTTCATTATAATAAAGGCTTGAATTAGGTTATCACAAAAATATCTATATCTTTGGCTCTTTTCCAAGCATTGAATGATCTATTTAGTGGTCAGGCCTTTTGTGTAGTATTGGGGAGAGGGGTAGAGAGAAGGGGGAAAAGATCATAGTTCTGGAGCTGCAAGGGATGAGGAGACTGAGGTCCAGGGTGGTTCAGGGACTTGTATAAGGTCCAGGTTCTCCGGATGTAAAGGATTTAAGCCCAGGTTCTTTGTTCCTAGAACCAGTGTTTTTTCTACAGTCATCAATAAGCATTTATTAAAGACCTAATATGTTCCAGACACTGTGCTAAGTGTTGGGGATACAAAAAGAGGCAAAAAATGGTTCCTGCCTCTGAGGAGCTTACAATCTAATTGTATTAAACTGACTCCCAGTCCCACCCTTAATGACTGGTTGGAATCAGGGTGAAGCAAGCACCTGAGGGGAGGGATGATAGGTCCTTGACAAGATGGTACTTGGCATTGGGGCAGAGGAGGAGTGGGGAGGAAGTCTGTGGCTAGCTGGCACAGTGGGTAGAATATGGGACCGGGAAGTAAGAGGACCCTGAGTTTGAATTCTGTCTCAGGTACTAGCTGGGGCACTGACCAAGGTAAAGTAGAATTGGCTGGAATTTGGGCGTTGACTGGGAGCCTGGGTAGTTATAGAAGGAGGGTTGGGACGGTCCAGATGGTAGAAGAAAGGTTCCTGGATCAGAGGTGACTCAAGTGTAGATTTTGCTCCAGCCCCTCTTGATTCCTCTGTTCATTATTTCCTGCTTATCCTGTCTATGGTTTACTTTGTACCTGTTGGTCTGCATATTGTCTCCCTGTTAGACTGTAAGCTCCTTGAGGGCAGGAGCTGCCTCTTCCCTCTCTGACTCCTGGCACACAGGAAGTCTTTTTAACAGTGTTTTTTGATTGATTCATCGCACTGGTTGTGTGATCCTGGACAAATCTCTTAACCTCAGTCTCAGTTTTCTCACCTGTAGAATGGGGCTAATAACACTGCCTATCTTCTAGGTTCGGTGGGAGAATCCAATGAGATTATATATATATATAGTACTTTGCAAATTCTAGGTTATTATTGTTATAATAATAACTATGATAATTAACCCTTATAAAACACTTTAATTATTTTAAAATTGCTGTTATTGAGTTGTTTCAGCCTCGTCTGACTCCTTGCGTCCCCATTTAGGGTTTGTTTGGCACAGATACTCGAGCAGTTTGCCATTTCCTTCTCTGGCTCATTGTACAGATGAGGAAACTGAGGCAAACAGGGTGAAGTGACTTGTTCAGGGTCACAGAGTTGGAGAGTGTCTGAGGCTGGATTTGCACTCAGGAAGGTGAGTTTTCCTGATTCCAGGTTGGGCATTCTATACTGTGCCATCTGGCTGCCATATAACTGTTATTATTAGGGATGCTCTATTAGGAAGAAGAAAGGTGGAGGGGTCTGAGAACAAGTGACCTGCTTCTTACTTTGGCCTGGGTCAGGGCCCTGGGCAGACTAGTCAGAAAGTGTCCTGGGAAGGGTGAGGCCTGCAGTGAGGGGCATGACCACAGGGAGGCGCTGTAGCTCCATGCCAGTCTGATCCCGACTCCCCTCCATCCACCCCTCTGCAGGCGCCCAGCTGGGCTCCCTGCTCCCTTTGTGAACTGGATTTTTATTCCTGAGAGCAGGAAAAGGGAAGTGGGAGCGATGGATAGTTTTTAAAACCTTCTCCAGGGTGGAGACAGAGGCATCCTCTTTTTGAACTTTGCCTTACTTTGGGCAGCCTGGGATGCTCAGGGGGGACTTGCCTTGGGGGTGAGGGGATGAGGACGCAGAAGCCTAGATTTAAAGTTGGAAGGGACCTCAGAAGCCATCTAGTCCACCCCCTTCCTATTTTTAAAGGGGAAGAAACTGAGTCCCAGAGAGGTAACATCGCACAAAAGCTTTAACAGCAGAGATGGGATTTGAACCCATGTCCTCAGACTCTAATCTACCACCACTATAACCTTGCCTCCAAAGATTTCTTCCATTCCCAACCCCTTGCTGGTCACCAGTCAATCAACATTAATTAGATCCCTACCACGTGTGGGGCACTGTGTTGAGCACCCGGGATATAAAAAAAGCCAAAAGACAGTCCCTGCCCTCAAGGAGCTTGCAATCTAATAGGGGAGACAACATGCGAACAAGAATATGGAAAACAAGCTATATATAGCATAAATAGGACATTTATTAAGAACCTATTGTGCGCACAGCACAAAAGAGGCAAAAGACAGTCCCTGCCCTCGTGGAGCTTACAATTCAATGGTGGGTTCTAGGGACTCCTCGGCACTTCAGAGTCCATCACCCTTCCTGGTTAATGGTTCATAGCTAGTAAGTTTGAGAGTCTGGATTTGAACCATCTTGAACCTCACCCCTATCGCTCCCCTTCTGGGCTCCCTCACAACTCTGTACTCCTAGAAGGGGGTGAGCCTCTGCATCTGACGCCCCCAGCCCCTGCTCTGCCTGCGTGGGCTTCTTTTGGCCCGCTTTGCTCTCTCCTGGCCTGTCTCCAGCAAGCCTCCATGGGGGAATGTAACTCCTTCCTTTTTGTGCCAGAGGGCCTGGGATTGAATGCCAATTTTGTCATTTATTGGGTGACCTCAGGCAGGTTGCTTACTAGCCAGAGGACCTGTGGGCCTTGGTTTCCTCATCTCTAAGAGAAGAGGATCCCTCCAGAAATCATTTCTGATTCTGGGCAGACTGACAAGGACAATGAGATGAGGGGGTGTTGGGTCCCCCGAACACTCGGGAAGGAAACCTGGAACTGTGGGACAGGAATAGGGACTGGAACTGTGATTTCACCTTAACAAATAGATCCTGTCTTCATCTTCATCTCAGAAGGGTTTTCCCAGTTCTTCAAATCCTGTTATATACGCCTTGTTGACTCTGTTTCATTCTACAAGGAATGCAAGTTTCCTTTGATTTCATTGGTCCAGGGAACTCCCAGGTGAGAAAACTCCCTCCCCCAATGCTTGTTGACACCTCTTCTGCATTTTGCAGTTCTGAGGGCTGCTTTTGCTCAGGGTCACCCAAACAGTATGGGTCAGACGCTGACCTGGAAAAGCCAGCTCTTCCTGGCTTTGAGGCCGGCTCTCTATGCTGTTCTCCAAATCAAAGCCAGAGTGATAATGCCTGCTTGAGAAATGCTTGTTGATTGATTGATAATGCTCCCCCTACAAATACCCAGTCCAAAGCCTTCCGCTCCCTGCTCCCTTCCCCTGGCTCATCTGAGAGAATCAAGAATTCTTTTTCCACTTCTTTGTTTTGGATTTTTTCATCTTCTCCAATTCATGGCTTCCCAGAACGAAGCCTGATTTACATTTGACATTCCAGTCTTGGCCATTCTGACTTATTACTGTGGTGGAGATTGGCCAGGATTTCTGATTTACCCAGGGTAAACCACAATCCCCTTTCTCCCCACGTTCCCTAATTAAACAGCTTTCAAGAGGTGCCATTGATAAACCAGAGCGTGTCAAGAGGGGCCCACTCCACCCCCCCCCCTTAATGTGTCCGGGTGATAAAGGGCTTATAAATTGAACTGTATGAGCATCGCTCCAAGGGATTGGGCATGTTTAGTGTGGAGAAAAGATTTTAGGTAGGGATAGGTGGCTAGCTGTCTTCATTCCACAAATAGGAAGAGGGATTGATTACTAGTTGGATGTCCTTTCATGAGTCACTTAGCCGCTCTGGGTCTCAGTTTCCCCAGCTGAAAAATGTAGAGCGGGGATTGGATTACACAGCCTCTGAGGTTTCTTCCAGTTCAGGATCTAAGTCCTTAGAAACCCATGGTCCCATCATAATTGTTTTTTCTGGTCTCTTACAGGGCAGGAAGTCACACTTCTTGGGGCACAGACTTTCTTCTTCCCTGGACACTGGCGGTCATATTGTCTTCTTCTCCTTTGTCATAACACACACACACACACACACACACACACACCCAAAATTTCCTATCACAACTCTACCCACGAGGCTATGACTTTATCCATTTCTGTTATAAAACGAGAAATTTGGGGGGGCAGAGGGAAACCTCCCAATATGTTGAACTAAAAATTTGGAGCAAAGAGGGGATTAAAATTATAGTAGGAAGTGCTTTGTGGAGAAATTTCAGGACTTTGAAAAACTTTCCCCGTTCTGAGACTTCCCTTCTACTGTTGTAAGTTGCCTAGACTGGAGGAATTTCTCCCCTCCCCTGGGACTTCTTAGTCCCAGGTTCTTTTCCCTAGGAGAGTATTCCAGGGAACCCAAGGGGCCTCTCATCTCATCTTACTCCTCGGCCTCGACAGAATCATGGGATCATAAATCCAGAGTTGGAAGAGAAGTCAGAGACCATCTAGCCCATCTAGAAACTATAAGAAAGAGCCCTTCAGGACCATGTTCATGCCTACCTGTCCCAACATTCTCTGACAGGGGGGCTAACAGATATCCGAAAGCAGGGTGTTGTCATAATTTCTTATATTAGAAAGTCAGTGGGGTCCTTGAGGAAAGAGCCCTGTGCTCTGGGGAAACCACAGTTCTAGACCCGGCTTTGCTGCAGTGAATGACTTTGAGTAAAACCCTTTAACTTTTTTGAGACTCAGTTTCCACATCTGGAAAATGATGACAATAATAACACCCATCTCACAGAGTTGTGAGGTTCAAATGAGATCATATATTTAAAATACTTGCAAACCTGAAAATGATATACAAACACTAGCTATTATTGTTCACAGAATCTTGTAAATTTGACTTAAAAAAGAGGGCTGTATGTAGAAGGCGAATTGGAGTATTTGTTCCCTGGCCCATGATTTGGAGGAGCTTTCTGCTGCTGCTGAAGCAACTGTCAGATGGAGAGTGAACCCAAAAGGCATCTGGAGGTGAAAGTGGGGGAACGGCTAAACATTTAATTGTAAATAAGCATTATGCATCAGACACTGTGCTAAGCATTTTTTGTAAATATTATCATTTGATCCTCTGTGATACAGATGCTGTCATCATCATTTAACCGTTGAGGAAACTGAGACAGAGACTGAGACTTGCTCGGGGTCATAGAGCTAGTAAGTATCTGAGGCTAATATTTGAAATAAAGTCTCCTTGACTCCAGGCCCAAAGTTCTATCTATCGAGGTACTTAATTGCCTTCTACCAGATGATGTTAAAAAAACAAAAAAAAAATAACCCAGAGTGGGGAAGCTAGCTGACTCAGTGAATAGAGAACCAGTCCTGGAATCAGGAGGACCTGAGTTCAAATCTGGCCTCAGGCATTTGGCACTTATTAGTTGTATGACCCTGGGAAAGTCACTTAAACTTGATTACCTCCACCAAAAAAAAAAGCACCAGAGGCTCATGGGCATTCCTGCTTTGAGTAAAGGGGAATGTATGTGGTGGGGCTTAAGGGACTCTCTCTCCACCTGTTCAGGATGCTGGTTAACTTTTTGTGATTTTTCCTTTCTTAGGAGATTGCCATCGACATCCATTTCAACTAGCTTTGTTTTGGACATATATTATGAGAGGATTATAAACTCATAGATTTAAAGCTATAAGAGACCTTGGAGGTCATTTTGTTCACTCCTAATCCCCACCTTTTATAGGTGAGGAAACAGGGGCCAAGAGAGCTTAAGTACCTTGACCAAAGTCACAAGGTAGCAAGCAGTAGAAGAACCAGGATTTGAATCCAGGTCCGCATCCAATGCTCTTTCTACTAAACCACACATTTGATTTTTGAGTCAGATTTGCCCTTGAGTCCCACAAGTGCCTAAAACTGACTCTGCTTTTGCCGAAGGAAGTGGAGGCCAGGAAGGTGTGATTTTTGGTTATACAGGCCAGTGATCTCCAAACCTCAATTGCACACTTTTGTCAGTAAAACATTTTTTGGTTTGGTTTTTTTTTTGCTTTTTGGAGGGCAGTTGGGGGTTAAGTGACTTGCCCAAGGTCACACGGCTAGTTTTTGTGTGTGTTAAGTGTCTGAGGCCGGATTTGAACTCAGGTCCTCCTGACTCCAGGGCCGGTGCTCTATTCACTGTGCCACCTAGCCGCCCCTCAGTAAAACATTTTTGAGTACATATTCTTCATCTGTGTACATTTTCTTCTACTTCTAAATTAATAATATTCTACATTACAAAACTTACACAAAAATAGAAATTACAGAATGCCAAGATAAAAATTAAATAACTTTTGATTCAATTGGGAGCCACTAGGACTTCTTGAGGAGAAGAGTGACCTGTGCTTTAGGAAGATCATTTTGGCAGCTGCTTAGAAGCTGGATTGGAGAAGGCACAGATGTGAGGCAGGGACATCAATTAGGAGGCTGTTGGCAGTTGTCCAGGCAAGTGGTAATTAGGCCCTGAATTTGAGTGGCAGCTGTGTGAATGGAGGGATGAGGACAGATGAGAGAGGGTTTTGGGCAGGGCTTGGATATGAGCAGGTGAGGGAGAGTGAGGAATGAGGGAGGATCCCAAGACTTAGAAAGACGATGATGACCTCAACATTAATAGAGTATCTAACAGAGTCTTACACAGAGTAGAAGCTTAATAAATGATTACTGAATGTGACTGTTGTCTTATGACATTGGACAAGTCATTTAATCTCTACAGGCCTCAGTTTGCTCCTGTGTAAAATGAAGAGTCACACTCTATGACCTCCCAGAGTCCTTCCAGCTCAACATCTCTGATCCTGTGGGCAGGCATTATTAAGATAGGTGTTATTATCCACATTTTCCAGATGAAGAAACCAAGGCCCAAAATGGGGAAGTCCCTCGTTCTTCATCATGCAGTTAACAAGAGGGGCAGAGCTGAGATTGGAGCACAGGCCTCCTGACTCCTGTTCCAAACCTCATTCCATGACACCATCTTTGTTCTAGGCCCCACTACCAGTTCTGCTCTGTGACCTTGCACAGGGTGACTTTCCCTCTCTTGATCTCAGTGTCCAAATGAGGATGTAGGTCACTAAATGATGTCTCTAGTCTCCTTTGACTCCCAGATTTTTCCCAAGAGAGACTGCATAGCTCAGAGAAACCAGGGTCTTGTGTGTCCTCAGATATGTTGGGTAGCATCTGAAGGTGTACTCTGAGTCTGGAGGGGAAACTGTGCTGGGGTGTGTTTATAGGGAATGACTTAGAATCCTAGAAGCCTCCCCACTCGCAGTGGGTGGCAGAACAGGGAACACTCCATCTAGAAGGGGCATAAATTAGAAGGGCCCAAGGGAGCTACAGGGGAAGGGAGGCTCTGGAAAAAGTCAGTCTTTAGAGGTACCTCTGTCCAGCGCAATGATGTATTTGTTAAATCTGAGGCCAGAAGTCTCCCCAGCTCCCTCTGCATCCCAGCCTGACATTTTGGGTCCCACCCAGCCAGGTCTGAAGCCAACTCTGCTCTAATTTCAGATTTGGGTGGTGTGGTGTGGGGGTGAACATAGGAGAAAGTAGAGAAGAGTATGTGCGTGCATGCGAGTGTGTGTGAATTTATGTGTATGTATAAATATGTGTCAGTGTGTATGTATGTATGAGTGTGTATGTACTGTGTGTGAGTATGTGTGAGTGTATGTAAATGTGTGTGAGTGTGTGTATTTGTGTTTATTTGTGAGTGTGTGAATGTGTATGTATGTGTGTGTAACCAACCAATCCTTTTTGTGTGAAGTGCTAATCACTGCTTATTTTCCGTAGTGTTAATTGAGTAACTAAAAACTGTGCATTTTGGGGGCTACTTCCCCCAGGATTCAACATTAGTCAGAGTTCTTTGGCTGATGTGAGGATTAGGTGGAACTTGACCTTAAGCTCATTCTCGATTCTGCCTGCTTCTGCCTGTGGTCTGAACCGCTTAACCTAGACTTTCTCTGTCTACTGTCTCATACTATTCCCCTCTCTCCCACAGCTGCCCCCCCCCATGGAAAGAATGTATTTTTATATATAGCATTTTAAAATTCGCAAGTAATTTTCCTTATGTAACAGGATCAGCAACACCCCCCCACCCCAGTCTGTAAGACTGTGGTAATTCCTGTGGAGCTAGAAATAATAATAATAATAATAATAATAATAACAACAATAACTTCTAGAGCAGTTTATGATTTTCAAAGCAATATATATGCACATATATACACACATAATCTCATTTGCGTCTAACAGGAACATTGTAAGATAGGTGCTATCATTATCCCCATTTTACAGGTGAATAAACTGAGGCCAAGAGACATTAAGTGACTTGTCCAGGGTCACGCAGCATGTCTTTCTCCATGGAGCCAGAGACCTCATACCCAGCTCCATGGGAGGTATCCTGGGGGCCAGCCCCCTCTGATCATCCTCGTTAATTACACATTATCTCATGGGTACCTCCCAACAATCTACAGAGGTGCGGGGTGCTGGTATTATCACCCTCGCTTTACAAAGGGGGAACCAGATGCTCAGAGAGTGATACCCAGTCACAGTTAGTGAGTGTTAGGATCTGAGTGGGTCTGGGTCTTCTTGGAATCAGGTCCAGTACATTCTCTCATATTCCATCACGCTTGGCCTTTCGGAATTCCACACTTCCATGGGTGAGCAGCTCTGGCCCAGCAAGTACTCACAATTACTCCAACTCACACCAAATTCTAGTTAAGATTATTGATGTGCAGCATTGGGTTAAGCAGTTTAGGGTCAACTTCACAACACCTATCTTGGGCAAATAGCATGAAAATTTCCCTTGAATCAGCTTTCTAAACCAAATTTGCTTGATGGGCTTTGGGGGTGGGTGCCCTCTGCCAACTTGGAGGAGCACCCCCCTCCCCCCACAGGGCAGGGTGCATTGTATCTAGAGCCCTGGCCTGGAAACCTAGATGACCAGGTCACAAAACTAACTTCTGAAACTCACTAGCTCTAGCACTGTGAGCAAAGATGGCGGCAGCAACAACAGACGTTTATATAAAGTTTAAATATTTGAAGAGGACTTTACATGTGTTATCTCATTTAAGCTGAATAACCCTGTTGGACAAGTGGTGGCTTAATGTAGTCAAAGTTGTCTAACCATTTTCCATGTTCCACCTCTGACTCATACTAGATGGGTGACAGTGGGCACAAGTCCCTTAAATTCCGAATACCTCAGGCAGATCTCTAAGACTGTCAGTCTCAGAGAAGGTGCTGATATACAATGGGAGGGAGAGTTTCCTTACTTAGGGTTTGCTAGACCTCAGGTCTGGATTAAAAAGCCCAAATCAAAAAACCCCAGCCAAATGAAAAAGAAAATCCAGCCCTGTGCTTCTAGATGTTTCCAGAGTGTCTCTTGGTCCTAGGAAGAACACTGCCTTGGGCCCCCATGAGGGTGTCCACTCCTTTTTAGGGTCAGAATGCCCTTTTGACAAGACACACCTCTCTTCTTCCCCTAGTCCATCAAATTCTCTGAAGGACAAAAATAGTTTTAAAAAATTGAACTTACTGATATATTTTTGTCTTAACCAAACAGACATTTGTTAATAAATGCTCCCCCCCCAAAAAGCAGTCTATAGAAGGGGTTTTAAATCTTTTATTGCATGTCATGGACCCCTTCAGCAGTCTGGAAATGCCAATGGGTCCCTTCTCAGACTAGTATTTTTAATTAATGGAAGGAAATATTAAATTTCAGTTAGAGGTCAGTGAAAATAAAGATATAATTTTTACCCCACCCAAGTTTACTGATCGCTTGGTCAAGGTCATATTCTACCACCAGTGAACTCAGTGTTCATGGGGGACAGTGGGAATACATTTGTAGGGATTTACCAGGGAGACATATAAGTAAGGAAAACCCTGTGCCCAGGGTAACAACTCTGGGCTAGAATCCTTGATGATCTTGGGTCCCTTCAGGAATAACCTAGAATGTGATATGCACTTCTTTGCTGGTTGCCCTCTTTCTCATCTTCATAGAACTCCTGCTGGGCAACACGGCTCCTCTTTTTCTCTCAAGCCCTTTTAGCTTGTGACCACCCTTAACAAGGCACTGAGAAAGTGTTACCCTCTTTTAGTGACAATTAGCAGAGAACTGCCATGCTCCTCAATTCTACAAATAAATAGCAGGGGGTTCTGCTTTGTCCAATCATCTCTAAATCTTCCCTAACAGAAACCCCACAGCTCTCAGGGAAACAGATGCAAAGTCTGTATTTTCCCTTCTGTTTCTTCTTCTTAAACCAGAAAACTTGTGTGGTTTCCTTTCAGTCTGTAGGTTTCCTATTAGAGGAAAATGAGCTATAGCTCTTTACATAGAAGCATCCAGCTTTCTTACAATCAGCTTCCGCAGTAACCATTCTCTGGTCATCAAGTTCTCAGCAAAGCAGTTTGAGTCAATTCTCTTAGCTAGAAGCCTTCTTCATCTTCTGTCCTCTGCTCCTTGGGAACAGTTTTCATTCTCCCTACTTCATTATTTAGCTTTTTTTCAGATCTTTTTCTGTGATTTCTTAACACTTCCAATGCCTCTGAGCTGCGCCCGCCCCACCCCCTTCCCCAGCAGTCAGCGACTCTTCTTTACCTTATGAGGTAAAACACAAGAGAGCCACTTTTTTGGGTCAGTTATGATTCCTAACAATCCTTATATAATCTTCCCATAGTCCCCCAGATAGTTGGTTGATAATTTTGTCAAGCTGATGAAACAGTGATAAATTCTTTTAGCTCACAGCCACCCTTAACAGGGCATTGATTATAATTCTGGAGTTTTAAACCTCTAAAAACAGTCAAACACAAATGAGTGGATGGACCACAATGCCCTGCAGCCATTAATACCTCAGGCATTACTTTGCCATGAAATAAATCTTCTCAATGCACTCATCTGAGGGGCAGTTCTCCATCTGGTTTTCAGAGCTGTCTCTGCCTCTCTCTCCTTAACATTTTATCTGAAAGGCTTGTGTTTCTTCACAAGTTGGTTTTTAAAAAATCATTTTTCTTTTCACAAATGTTCTTTTCCTGCCTTTTTTAGCAACCAAACTTTCAGCAGCGCTGTATAGAAGCAATTTAAAGAAAATACACAGAAGCAAAGAGAAGGAATTTCAGAAGGAAACATAGACAAGCTGGACAACTTCAAAAGTAACATGGTAAATTTATTGTAAACTTTAAAAAAAAGTAAACTACACATAATATTCATAGTCATATACCATAACCTTCCCCCCACCTCCACCCCCGTGTTACTATATATTTGGAATTTTTTTTCCCTTTGGCATTAGTTAAATGTAAAATTTAAAGAATAATACTTACCCAACTATGGGACAGCTAGACAGCAAGGTAAGTAGGGTACTGGGCCTGGAGTTAGGAAGATCTAAGTTCAAATTCGACTTCGGACTTGGATCTTAGGAGACTACCTGTGTGATCTTGGGTAACTCATTAACCTTATTTGCCTCAGTTTCCTTTTCTGCAAAAGAAACTGGAGAAGGAAATTGAAAACTACTCTGGTATATTTGTCAAGAAAACCCCAAATGGGGGCCACAGAGAACTGGACACGATAGAAATCACTGAATAGCAAAATAAAAATTATAAGTTGGACGGTGTATTGAAAAGTACACTGCACTTAGAGCTCAAAGTCTTGGGTTCAGATCCTTCCTCTGAAGTTTACTTATGCTCATGTAGTACTGGGCAAATTAACTGAGCTTCCTGGGCCACAGTTATCTCATCTCTAAAATGGGAGGGTTAGTTAGACGACCTCTAAGGTGCTTCCAGCTCGGAATCCATGATCCCAGGAACTTTTTTTTTTTTTTTGCTTTTTGGAGGGCAATTGGGGTTAAGTGACTTGCCCAAAGTCACTCGGCTAGTAAGTGTGTCATGTGTCTGAGGCCGGATTTGAATTCAGGTCCTCCTGACTCCAGGGCCAGTGCTCCATTCACTGCACCACCTAGCCGCCCCTTTTGGAACTTTCAATGTGTTTAATTCCCTGTAAGAAACATTTTTATAGGGTTCATTGCTGATCCAATGAAGATTGGCAACTGGTCTGAGAGAATTGCTTGGGGAATCAAGAGGTTGACTTTCCCAAGTTCATATAGCATGTATGTGTTGTAAGTGGAACCTGAACCCAGGTGTTCTTGAGTTCAAGGTTGGCATTCTCTGTGTACTAAGTCAAACTGCCTCCCAAAGTGCTTTATAAACCTTAAATAAAGGGCTTTTAATAGCCCAGCTTTTAGTACTCCTGTTTTATCAATTTGTACCCAAAGCTTCAGGGTGTCTTGTCCCTAGGTCAGGGTACAAGACTCATGTCAGGGCTAACATTTCCCTCGAGCTTTGAGGCAGGCTTCCTCTCCTCTTTGGAGCCAAGAGAGATACAAGTCAGCCCGTTTGCCCTGCTCCTTTGCCTCGAAATGGAATTAACTTCTTGAAAAATCAATGCCCATCAATTCTACAAGAAATATTAAATTGTTCTGCAGGGCTGGAGGTGGCAGGCTGTTAGCCCGTAATATTGGTCCAGGAACACACCAGGTATTTGGAGGTGGGGAAAGAAAGGAGGTGGCGGGGATGGTGGAAATACAGATGATTCATTGCCAGCCCAGCATCCTTGCTTATGTTCAGAACTTTGTATCACTGGAAAGTTGATTGTGTATCTAGGGTGCCCCAGATATTCATTATTCTCTGCTCATTTGTGAACGCCAACGAGAATCCTTCCAATATTCCTGACAGGACAGAATGCAGCAGCTCCAAATGAGCTATTTATGGTCCACTTTTCCCCACATTACTTGCATATTATAATTAAGAGATAATGTCATGGCAGAGAATACTGTCACCGACTAATGGTCTCCTGCAGCTTCTGAAATGTCAAGACAAAGTCAAAGCATTTATCAAAAATAAATGTTGAGGCAAAGAAGCAGGGTTTGTTTTCACAGCAGGGACATTAATCCAGGGATGATGATATGGCAATGACTTTATTTCTCCTCTCCTGAGTGATGGATGCCAATATATTACTTTATCTGATAGATGTTGGCATCCTGGCTGCTGCTGAGTTGACTGAGTGAGTGAGTGAGCCGGGGTGTGGAGACAAGTCAGTGGAAGGGGAATAACTACCCCAAGGGGATTGGGTTTGCAGGCCAGCGCTAGCCTGGAGATCAGTGGGCTCATTCCCATTCCAGTGTTCTATGCTGATCTGTGAGGATGTACTTTCTGATCATTGGACAGAGAATTTTTTGCAGATTGGTGGCTCTTCTGTTATTGGCTAGCAAGGCCTAAGTCATGGTCAGGAGGGCTAAATATTAATAATCAATTACCCTGGTTGAACCTCAGTCTCTACATTTCTGTCTAGAAGGAAATGGCCAACTGGCAGAGGAGGCACAGTGTGTGTGTGCCCTTGGAGTCACAGAGACCAGAGTTTAAATCCCATTTTTGATGTATACTAGGTAGGTGGCTCTGACAAGTCAACATATCATACAGCCTTGGTTTCTTCCTTCATAAAACAAGAATAATAATATTTTTAGGGCCTGCTTTGTAGGGTTTAGAAAGCCATAAAATGCTCAAACAAAGTCTGAAATCTGGTCCTACCATTTATTGCCTATGGGATCTTGGGTAAGAGTCACCTCAAACCCCTGGGCCTCAGTTATCCCATCTGCCAAATTCTGGGGTTGGACTAGATGGTCCTTGAGGTCGCTTTTAGCTACAGACCTATGATGAGGCTATAAAGGTAAGCTATTAATAACTGAGGGAATTAAACCACAGCCCACGCTTGCTTATCTGAAGATAATCAAGGTATTACAGCTTACCCACAGCAGATCTTTCTTTCAGACCGCAACCTGCAATGTTGCTTAATTAATTGGTCATAGAAGCTGGAATATGGTGTCATGGTAGAAGGCTGAACCTGGAGCCAGGAAAACCCAGGCGTGTAATTCTCCCTCTGAGCCTTATCACTCTAAGCAAGTCATTTTACCCCTCAGAAACTCAGTCTCCTTATCTGCAAAATGGGGAGAATGATACCTGCCCTCTGTACCTCACTGGGTTCTTGTGAAGCTTGAATAAGATAAGGTAGGTAAAATGCTTTGCAAACTTTAAAGCCTGATCTGGTTAATTTTTATTATTATAACAAGGTGGGGAAGTGTGGTATAATAGAAAGAACATTAGGCTTAGAGACAGGAAACCTGGGTTCTGATCTCACCTCTGAAATAAGCAATGTGACCAGGGGCCACTTAAGACCCTCAGTTCCCTTTTCTACTTGCATTTTTTTTTCCCTCATAGGGTTTTCCTGAACCAGACAGTGCTTCAGAAATGTGACTTATGATGCTATTTGGGAGGCAGAGTAAAAAGAGTTGTAGACCCAGAGACGGAAGATGTCTTCTGGTTTTCAAGTTCTGATTTTGGATTGGAGACCTGGCTCTGACATTCCCTGGTCTAAGGCCCCTCCCAGCTCCGACATTCCATGTTCTAAGGTCCCTCCTAGTCCTGAATTCCCTGTTCTGAGGTCCTTACAGCTCTATACTCTACAATGCTTTGTCACCACCATGGGAATCTCTCCTGATTATTTCCCCTTACCAGTTATTGGACTTATCAGTGGGGAAGCCCTTTGAAATCCCCCACACTCAGCCCAGCTCCTGGTTGTACTAGGAAAGGTTGGGTGAGCCTGGCCTCCAAGCTCTGCTCCATCTGGCCTGTCCATGGCATCAGTCCAACACGACCTCTATCTATTCTTGGCAGAGCGTGAGGTTACAGGAAGGAGCTGGAGCAGAGCCTGGGGCCCAGGACTGGAAGTGGGCCCTGCCCAGCGCCTCTCTCAGGGTTTCTCCTTGTGGCCTCAGGATTTTGTTTGAAGGATAATGCTAGAAGAATCAAATTTTAAAGGACCTCACTTTAAATATAAATAGGAATTGCCAATCCATCAAGTATTTATTAAGGGCCTACCATGTGCCTGGAATGGTCTCCAGCATCAGAACCAAGCAGCCCTGACTCCCCTAGGTAAGGATGGACAATGGGAGAGCCTAATTATCAACCAGGGATTAAGGTGTTAATATTCTAGCCACTGCCCCATGTTGCCTTTTATTAATTATTATTATTAAAATAGTATTTTATTTTCCCCCAGTTACATGTAAAGATAATTTTAATAATCATTTAAAATTTTTTTGAGTTCCAAATTTTCTCTCCCCCTCCCCACCTCCCCTTTCTTGAGACAATAAGTAATTTGATAAAGGTTATACACTTTCATTTATCAATGATCTCCTTTGTAATCTGTAGGCAGCCAGGCAGCTTGTTGGACTTGGACTCAGGAATTCTTGTCTCAGATATCTAGTATGAATTCATGTCTCTCAACTATTCTCATCTGTAAAGTGGGGATAATTGTGGCCTCTATTATAGAGGCTCAAAGGAGGCATTATTTGTAATGTGTAACATGCTCTACAAACCTTCAAGCCCTATATAAATGTTACTTATAATTATACTTATTATAATTAATATATTAATTATACTTATAATAATACACATTGATTCCTTCCAGTAGAATGTAAACTCCTTGAGGACAGGGACTGTTTCATTTTTGTCTTTGTATTTGCAGAGACCAGTACTGGACCGGCACATAGTAGGTGCTTTTTGAATGGAATGGAATTAATAGATGTTTAATAAGATCAGAAGATCAAAGATTTCAAGCAGAAAGGGATGACCCGGGAGGTCATTGAGTTCTCATTTTACAGATAGAGTATGCATTAAACATTTTACTATGTGCCAGGGACTCTGCTAAGCAAGAAACAAACAAAAACAAGCCATGTCATACCATCCCTGCCCCCAAGAAGCTTGCATTCTATTGGGAGAAGTTGTCAATAAATTCAATTCAGTAAATATTTATGAAAGACCTACTATGCGCCAGACCCTGTGTTAAGTGCTGGTGATACAATAAGAAGCAAAGATAATCCTTACCCTTAAGGAGCATGCCCTCTAATGTCAAGACACAGGGGGACCCAGAGGAGAGGTGGATGGGTTACATGGTGTGTGATGGTTCAGAAGTGCCTGGCAAGATCTCATCTATCAAGATTAGGTGGAAACCTACCTATTAGAACCTGGGAACGAGGAGTAAAAGGATATAGGGATATATCTTTATATGTAGGTGGAGCTTTAACTGCTTTTGAGAGCCTATTGTTTAATTTTTGATGTGAACATTTATCATTGGAAATTGGTAAATGGTTGAAACCAGGGCTTGATTTATTGTTTTGTTGATTTCTAGACTTTATAAACCGATTGAGAAAATGTCAATAATGTGTGTTTAGTTGTATTTTATTTTATTTTTTCTTTTTTGTAGGGTAATTGGGGTTAAGTGATTTGCCCAAGGTCACACAGCTAGTTTTTGTGTCAAGTGTCTGAGACCATATTTGAACTCAAGTCCTCCTGACTCCAGGGCTGGTGCTCTATTCACTGCTCCACCTGGCAGCCCCTCGTGTTTAGTTTTGAAATGAGACTTGTGAACCTTCCCTACCCCAAGCTGGTTGCTAAACATTTACTGGCATACTATTGTGTTTGAGTTATGAGAGGGATCCAGGGACAGAGCTCATGTTCTCAGGGGGAGAGAGTAGGGGTGGTGGTGAGGATGGTGGTGAGGATTTTGGTGAGGATGGTGGTGAGGATGGTGGTGAGGATGGTGGTGAGGATGGTGGTGAGGATGGTGGTGAGGATGATGGTGAGGATGGTGGTGAGGATGATGGTGAGGATGGTGGTGAGGATGGTGGTGAGGATGATGATGAGGATGATGGTGAGGATGGTGGTGAGGAGAGGACCAGGGAGTGATGATGAGGGAACTGATCAGAGATTCTTAGGTGATCTGCTCAGGGTCCCACAGCTTGCTGAATAACATGGTCAGGCAATATTGATCTTCATAAGGGCTATCACTAAGACAGTGTTTGGGGGGGAAAAGGACTTGGGTAGAACTAAGGGTGATGCCCAGGAAATGGTGAAAAAAGACCAAATCTAAGGGTTCTGACCTTTGTTGGGGTCCTGGACCCCTTTGGCAATCAGTCTAGTGAAGCCCATGGAACTCTTCTCAAAATAATATTCTTTTTTTTTTTTTTGCTTTTTTTTGGAGGGGGAAGGCAGGGCAATTAGGGTTAAGTGACTTGCCCAAGGTCACACGGCTAGTTAGTGTTAAGTGTCTGAGGCCACATTTGAACTCAGGTCTTCCTGACTCTAGGACCAGTGCTCTATTCCCTGTACCACCCAGTGTCCCCAGAATCATATTCTTAATGCAAAAATGCAATATATGGAATTATGAAGCAAACCAATTATGTGGAAATACAATATCAAAATATTTTTTAAAAACAGAAATTCAAGGACCCCAGGCTAAGTAGGTTGGATAGAAGACCTCCAGCAGGTTGGTAAAAATAGCTAACATTTATACATAGCATTGTAATGTTCCTGAAGTACAGATATTATTTCACTTGATCATCATAACAGCCCTGGGAGGTAAGTGCTGTTATTATCCTTGTTCTACAGATGAGGAGCCTGAGGTTGACCCAAAGGTGAAGTGATTTTTCCCAGGGTGGCAGAGCCAAGTAGTGTTTCAGGTCAGATTTGAACTCAGGTCTTCCTGATTCCAGGTCCAGCCCCTGTATCTACTGTACTACCTAGCTGTCCTATGGGGTGGGGGAAAGGGGTCAGAACAAATGTAGAATATTAGCCCGGGAGGAAAAGACATGGAAAATTCGCTATTTGCATTGATGGAAGGAATACCTATAGAGGAGAGATCACAGAGTTATTGAGGGGAATTGAAATATGTTGAGGATGGATGAAATGGGATTTTCCTGAGCTGGGAGGAAGAGGAGGAGGAGGAAGAGGGAGAGAAGAGGAGGAAGGAAAGAAGGGAGAAGGGCGGAAGAGGAAGGGAAGGAAGAAGGAAAAAGAGGAGCAGGAGGAAGAGGGGAAAGGGGAGGAGGAGGTTCTCTTTGTTTTGGAAGGCATCTGGCCCTGAGGTTTTGGCTTCTCTCCTTGCCAGCTGTAATTCCAGGCACTCTGGGAAGGCACCAGTGAATCTCATCATCAAAAAACCATCTTGTTCTTCCTGGCTGGGTCAGGCCTAGGGGAGGAGCCAAGGTTTCTGAGCTGGTGTCCAGTGGCTGGAGTGCCTGAGCTCAGGGGCTGGAGAGGAATTGAACTCCAACTGAGCCCATTCCAGACATCCTGTTCATTTTCCTCTAGGCCAGATGGACGCCCTGGATAGGGGCTGGGAGTGTGCACAGGGAGGAGGCAGAGGGAGGGAGACTAGAAGAACAGGGAGCTTTAGGACTTAATCTTTCGAAGACATCAGTATGTCATAAGAACATTGTTTGTAAGAATGCCCAGCCCCTAAACTGGACTCCTCCAGGAGTGGGGAGGAGGCAGCATGGGCTTGAGTCTCAGGAAACTTTGCCTGGTGGACTGATATTCAGATCAATTTAATGGGCATTTATTAAAGGTCATTCTGAGGAGCAAATAAGAAAAAAGCTTTGCAAAATTTAAAGCAATATGTAAATACTATCATTATTTTTGTGTTGCTATACTTGTCTGACTTTCCAGGCCTCAGTTTCCAAATTTGCAAGATGATGAGTCAGATAGGAGGACTTGTGTGGACAGATGTATGTACTATGTATTGTAGCATGTAGAATGAATAGAACCAGGAACACAATGTATGCAATAATTTAAACAATGTATTTATGATACCGCATATAGTCATGTCATTATAATGATAAAAAATAGCCCCACAGAAGAGATGGGGAAATGCAGCTTCCTCCTTTTGGTGGAGGAGTGTGGGATTATGGGTGTGGAAGGTTGCATGTGTTGTTAGAGGCGTCTGATGGATTGGTTGGTTTTTCTTAACTTTTCTTGGTAGTAGTGGTGGTGAGGGATCTGTATGGGTGTGGTGCAGAGTCAAGGAATCATAATGGCATAGATTTGCAGCTGGAAGGAACCTCCCTCAAAGTCAGTCCAGTTCAAACCCCTCATTTTATAGAGAAGGAAATTCTAACCCACAGAGTTTAAGTGACTTACCCAAGGTCACACAACTGAGCTGTCAAGTTTACAGATAGTAAACATCAGAAGTAGGATTTTGATCCTGGTTTCTCAGACTCCAGAACCAGTCCTCTTCCTGCTGGACCTCAATGCCCTGGGTATATTCTGAAATGACTGTGACAGAAAAAGCAGAAGGCATTAATAAAACTTTTGTAGCATACCACTGGGCTATCCCCCCTCCCAACTTGCCTTCTTAGATTGAGTCCCCTGAAGAGAAAACTGTCAGGTACTAAATGAGTCTTCACTCTTAAAACTTATAGCTCATGAGTCCCCACTGGTGTGTTTACCTTGTTTTTAATCAGTCAGAGTATATAGCTACTTCAAAGCAAAAGCGTCTACTGAAATGTCACAGTAAGAATAGTGGCACTCAAATATCTTCCCTAGGAACTCTGTACACATTCTGTCACTAGATGCATATATACTCCACAAGTGAAGATGTAGTCATGTAGAGAACATACACAGACAAGATATGAGAGCAGAATTGATTCATGCCCCCGATGCTGCAGGATTGCTGGCCTACTAATGTCCTCAGTCTCTGCTGGATGCTGATTGCCTATGCAATTGCCTATGACCTTCTCCCACTTTAGGATTAGCTCTCAGCCTGGCCTTAGCTGTGTTATGCCTTTAGAAAAAATCTGAATCCCTAGTCTAAGACCAACAGGAATCTCACTTCTTGAACCTATCTTCTGAGCAGCATCCTAGCCCCACATTCGATACTCTCCATTTTTCTCACGGACTTGATTCAGTTCTACAGTTAGACTCTTCTACATCAGATGCTACCATGACCTTCTGCTCCCCAAAGCCATTGTTGATGTAGAGAAGAAGAAAGAGAAATCTCCTTCCCACCCCCTGCACTTTCTGAGACTCACAAGGGAAAAGGTGAAGAGTATACTTAAGAACTGGGCTCTTACTTCGCAGGTGGTTCTCTTTTTGACTGTTTCAGAATGAGGCTGGCTTGCTTTTTATCTGGGCCACAAAGGGCATGTCTAATCCTCTCAGTGAATTACTAGTTGCCTTCATCCAATGGTCAGCAGCCTATTATAAGATGCAAATCGGCCACTCAAAGTCTGAAAGGGGTGCACCCCTGCCTTTCATTCTCTCTGTTATCTGCCTCTTACATTCTATAATTTCATCAAGCATAGGGAGACTCAATTGACCAGGGATCACTGGATTAACCTCTTCTACATTTAAAAAGATGAGCATTTGGGGCTAGATGATTTTTTCTTCTCTTTCTTTTTTAAATTGACAAGCACTCATTTTCTCTCTCCTCCAAACAAAACAAAGCCCTTGTAGCATATATTCATAGTTAGGCAACACAAAGTCCTATATTGGCCATGATCAGAAATGTGTATGTCATTCTTAATATTTAGTCCATTAGCTCTCAGCCAGGAGGAGGGTAGCATTCTTTATCAGTCCTCTGAAATCATGGTTCGTCATTGAGTTGATAATAATTCTCAAGTCTTTAAAAATTGCTAATTAAAAAATATCATCATACTATAGTTCTCCTAGTGCTGTTCATCTCACTCTGTATCAGTTCATATAAAGCTTCTCAGACTTTTCTGAAGCCATCCTTTTTATAATTTCTTGTGGAATAACATTATTACATTACATTAATATTCCATAATTGCTAAACCATTCTACAACTGATGAACACCCTCTTAATTATGGATCCTTTGCTACCCCCCCCAAAAAGAAGCTATGAATAATTTTCTAAATACAGGACGTTTTCCTCTTTTTTCATCTCTTTGGGGAAATAGATGTAGTAATAGTATTACTGAGTCAAAAGATAGACCCAATTTAGTAACTTTTGAGGCATAGTTCCAAAATTCTTCCAGAATGGCATCAAATGTTAACTCCACCAATACTGTATAAGTGTGCCTGTTTCCCCAAGCCTTTCCAATATTTGTCATTTTCCTTTTATTTTTTTCAACTTTGTCAATCTGATGGATATGGAGTGAAACCTCAGAATTACTTTAATGAGAAGTTTTCTAATTCAGTGATTTGAAACATTTTTTCATCATCACTACAGATAGCTTTGAAAATGGTCTGTTTTTATCTTTTGACCATTTATCATTTAGGGAACGGCTCTTACAGACTAGATGATTCTGAAAATAAGCTACAATTTTATCTTCATGGAGGTGGCTAGATCTCACAGTGGATAGAACACAGCATATGGAGTCAGGAAGACCTGAGTTCAAATCTAACCTTAGATACTTACTAGTCATGTCACTTAAACTCTGTGTGCCTCAGTTTCCTCAACTGAAAAATGAGGATAACAACACCTATCTCTTAGGGTTGTGGTGAGGATCAAATTACATATCTGGAAAGGGCTTAGTACAGTTCCTGGCACATAGTATGTAATGGTAATAGGAATTTGAAGATCTTCCCTGCCCCCTAATAGGCTAAATGTAATCACATGGAGCCTGTGATAGGAAGAGTTTGCTGAACAGATGGAGCAAAAAGGGGTGGATCAGAACTGAGAGAAAGCTGGGAGTCAGAGCAGTTAGAACTGGGAGACAGAGAGGAGGCAGGCAAGGAGACCGCTACGCTTGTGAGTGTTTGTACGTGGGAAAGCTTTGCGATGGTGTTGCTTTCTGTGGTGATAGGGTATATTAACTTATTTGTTGCTATGATGGATTTGGTTTTCTGGCATTGGGATGTGGCTTTCTGATGTCTGAATAAATGTCTTACTTCTGTTTTCTATATAGAGAGTTTGTTATATTTTGCAATTCAGAACTACACTGGCATCTTCATAGTCACTGTTGGTACTGTGAATATTGCCTTCACAGGATCTTCCTTCCTTCCTTTCTTCTTCCCTTTGTACAAAGCATCATATTGGGTCCTGGGAAGGAGCCTAAGAAATAATCTAACACAACCATGTTGGGTAACAGAGAAGGAAAAAAATATCAAACCTGGTTACTTGGCTTTTGCTTGAAGATCTCTAAGGAGAGAGGAACCCGCTATCTCTCAAGGTAGTCCATTCCGTTTTGGGATGACTGTCATTGTTAACACGTTTTTCTTGTCCTAAAGCCTGAAATCACCATTGCCTTTTTGCATCTTCCTGGTTCTAGCCTCTGGGCCAAGCAGAATAAACCATAGGTTCATAGATTTAGAGCTGGAAGGAACCTCAGAGATCATCTAATCCAAGCCCCTAATTATTATTTATTAATATTATTATTAATTAGTTAATCTCATCTAACCCAATCATTTTCCAGATGAAAACAAAGAGGAAACTAAGGTTATATGTTTCACCCCAAGGTTCTTTGACTCCAAAATTCCAGTGCCACGTAACACCATTGAAATAGGAAGACCTTCATCCCTCAGGTCTTCTTGATTTCCTAGATTCTTCAGAAAATTCCAATATGAAATCTGACTGTGGTTGTCTGGACATTATCCAGCTTGTTGATGCTTTTCCACACTGTGGACTAGTGTAGATTGTCCATCATCTGGGCCTGGGCGGGTTTCTGTTCTGCTATAGCTAAGCCAGTGATTTTGGGGAAATCCCACAGAAGTGGGTGGGGATACAATAGAAGGCTTCGTGAAGTCTGTTGTCCCCAGCTCATGATGACAGGTGACGATGTCTGGCCTCTCTTGCACAAAGCCTTACCCAAACCTCTGTAGGTGGAACTTCTGGCTAGAGCTTATAGTCAATCTACCAAGCTGTATTTCGACTCTGCTGGTCATTTCCTTCTTCCACCACACCTCATAGGGAGAGTTGGATTGGCCACTAGAAGACCCACTGTTATTTATTACTATGCTAATCCAGTCCACAAGGTAGGGGCTTTTCAGGAAAATGGAATTCCAGTGGTCATTTATCTTACTAGCATATGGTGATAAAGAGAACATCTGTGTCCAGAAGGAACTCTATATGAAGGTATCCATGCCTTTTGTTAGTGAACTAGAGACCTTGAAATCTACTCTTGTCGGGGATGCTTCTGGTAGGGGGGGTCTTTCTATGCAAAATGGGGAAATTTGAAGATGTCAGAAAAGCCAAGCCACAGGATGATAGGTTCGTGGTCTAGAATGGATTTTAGAGATCACTTAGAGTCTTAGATGGCTTTCTTGTTTTACAGATGAAGAAACTAAGACCCAGAGAAAGGAAATGAAGAAGATGTGATTCAGGGAATAATAGGGAGCTAATGAAGATTCTTGGGCAGGGGAGTGACCTAATGTGAACCTTATTAAAGGAAGATTAGTCATGTCTGGGCCATCTGTTCTATGGGCTTTGCACACAGTAGGTACTGAATTTGTTGTGTGAGGTTGGATTGGAGCCAGTGATCCTATCTAGGGACAGAGGGGAAGCTCACTCTGTGGTAGATGGGGTTCTAATATTATTTTTCCTGGGCTCTCCCCACTGGTCTCTGCCCCACCCCTGCCCTGCCCTGTCTAGTCTATCCTTCAGAGAACAACACATGTATATTCAGCACCTTCTGTGTTCAGAGGTCACAGCACTAATAGCCTGCAGACTGATCTTAATTTGATCACGTTATTCCCCCACTCAAGAAACTTCATTAGTTCCTTATCGTTCCCTGAATCAAATTTCAATCTCTTGGTTCATTATTCAAATACCTGGTCTTACTCTATCTGAACATTATTCACAAGAGTAGAGGGTCATATATCTGGAGTGAGAAAGGTTCTCATAGGCCATCTACCCTGACCTACTCACTTTATAGATGAGGAAACAGACCCATGGAGGTTATGGGACTTGCCCAAGGTTACACAGGTAGTGATCAAATACCCACCATTAAAGGTAGGATTTGAACCCGGGTCCTTTGGCTTCAAAGTCTTTCTTTCCTTCCTTCCTTCCTTCCTTCCTTCCTTCCTTCCTTCCTTCCTTCCTTCCTTC
>CM053594.1:30897529-30940372 GCA_028646575.1 Pseudocheirus occidentalis | reverse complement strand
CTTCCTTCCTTCCTTCCTTCCTTCCTTCCTTCCTTCCTTCCTTCCTTCCTTCCTCCCTTCCTTCCTTCCTTCCTTCCTTCCTTCTTTCCTTCCTTCCCTCCCTCCCTTTCCTCCCTCTCTTCCACTCTTTCTTCTTAGGGCCCTTTCCACTATACTTTGCTGCCTTCCCACTCTAGATTCTAAGCCCCAAGTTAGAAGGCTCTCCCTATTTTCTCTTGATCTGCCTTCTAAAAGAACGTGGCCAAAATCGTCAAGTTCCCTTCAGCAGGCAGCGAGAGGAACCATTGAAGAAAGACGTGATGTATATTTAGTTTAGAGGAAAGAAAACTTCTTGGGGACATGATTGCTGTATTCACTTATTAAAAGGACTGACATATGGAGGAGGGATTAGATTTGTTCAGTTTGACTTTAGAGGACAGAATTAGGACCAATGAGTAGGACTAACAGGCACATCTTGTCCTGATGTCGGGAAAAACTTCCTCCTAAATAGAGCTCCGCCAAAGGGGCATGAGATGCTGGGGAGGCGGTAGGTCTCGTTCACTGGCTGTCTCCGAGTGAAGGCTGGGTTATTGTTGCTGGACCTTGTAGAGAAGGCTCTTGTCAGGGAAGGGTTGGTTAGAGGACATCTAAGCTCTCTTTTCTCTCTGACATTTTGTGTGTGCTTTGTATTCCATCAATTTGGGATTCACATAAACCACTGGGTTTAATGTGGGGGCGTCTATGGCATGATAAATCTATCTTATTTGGCTTGAGCCCCCATTCCAGGTCAGTCAGCACCTTCTAGGATCATTTAAACTCAGTGCGTGTACCAGACTATCAGAACAGACAAGGGGCACGGATAGATGTAATAAAATGTTTAATTGGAAAGGAATCACAAAGCAAAGCAAGCACGGCTCAACACTCGTTCCTGAAAGGGTGTAAATGCCCAGTTCCTACCAGAGTAGGCTGAGTAAACTGTCTCTGGGACTCATATCTGTAATCTACAAAAAAATCTCTCTCTGTCTCTTTCTCTGTCTGTCTCTCTCCCTCTCCTCTCTGTTTCTGTCCCTCTAGATCTTTCTCTATGTCTCTGTCTCTCTTCTATCTTTCTGTCTTTCTGTCTTTCCCTGTCTTTCTGTCTGTAGCTGTCTCTTGCTTTCTCTCTCTCTGTTTCTCTCCCCTGCCCTCTCTTGTTTCTCTCTGTCGCTGTCTGTCTGTCTGTCTCTCCCTCTCTCTTTCTCTCTCTCTCTCTTTCTCTCTCTTGTCTCTCTGTCTCTGTCTCTGCCTCCCTCTGCCTCTGTCTGTCTCTGCCTTTCTCTCCTTCTCTCTTCTCTCTCTCTCTCCCTCTCTCTCTCTCTTCCTCTCTCTCTCTTTCTCTCTCTTGTCTCTCTGTCTCTGTCTCTGCCTCTCTCTGCCTCTGTCTGTCTCTGCCTTTCTCTCCTTCTCTCTTCTCTCTCTCTCTCTCTCTCTCTTTCTCTTTCTCTCTCTCTGCCTCTCTCTGCCTTTCTCTCTCTGTCTCTGCCTCTCTTTGTCTGTGTCTGTCTCTCATCTCTCTGTCTCCATCTCTCTCTCTGTCTCTCTTTCTGTCTCCATCTCTTTGAGTCTCTGTCTCTCTCTGTCTCCCTCCTTCCCTCTCCATCTCTCTGGATAGGTTACTGGCCTGGGAATTAGGAAGGCCTGGTTTCAAACCCTACCTGAGACCCCCCCCCATTAGCCAGTTGACCTTTCACAAGCTACTTAATCTTTCTTGGCCTCAATACCTTCATCTGTGAAGTGAAGGGGTTTGGACTTGACCTTTCCCTTCTGGCTCTAAACCCAGCCTTCTTTCTCCTTCTTTGACTCTGTTGCCTTTCTCTATCTTTGTGTTCAAATTAAAAGGCTGCTTGGTGTTTCAGGTCTTGGTGGTGCTGAAAGGGGGAGGGGTGAGGGCTGGTCTGTCGGGTCCATCAGGGAAGATGAGTGTGATCCAGAGCATCGGGAGGGATTCAGGCTGGAAAGGTCAACAGGCTTCAAACTGGAGTCAGCTCAGGAAGCATGATAGCAGCTCTTACATATGTATGCCTGAGAAATAATGATCTGTTTACTAAGCAAAGTGTCAACAACTGTCGTTTCTCCTCCTACCCAGCCCATGGCAGATGTATAGAGATCAGGATTGGAAAAGCCTGGTGAATTATTCAAAGGCAGCTGAGCTGAAATCTTTAGAATCTCAGGAGTTTCTGCACATCTCCTCTTCCACCTTTGGAGGGCACATTTCCCTTTCCCCATGGTACCCTCTCTTAGTATGCTATGCCATCCTGGAGCACTGGGCTTAGATATGTCTCAATATTTCCCTTTAAGGCAGAGAGGAGCAAGATATTGAATCAAGGAGGGACTGGGCTCCCACTGGTCCCTTTTCTTCTTCTGAAAAAAGTGTGTGTCTATACAGTGAGAGGTAGTGGTTGTCTAGTGGTTACAGAGACGGCACCAACCTCCATTGACTAAAGGCAATTCCTCACCAGGAGCTCCTGTGAAATTACAGATCCAGTTCTTTTCTCTATAAAGGTTTCACCCAACAAGTCCTGCACGTAGGGATGTTGAATGACATCTAGTCCAGCCTTGGCTTCCTAGCTCCACCCACCCCCAATTTGCTTTGAATTTAATAGCATACATTTATCTATATATGTGAGCTCCTTCAAAAGAAATTAAGATTCCAGTGGGCAGGGACTGTTTCATTTTGCCTTCCCCTTCTCAACATCTAGCATTGTCCCTTGCATAAACAGTAGGCGCTTAAATAATGCTTATTAATTGATTGCCTTTCCCCATCCCTATAATGTTCCCTTCTCCCTCAAGTTATCTTGTATCATATATCATACACACGTCATATCCTTCTTGCCATCCCCCACTCCCAGTGGCATGCAAGTTCCTTCAAGACAAGGCGCTAGCCCCCCTCCCATTTTATTTTTGTGCCCCCATTGCCTGGCATAATGCCGTGCCCATTTTGGGTCCTTAATCCATGCTTCCAGGATAGGGTTGGATTGGATTCAGTCCCATCTCCAGATCTGGAGTGGCAGATGCTGGTGCTGGAAAGATTCACGGTGACAGTAGGTGGGGTTATTAATGAGGGAGCCTGTCACAATATCGGTCCCTCTCTATTTTTCAGGGTTTGTTGTGCTAGAATAGATGAAGGGCCCTAATTCATGCTTCATGCTCAGGGCTGGGGACCATTATCAGGAGGAGGTGGGGACTCGGGTTGGGAGGGGGAATGGGCTTTAGTAGAAGTGACAAATAGAAAACGTATGGTCCCTCTCCCTGCCTCCACCAGCAGCCAGGGAAATAGATGTGCCAATACAGAGTTATGCTGTTACAATCTATGGGCTCTTAGAAAATCAACTCCAAGGTCAGCAACCAGCCAGGGATGCTGAGACACAAATGCCTTTTATTTCCAATAATAAATAATTCCTGTGGTGGGCACATCTTGCTGGCTCCTGCTGGGCTTCAAGATTGGGGGTGGGGAGGGGTTAGAATCCCTTCTTCCTTCTTTTTTTTTCTCCCTCCATCCTGCCTCCACCCCCTTCCTTTCTAAGGGAGATAAATGGTGGCTTTCTCTCTCGGGTTTCCATAAACAGCTAAAGTATTATAATTCCTGCCCTCTGACAGGAAACAGGAGCCATTGTGCATAGGAAAGTTTTAGGAAAACTTGTGGATTTTTGTGGGGTAGGAGAGGGGAGGGGCTTTCTTCTGGCCCCAAATCTGGACCATTTGTGACTCTGAGCTCTTATCTTTGGCTTAGAGAGAGGCAAAGGAGCAGAGAAGAAAGGGAATTGGATTTGGAGGCCCAGGCCTTGGATTCAAATTCTGGTAGGTACCTATAGAATGTAAACTCCTCAAGGGCAGGGATGATTTTGTTTATGTCTTGTATTTCCTGTGACTGGCATAGAGTCTCTTCGAGGGACTCCATTTTCAAGAGCCTTAGTTCCTCATTCGTAGAATGGGAGGAGCCTCTGAGATTCTTTCTAGCTCTAAATCCATACCAATAATTTGTTCTTGTTCAATTGTTTGCTCAACTCTTTATGACCCCATTTGGTGTTGTTGTGGTGGGTTGTTTGTTTGTTTTTTTGGCAAAGATACTGGAGTGGTTTCCCATTTCCTTCTCATTTTGCAAATGAAGAAACTGAGGCAAACAGGGTTAAGTGACTTGCTCAGGGTCACGAAGTAAGAGTCTGAAGCTGGATTTGAACTCAGGAAGATGAATCTTCCTGACTCCTGGCCCAGCACTCTATTCCCCTAGCTGCCACATAACAATAATCGCTGGCATTTATACAGTACTTTGCAATTATTGTCTCATCTGAGCCTCGTAAAACCCTAGAGTTAGGTGCTACTATGATCCCTCTTTCATAGATGAGGCAAACAGAGGTTAAGTGACTTGTCCAGGGTCACACAGCTAGGAAGCATCAGGAACAGCTCTTGAGACCATCCCTGATCACACATTATCTTCCTCCCCTCCCCCATAGTAGGTGCTTAACAGGTTTTTCTTGAATCTACCAGTCAAAGAAGGGTATTAATGATGCTCTCCTGGGGCTCCAGGTTGTTTTTAATTTTTTTTTTTAAATCTCAGTCCAGGTGTATCAACAGAGGAGTGTGGGACGGCCAGCTTGGAACAAATGTGATGTATCCCCTCTCATTAGTGATTCTCAGCACTTTTCTAAGAAGATGCTAGTATTTTAGTTAGCCCCAGCTGGGACAGAAATCTGTTCATGACCTAAATCTCCAGCCCTCAGCACCTAGCCCTGTGTTTGGCACACAGTAGGTGCCTAATGAATATTTGTTGGAAGGACTCGTATGAGAGAAGGAAAGCAGAAAGCAGGCAGATGTATCTGGGCAGGTTGGGAATGCTGGGGACCCCAGCTTGCTATTTCTGCACTGAGGCCTCTGCTGGGAAATCTCTGAGGCTTGGGAAGGCCCATTGATCCAACATTCCTTCTGCTCTTTTGATCTAGGTGACAGATGACCCCTGAATGGTTTGCTAATGATTCTTGCAAGTTTAGAATTCTAGAAACAGGGGGAGTCTTGTTTACATCTGCACTGTTTGCATTGCTGCTTCCAATTCAGATTTTAGCCAGCAGGGACTAATATCTCTGCAGGGAGCCTGGAAATGCAGTGGGAAATTCAAATTCTGCCAGAGGAGAGATCAAAATGAGTTAAGGGCTGCAGCCCTCCCCCTCCCCCTTCCACATCCTCATCCCCACCCTCCAGTAGTAGCTGGGAGAGAGACCTGCAGGCCTGGTGAAATGCCATTCCAGGAAGCCAGCTCCCCAACGTTTTGGCTGAGGCCTAGCTGATTGGATATTGCTGGGATAAAGTGGGCCCCCGGGCCAGGTCTTTTCAATCTTTCTGCTATATGTAACTTGTATTTATTTCAGCTAATGTGTTCAAATGAGATCACTGCTTTGTGAATGTGATGTATACGCAGTAGCTCTCGTTATTATTAATAATTGATACTGATATTAATAATGGCTAAGATTTGTACAGGGCCTACTATGTTCCAGGATGGGGAACCTGTAGCCTCAAGGCCATATGTGGCCCTCTAGGTCCTCAAGTGTGACCATCTGACTGAATCTAAACTTCAGAGAATTTCGTCAAAGGGCCACATTTGAGGACCTAGAGCAGCGGTTCTTAACCTGTGGGTTGCAACCCCTTTGGGAGTCGAACGACCCTTTCACAGGGTCCCGGCATCAGGAAGGTTGAAAACCACTGACCTAGAGGGTCACATGTAACCTTGAGGCAGAAGGTTTCCCACCCCTATTAGGCACAGTGCTAAGTGGTTTACAAATCTGGTCTCATTTGATACTCAAAAAAAAACCCTAGGAGGTAAATAGTGTTATTATTCTCAGTTTACAGTTGAGGAAACTGAGGCAGACAGAGGTTAAGTGGCATGCCCAGGATGACACAGCCATTGAGTATCTGATGCTAGATTTGAAGTTAAGCCTTCCTGACTCTGGGATAACTAGGTGGACTCATCTTTCTGAGTTCAAATCTGTCTTCAGATGCTTCCTAGCTCTGTGACCCTGGGTGAATCACTTGATCTCTGCCTGCCTCAGTTTCCTCATCTAGAAAAAGGGGGCAACTAGTTGACTCAGTGGATAGAATGCTGGATCTGGAGTCAGGGAGATCTGAATTCAAATCTGCCCTCAGACATTTACTAGCTAGGTGACCCTGGACTAGTCACTGTTTCCTCATCAGTAAAATGAGTTGGAGAAGGAAAAGGCAAACCACTCCAGTGTCTCTGCCAAGAAAATCCCAATGAAGAGTCGAACATGACCGAACAACAACAACAGCTTCCTGACTCCATTAGATTGTGAGCTCCTTGAGGGCAGGCACTGGCTTTTGCCTCCCTGAGCTCAGTGTTTGGCACAGAGTAGGTGCTTAATAAATACTTATTGGTTGATTGACTCCAGGCTGAGCAGTCTATCCACTGTGTCACATAACTGTAATATTATTGTTATTGGTGGTGGTGGTGGCAGTTTGGTCCAGACATACTTAGCTTGAGGATAAGCTAGTATTTAATCTCCTTGAGGGCAGGGACTGCTTGCTTTTTCATTTTTACATCTTCAGAACCTACTTGGCCTGGCCCATAACAGAGGCAGTTAATTAAGGGTTGTGATGGGCAGATCGTCTCAAAAAAGTCTGAATTGGGAGGTGTATTGGGCAGACAGGAGTGTTTTCCCCAATCCCCCAGAGGCTTGAGGGTTCTGGGATTTATGCCATATTAGAGGTTACCCTTATCAGAGCCATGATGAGTCGGTCTGGTGCCCAGGACAGTAGCACCCCTGGGACAAACAGCAGGAAAGTGCCCCATTCTGATTTTGTTACCCATGATGTGAAAGCAAAAGGATTTCATTTGTGATTTCACTGATAAAGAAAACCCCTGGAGAGGAAATTTCTACCAACACAGATTTGAAGCATGCTGTGCTACAGTTGACAGCCTTATAGAGCGGCCGGGGTCACTGAGGAGTTTGTCCAGAGTCACACACCTAGTGTGTGTCAGAAGCACGTCTTAAACCCAGATTTTACTGACTCTGTGACTATCTCCCTATGTACTCTGTCACGCTTCTCTCAATGAAAATGTTACTCAAAAAGTAATTGAGATAAACTCAGGTGCTCAAGGGAGAGTTAACATGGAGCAGTGGCTAAGGCACACGAAGACCTGGGCTAGCTGTGTGACCCTGGGTCAGTCACTAATCATTCTGGGCCCATTACTTCATCTGTATAATGAAAGGAGTTGTGCTCATAGCCTTTTGGATTCCTTTTAGCTCTAAAGCTGTGGTCCTTTTAAATCATAGTGCTCTGAGGCAAAGCCTGGCTCACTTTATCTTGGTTTCAGCTTCAGAAAAGGGATGGTTTTTGTGTTTTTATTTTTTTTTTAGCATTCCCTTCATTTAATAGAGTGCCTGGCACATAGTGTGTGATTAATAAATATTTGTTGATGATTAGGAACCTAAGTATAAATGAGTAGGTTGTTGGGGTTTGCATGGTGGATTCCTGATCAATAGAATTGTCTTCCCCCAATGATGATGAAATTATGGGGTTTAAGGCGGCATCACAGACATAATGAGCCATTAGGATTTTACCATTTGAGTGATTTCATTTATAGCTTATGAAAAGAGTCTGAGAGGCTCACACCCTAAATGGCCTTTTTTTCAAATTGTAAACATTATAAAACTGGGAATGGGGCAAGATATTGGGTAGGAGACACTGAACACCAGAGAGCAGGCCCACAGAGTCCAACTGAGGAGTCCAGTTGAGCTATGGAAAAGAGCAGACCTGGGAGACACAATGGCATAATCTTCCCAGCAGACATGCTCAACCTAGGAGGTCATTATGTGAAGAGCAATGAAATCAAGGCTCTATAGTGCCACAGGTATTAGCTGCCCTGTCCATGTGCATTCCCTATATCGGAGCCTTTTCTGGTAATGTATGCATTTCTGGGAGAGAATGTTTTGTAGCTACATTCTCATGCCACCATTTAAAAAAATACCTTTGTTTTGAGCTAAATATGTCCTCTGGCTCACTATTAAAGGTAAACACACTAGTGGGGGCTCATGAGCTACAGTTTTAGGAATATAGACTCACAGTGTCTTGAATCTTTGTTAAAGTCATCCTCTGGACTAGTTCAAGTTGGAGGGGTAGCCCATAAGGAGGGGAGGGTTATGTAAATATTTGTAGAGTAGATGGAAAGAGACCAAAGTAGGCATTCTCCACCTCTATAAAGTAAGGGGATAAGCTGATTTAGAGTCAAAACACCCTAGGGGAAAATTCATTTTACCAGGGAAGTTTAAAAAGAAAATCTCTGAAGAAGGGCTTTGCTATGGGGCTGGAGGAAGCCTGTCTGAACTGCAAACTGGCCATAATTCCCCCTTGTTTACTTAACTTGAGGTCTCCAAACTGTTGGAGGCCAGTTAGTGTTAGCTAAAACCAGGAGCTTTCATGGAGATAGGAGTTCTGGCTTAGCCAAGTCTGATGGATGACCCTTGGGTCTGTTTAGAATCATGCCAAATGAAAACTCTCCAGGCATTTTCCTCCTTCCACAGGAACTGTCTGAACCAAAGACGACTCCAATTTCCTTCTACAGAGATAGGCAGAGGGGAGGCTGTAAGGAGCACGGCTTCAGAGACACCACCTGAGAAATAAAGTCTCTGTTTGTTTGACATTTAGAAGTGGATCTGAGGCCAAGACATTCTCAGAACCTTGAAGAGCCCAAATTTGGACCTCAGCACATTCAGAGTTTACAGACAGAAGATATACACCTCTTTTTTTTCTTTCTAAGAAGACACCAGTATCACTATAATTTGCCCTGGTCAAAGCTGGAATATTCATTCATTCATTCATTCAATCAGTAAGCATTTTATACTTATTTTTATTAGTAAATTATACTTATTATAAGTATGCATGCTGTATACTAGGCTACGCAAATTAAATTCTATGCTGAACACCATATTTTAGGAAGATCCCCGGGGGAGGTCATTTAATGTACCTGGGACTCAGTTTCCTCATCTATTAAATGAGGTGTTTGGATTCAATGCTTCTGAATCCCTTCCAGCTTCAGGTGTATGATCCCATGACTGAGCTTGTCTGAAGGAGGCTCCAGGAGAATGGTGAAGGGAGAATTGAAGGAATGAGGGATATTTAACCTGGAAAAGAGAAGACTTGGAAGGGGCTTGAGAGCTGTCTTCAAGTCTTTAAAGAGTTGTATTGTGGGGGTGGCTAGGTGGCGTAGTGAATAGAGCACTGGCCCTGGAGTCAGGAGTACCTGAGTTCAAATCCGGCCTCAGACACAAAAACTAGCCGTGTGACCTTGGGCAAGTCACATAACCCCAACTGCCCTCCAAAAAAATAAAAGCAAAAAAAAAAAAGAGTTGTATTGTGGATCAGAGATTAAGCTGGAAGGGTTTTCACCAGGATGGACAGCACAGCCCTGGGACAGTTACTGCACTGGTACCTTCTGTATCTACCTCTTTGTAAAATCTAATTGATTTGACCTGGTTAAATGATACTGGAGGATTGATCACTGGAGAGTATCAAGGAAAGAGGGACAATACTAGTTGTGACTAGTGATTGATATTGAGGACACAGTGGAATGGGGCCATGAGCTGATGGCATCAAAAAGGGACCCTCCCAATCCCTTAGGCTGCAGTCAGGTGGCACAGAGAGTCCATAGAGTATCAGGCCTGGAGTCGGGAAAACTCATCTTCCTGAGTTCATATCTGGTCTCAGACACTTACTAACTGTGTGACCCTGGGCAAGTCACTTAACCCACTTGCCTCAGTTTCCTCATCTGTAAAATAAACTGGTGAAGGAAATGGCAAACTAGTTCAGTATCTTTGCCAAGAAAATTTCAAATGGGGTTGGGAAGAGTCGAACATAACTGAACAACAAAAAAGCCCATTGGGAGTGCTCCTAGAACTCCGATGGAAGATGTAGCCATACTATGGGAACTCAGTCTGTCCATAGTATTGGAGGATTGTGATAAAGACAGAGAATAAGCTCCTACTATGTTCCAGACATTTTACAAAGCATTTTTTTCAAAAACTGTCTCATTTGATTCTCACAACCACCCAATGAGGTAGATGCTGTTATTCCTTTTTTCAGTTGGGGAAACTGAGGCAGACGGCTGTCAAGTGACTTCCCCAAAGTCCACAGCTAGTGAGTGTCTGAGGCAGGATTTGAATTCAGGTCTTCCTGACTCCTGGCCCTGTTTCTCTATCCATTGAGCCACCAGCTGCCTGTAAGAGCTCCAGAGCCTATATAGACCACATTTGTACAGATCTTCTATGTGTCTAATATCTACATGCTGTCTCTGCTGTTAGAACGTAAGCCTCCTGAAGGCAGGGACTGTGTTGTTATGATTCTTTACATCCCCAGTGCTTAACAAAATGCCTCGAACATATTTGATGCATCACAGGTGTTGTTGACTGCTGCTGACTGATTCTCAGATTTTGATTTCTGTTTTTATTCTCAAGAAGCATAAAGACTCCAAGGCCTGCAACCTATGAATCTTTCTTTTTTTTTTTTTTTGCTTTTTTTTTTGGAGGGCAGTTGGGGTTAAGTGACTTGCCCAAGGTCACACAGCTAGTTTTTTTTTTGGTGTTAAGTGTCTGAGGCTGGATTTGAACTCAGGTCCTCCTGACTCCAGGGCCAGTGCTCTATTCACTGCGCCACCTAGCCGCCCCCTTATGAATCTTTCTGATGGGCCACTTTGGGTCAGGGGGAGCAACACCGTCCTCCCAGGCCCTTGGGCTCCCAGTCTAGGAGTTACATAGGACTCCTCTCCACACACAAGCTGTTGTTGCCAAGGCCTATCCATCCCACTTCTCCAACGTCTCTTATATACTTCCTTGCCTCCCCTTACCCTGGCTGGTGCTGCTTCCATCCTGGTGCAGGCCCTTCCTCCCCCACACCTCTATTGCAACAACCTGCTGGTGAGTCTGCCTGCCTCCAGGCTCTCCCCACTCTGTTCAACCACCAAAGTGATTTTCCTGAAGTGCATTTTATACCATGACCCCATTTATTCAATAAACTCCGGTGGCTCCCTCTTCCCTTCAGGATCTAATACAAAAATACTCTGTTTGGCATTTGAAGCCCTTCATAACCCGGACCCCTTCTTACCTTTCCAGTCTTAACACAAACTCTTCAATCCAGTGACACCAGCCTCTTGGCTGTTCTATGAACAAGATATTCCATTTCTCAGCTCTGGATATTGTCTCTGACTGTCCCCCATTTCTGGAATGCACTCCCTCCTCATCTCTGACTACTGACTGCCCTGGCTTACTTTATTTTATTTTATTTTTTTTCACTTTTGGTTTCATCTAATATTTTAATGTAATATCTCTACACAACCAAGCAGAGAAACATGTTCATGGTACACATATTTTCTGATTAATCATAGTAATAAGTTATATTCATACAATACAAGTACACACAGCTAAAATCATGTTTTATAATTTTATAGCAATAAAAAAGAAAACCAAACAGAAGAGAGGCTTACTTTAAGTCCAAACTAAGATCCCACCTCTTCCAGCAAGCCTTCCCCACCCCTCTTCATTCCAGCACCTTCCCACTGTCAATTATTTCATTTTTATCCTGTATAGCTTGCTTTGTACATATATGTTTGCATGTTGCCTCTTCTATTAGATTATAAGCCCCTTGAGGGCCGGCATGGTCTTTTGGCTCTTTTTGTATGCCCACTCCTTAATACAGTGTCTTACACATGTTAGGTGCTTAATACATTTTATGGAACTGAGTAATAATAACCCTTAGCTCTGAAGGTTGTTGTAAGGATAAATGAGATATTTGTAAAGAGCTTGGCAAACCCTAAAACACTACAGAAATGTTAACTACTGTCTTGATTATCAAGCAGAACAAGGCTAATCCTTCCACTTGGTGACCTTTAAGTACTTGAAGACAAGTTATCGATACTCATTGATTTCTTCCCTTCCCAAGTCTTCTCTTCTCCGTATCTTTCAGTCGATTCACAGAGGGAACAGTATCGAGGCCTTGGAAGATCCTCATCGCCCTCCTGTCGATGTTGTCCCACTTATCAACGTCCTTCGGAAATGGTGGTGCCCAGAACTGAGCAGTAGACCAATTATTGTCTGAGCAGGGCAGAGTCCAGAGGGATGAGCACTTCTGTATGCCTGGAAGCTCTCTCACTTATAAGGCAGCCTCTTCCTTCTTCCCCAATACAGAACTTATATTCAGTGGATTTCTTCTCTGTGAACCATAGGAGCAAATGAAAGGCAGTGTGGTATAGCAGCTAGAGTCCTGGCTTTGACATCAGGAAGAAGAGGCCTTTGACTCATCTAGCTATGGAGATAATAATCAGTAAAAAGCTTAGCAAACTGTAAAATGCTACATAAAGGTGAGCGGCTAATAATCTCATTCTTCTCTTCTTTTTCAGATGGGCTATGGAGAGTCATTTGTAGGCACACCCTACAAGTTCAAGTTTGAGAGAGGTGGAAGGAGTTTCCATACCAGGAATTCCCCACACTGATAAAATGATAGATTTAGGGGGAAAAAAGAGCCAGAAGTGATCCTAATTTTGGAGAGAGCTCCCCCCTGAACCTAAAGTGACTCAGACAAATTCATCTGGAATCCCTGGGAGGCTGTGCACAGAGCTGGGGCTCCCCACTCAAGGATTAATTTGTAAATGCTGGCATATGGCTCGCCCACCCGCTGTCTGGCGGGGAAGGGCGAGCTGTCTGCAGAGACCCACCATTAGTCATTGTCAGCACTGCCATTCTTTGGTCTTCTCCCTGAAATGGCTCTGGTCTCCACTGGGGAAACTCCTGGTCTATAGAGAATGATGCAGAGCTCTGGGACTCTTCCTTCTCTGGGGGTCAGGTGGGGCATAGGGAGAGTGGGTTCCTTGTGGTATTTCTACTGTTTGTAAGGTGGTGACAGTGGGGCAAGAGGACTGGATTTTGGTGTTCATTCTTCATGGCTACTATCCGTCCTTCAATCAGTCATTCAATAGTCACCTATTAAAGGCTTAATATGTACCAGACACTGCTGAAGTGTTGTTGCTGCTCAGTCCCTTCAGTCGTGCCTGACTCTTCATAATCCCTTTTGGAGTTTTCTTGGCATGTCCTTCTCTAGCTCATTTTACAGATGAGGAAACTGAGGCACACAGGGTTAAATGACTTTTCCAGGGTTGCTCAGCTAGCAAGAGTCTGAGGCTGGATTTGAACTTACGTCTTCCTGATTCCAGGTCTGGCACTCCATCCACCATGCTACCTGGCTGCCCAGTTGTTGATAAATATGAGCTCGTTTGATGATGGTCCACTAGCCCACGGCAGCAAGGTGTAGTGGGAATGGAGAGACCTGGGCTCGAATCCTGCCTATGACACTCATTATCTGTGTTACCAAAGGCAAATCACTTGAGCTCTGAGCCTCAGTTTCCACATCAATGAAATAAGGACAGTACATGCCCATGGTACCTGCTTTATAAAGTGATGTAATGACCCAGTGAGGCAGTATACATCAGACTCACCATCCCTGTGATTCCCCAGGGTCACATTCTCATTTCCCTCTACAGGGTGTACTAAATGTCTTAGTGCAGTTCGAAGCTATTAAAGTGTAATATTAGTAATATTAATTATTAATAACAACCAGCAAATTATCCATCAATAGCAATCTCTATATTAACTACTAATCAGCAACATTATTTCCTTAATTACTGCCGATGATGCATTGCCATCAATATTTAATTATTTATTAATTACCACGTATACTGATATATAATAATTATATTAATAGTCAATTAAATATAATTACAAAGATTTAATAATTTATTATGGTGATTAATAACTATGCTTAACTAATGGTGGTGATATGAATAATTCATATTCATATAGATAGTAAGTAAATTAGTAAGCTTTAGGAGCTTCAAACTGCCCTAAGATTTTTGGAACATCTTTTAGATGTTAATTCTTCCTTTCAGAATATAAGCTCCTTGAAGGCATTGTATTCTCTATTCCCAGTGCATATGTAAGTACCATGCTTTGACTTAGTAGATAATTGGTATTTACTAAATGCATTTTTATTTATTCATTCAGTTGTTGGTAAGGACATATCGTTGTTAGTTTATGGACTGACTTCCTGATTCACTGAATGGTGCTTAGTTTTGTCCCTTGGAAGCCTGCTCAAGGTTTTCTTTTCTTTTCTTTTTCTTTTAAATGTCATGGTTTTGCATCTTTGGTGGCAGCAAATGGAATTTTGTTTTGCCAACTTTACAGGACGCACTGCTATATATTCCAGGCACAGCAGAACGAGCCCTCCAGGACCTATCAAGGAAGCACAGAGAGCAGCTTGGATCATTCCTTGGGAACCTGCTCTGTGTAGTTCTCTTTCTTTCTCTCCTTTGTGTGGAGATTCTGTCCTGAGAAAGTCTCTCTTTCTCATGGACTGATCTGTGCCATCTTTTGCCATCCATATTGAGTTTCTATGACATTGTTCACCCACCCCAGAGTTCCCTGGGAGTGCATTGTGAGGGTGTCTTTTAGTATAAAATGATGGATAAACACTGGACTTGGATAATCTTAAAACTCAGAATCTCAGTGCTAGAAGGGATGTAGGGGCCATCCAGTTCAAGCTGACCTGTTCTAGGATCTCCCCTGGAGTTCCCTGGACAAATTGCCATCCATTGCACAGACAGCTCTCATGATTAGGAAGTTTTTCCTCATATGCTTGTCTTCCTTTGCTCCTCATTCTTCCCTTCCCTTAGCCAAGCACAACAAGTTTGGTCGCTCTTCCCTGAGGCTATTTAAATATACGAAGACAGCTCACTCCATTGCTTAAGCCTTCCCTACTCTAGGCTAAACATTCTCAGCTCCTTCAGCCAGTTCTGGTATTGTACAATCTCCAATCTGCTGTCTTCCATGACTGGACTTCTCTCTCCTCATCTCCCCCTCCAGGCTCCTCTGGCTTCCTTCAAGTCCCAGCTCGAAGCTCACCTTTTATAGGAAACCTCTCCTGAGAGCCTTCAATTCTAGTGCCTTCCCTCTGTGGATGGTCTTCAATTTGTCTTTCGGATATCTTGTTGGTATGCGGTTGTCTACATGCTGTCTCTCCTATTAGAGTGTGAGTTCCTTGAGAACAGAAACTGTTTTTTTTTCCTTAGCGCAGGACCTGGCACATAGTAGGAACTTATCGACTGACTATCAGTGTTCTTGTCCTTCTTTTCTGGACCCTCTCCAGGTAATCAATACATCTCCTAAGATTGGAGAGCTCAAGTTGATCCCAGAGTTCCAGATATGATCCAACCAAGGCAGAGGTGACAAGACCATTGCCTCCTTGGTCCAGGGCCCCATATCTCTCTCCTTTTTTTGGGCAGGGGAGTTAAGTAACTTGCCCAAGGTCACACAGCTAGTAAGTGTTAAGTGGCTGAGGCCAGGTTTGAACTCAGGTTCTCTTGACTCCAGGGCCAGTGCTCTATTCACTGCACCACCTAGCCACCCCACCACGTCTCTCTTAGAGATCATATTAGATTTTGGAGCTGTCATGTAATCCTGTTGACATGTAGTGAATTCGTATTCCACTAAAACCTCATATCCTGACAATACCCATCACTTAATGTCAGTCTATCTCAGTTTTCCCAAATGTAAAATGGGCACGATAATAGCATGGTGCTTAGAAGAACTAGCACCTCTCATGTGAGGACTTGTCCAACCCTTTGCAGAGCTGCTTATCCACCTTTGGTGCCTCCCTTATTGACCCAACTCTCACTTGTGGCTCCAAGAAGATGTTACATGGACAGTGGCTACACCCCAGTAAGACTTTCTTGGCAGACAGGCTAAACCAGGTTGAGGGTAACTGACAGGTTTCAAATCCATTGATGAGTTAGGAGAATGTTTACCCCAAGCATGTGAAAACTTTCCCTGGTAGAATGGGCAAATGAGAACAATTTGTTCCATTGGCCATGAAGGCAACTGAAGCTGTGGAAGGATTAGAGTTTGGTCAGACATCAAAGTGCATGATGGGAAATGATAGATAAACACTGGACTTGGATAATCTTAAAACTCAGAATCTCAGTGCTGGAAGGGATATAAGGGCCATCCAGTTGAAGCCTACCTGTTCTAGGATCCATGGCATCCTGGTCTATTGCCAAGTGTCTTGACTTTTCTCTTGCCACTGAACTTTGATGACTCTGGAAGAGAGAGTGAGGCTGGCTGCCTCACTTAAATCTAATTCACTCACAAGTCATGAGGTCATTGGTCCTCTTAAAAAATGAAGGGTCAAATGAGATAATACAAATAAAGGGCACAGCAAACTTTCAAGTGCTATCTAAATGGGAACCATTATTATTAATTACTATTATTAATAATAATAATAACGATCACATTTTAATTTTTTCCATGCAGTTCAGAAAAAATTGTCCTGGGGTAAGTCATTCTCCTGTCATTTTCCTTTTGTTTTTAATATTCAGAGACAATTGTACAGGTGGATTAATGAACTGTTTTTTATAATAGCATATGTTTATTATTATTCACATAACTATTCCTTTCACATGAAATAAACATGCATTTATTAAGTACTCACTTTATGCAAAATACTGAGGTTAAGCCCATGGTGGAGGAGAGAAAAGAAGAAAACAAGTGCCTACATGCCGGACACTGTGCTAAGCACTTTACAAATATTATCTCATTTAATAATATGAGGGAAATACAAAGATTAAAATAATCAATCATTTAGTTTCAAGGGACCATCACTGACCAGGGGCATCAGCAATGGTTTATAGGATTTAGAGTTAGGAAGGACCCTAGGGACAAGTCCGGTTCAACACTCTCATTTTACATATAAGGAAAATCAGAGTACAGGTAGTTAAATGTCAGAGGTGGGATTCAAATCCAGGGCCTCTGATTCAGTCTCCATGGCTCAATCTCCAATCCACAGTGCCTTGCTTTGCAGAGGAGTTGACAACTGGACTAAGGGTTGCATCATATTTCAAGTATCTATGAGAGCTGAGGTTCTAGAAGCTGGAATATGTCAAGTGTCTCTCTCTTCCTACTGTCAATCAATCAAGCAACAAGCATTTATTAAGTGTCTACTGAGTGCAAGGCATTCTTTTAGTCCCTGAACATGAAAAAACAAAATGAATCAGTCCCTGGGCTCCAGGAGCTTACATTTGATTGGAGGAGGTAAAAATGTCCGTGTAGAAGAATGTACAAAATAAAGCCAAGTGAAGGAGGGGGTGTCCTCTACTCAAAATTCCAACTAATGTAACTAAGAAGACAGCTCTGTACCCTTTAGTCAGGTGAGAAAATCTTTTATTGAGTTGAAGAATTAATCAACTTAAGATTTTAAAGTAGATGTGAGAAATTCCTAAACACCTCTATAGAATCAATCAATCAAATCACAAATTAGGTACAATTGAATGGCAGCAGGGGAAGCCACATAGAGAATATCTTCTGGTTGGTTAGAAACAGTCAGTCAAGCCAGCTTCCTAATTTATCACTTCACTAAGAGGCCAATCTAGTCATAAGGTCTTTGAGAAGGAGTGACTTAGAGGACTTAGAGGGGGAAGGAGAGACATTCTTTCTTCCATCTCTTAGACTAGAGGATCAACCAATTAATTAACATTTAGCACCTACTATGTGCCAGGTTTTGTGTTAAGCATTGGAATGGATGATCTTGTAAGCTTCCAAAGATCAGAAGATTTGGACTTCCTTCAGAACAACAGCGGCTGATGGTAATGTCTTTATCAAGAGCATGAACTAGATCCCCAGAGACAAGGCAGCTTCAATATTCTACAAGAGCACAGCCCCTTGGAATCCAGCAGAGAGCTACATATACAAAAGAGAACTTCATTAGAATTCCACAAAAGGAGAAAAGGAATTCCAGCAATCAGCAGTTGTGAATTATCCCTTTGCCACATGAACTTTCACTTATATTCTCTAAGCTTGAGTCTATTCCCCCTTGGATACTGTATGTATTTGTGGGAAAGTATGTCCCAGACTTTCTTTGGGAGGGATGATTTTTGGAGGGGAAGTTTTTGTGCCAACTATTTTTACTCTACCACAATAGTGAAAATACCATTCTAAAAGCTAATTAACTCTGGATGGCTGATAATCAATAGGGAACACACCAGATAGGGGCTTGTAAGTGGCAGTCCTAGGAAAAAACCCAACCTCTCATGGTTACTGCTAGAATATGGAGTCAAGAAGTAGTCAGTGAACCTCTGGAGACTTGATCAAATGAGAGTTGGAGTTGGGAAGTAGCCCCAGTGGTGATGATGGGGGTGGGAAATAGTTGGGAGCAGGGGAGGGAATCAGAGAAGCCTTCATGTAAAAGGTGACATTTAAGTTTACTTTTGGAAGAAAATTAGGAATTCTAGAAGGTAGAAGTGAGGAGGGAGTACATTCCAAACATGGGATATAGTCAGAGCAGATACAGAAATGGGAGAGAGATTGCTGTATACGGGGAACAATAAGAAAGTTGATTTGGCTGGACTGGGTAATGAGGGAAAGGGAAATAATGCATAACAGAGTTCATGAAGGGGAGTAATGTTTAACATGACTGGAAAGGTAGACGTTCCATATCAGTCTATTTATTCCCTTGTCTTCTGGAAAAGCTAGTAGCCTCACAAAGGCATCCCTCCAGGCCCCAGACTCTTCTTCTGAGAGCACTGGCCCTCTTCCTCCAGCAGATGCTCTGATTGCTGAGGCCACACTCTTGACAACAATGTAATTAGGCTAATGGCCTGGCTGTCAGAAACTGAGTTACTAGTATTGGGGGACAGGTGTCTGGGATGCACCTAATCAAGGCATCCATGAAGTTTCAACTAAGAGGAAGATGCTGGTGTTGAATGCTGAAAGATGCTGAAGACAACTGGACTGCAGTTGTCATACCAAGGTATTGGGCTTTCCTTAGAAAATCTCTCTCTCTCTCTCTCTCTCTCTCTCTCTCTCTCTCTCTCTCTCTCTCTCTCTCTCTCTCTTCCTTCCTCTCCCCTCCTCTCCCACCCCCTCTTGTATCTCTGTCTCTGTCTATCGCTCTCTTCTCTCTTTGATGATGGGAGTGGGGGTGGCAGATAATGGTAAAAGCACTAGGAGAACAGAGCTTACGCACACTTGTTAACACAGTAGCAAAGAGCAAACAGTGTCTGCTTAAAACGGCCTTTTGCTGATATTCCTCCTTCTTCCCCATGCCCACCACCCTTTTGGGAATTCACTGTTCCATCTGCCTCTCAGTCCCAGCACATCCCAGCCCTTTGCTTGGTCTGTATTTACTGCTGTAGGTAATCCGGAGAGTGGGAATCCAGCTGGCTGCTGTCCAAGGTCCCAAACAATAAGAACACAGCTATTGTCTTACTCCAACTATGCAGCTATCCTCCCAGGCTTGGCTTCTCCTCCCTCCTCCCACATCCCACCCCCACCCCATCTCCCTTTCTCTCCTCTCCCCTGCAAGGGCATTTATTTAGCTTACAGTGGTGAGCCAGCAGATTCTGTAGGAAAATATCCAACTTGGGGCTTGCTCACTTAGTCATCTGCCTACAGCAGGGCATCCAGCTGCCCAGGCAAACCCAAGGCCCTTCATGTGACTGGCTCATTAGGATTAAATATTTATAGAAAGCCATAAATGCATAGAGCCCCATGCAATAAATAAAAACAGGGCCAGAAATGCCGCCGCCTCAGCTCCCCGAGGAGCCTACAGTCAAAAAGCAGGAAGCAGCTTCAGGACACACCAGGCAGCAAGGCATCCGCTAGAATAGTAGGAGCCCATTGGTCCATGGAATTGCACTCTTGACCCTTATATAGCCTTGAACTATTTTCTGGTTGTTTCATAAGTGTTTGTCTTATTGCATTACCCCAAAAGGTGAACTTCTCTAAAGCTGAGATTTCTTTCTATCTTTTTTTTTGTCCCTCCCTCTCACCTTACCTCGCCTCCCCAAGGAGGTAGTATTAAATTAGCAAGTATTAAATAAGCAAGGGTCCCTCCCAGATCTGATATTCCAGTACACTCAAAGGACCCATGATCCTTTGAGTAGATATGTAGATATTCCCACCAATGACAGAAATCACAACTCACCAGTGCCTTCCTGTCCTTTGAAACTGCTATCCTTGTCTTTCTATAACTTTGGCCCCCTGTCTACCCAACACATTGAGGGTCTTCCTCATACTCTTCTTAAGTGGTGTGGATACCAAGGTCTATCCATTGACCAGTCCTTGTTTTTTCTATGTGACTGGCGCACCTTTCTTTCTGTCATATATTTCTTTGATGACCTCCTTTATGTCATTTCTACATTACAAAAGTGTTGCAGACTGCTCCCACTCACCACATGCCTCCCCACTGTCCTTTTGGTGATCCTTAATTTCAGTTCTTCAGAGATCGATTTTTTTTTCTGTGACTTTTAGCCTTAGAGCATATGGAGGAATATTGTTATTAAAAAAAGTTGAGCCTCATCAACTGGGGAATAGTTGAACAAATTATGGCTAACACTGTGCTGTATGAAATGATACACCTGATGAATACAGAGAAGTATGGGAAGGCTTACATAAACTGATGCAATAAAAAAGTAAGCAGAGCCAGAAAAACAATATAGTCAATGACCACAACAGCATAAATGTAAAGAATAACCACCACCAAACAAGGGAAATTGAATGTTGTGAAAATATAAAGAATAAATTCAACCTCAAAGCAGAGAGATAAGACACCTCTCCCCACTCTTTTGCAGAGAAGTGGGAGGCTCACGTAGGAAATGTCACATATAACAACCCATTTTTTCCTTTGTATTGATGGTGTTGCTGAATTTTTTTCCCCTTCTTCTTCCTTAAGAAATGAAACATCTTTGTTATAAGGGATGACTTTCTGAGAAGGGAGGGAAGAAGAGGGATACAGGGGAAAACTAGGTGATATAAAAATAAAGTGATGAATAAAAATCCATTAAAAAAGATGGGGCTTTGTTTCATGGAGAAGCTTGGGGACATTAAGAAAACTTTTCAGTCTCAAAAAGACAAGTAGGGACCCAAATACTCCTGGCTGTTCAATTCTGGGATCACAGTAACATACTGTCAATTTACACTCTCCAAGATCTGTGTACTGATAGACCCTCGATAAATGCTTGTGATTAACTTGTTACCTAGTAAAAATGACTGTTTTTAGGAAATAGAAGGCATTTATTTCTTGTGACTGAGTGGTTTTTGTGTTTAGAAGTGAAGAAACTGGGAAATAAAAGTAATTAAGAAATTAAGTAATAATTAATAAATGAAATAAATGAGAAAGATACATACACACACAGAGACAGAAACAGAGAGACAGAGAGAGATGCAGACAGAGAAACAGAGGCAGAGAAGCAAAGCACTGATAATCTGGTTCCTTTAAGGACCAGTTCAGGGAATGGTTTATTTCCATCTTGGAAACAACTTCACAGATAAGTTCCACCCACTTGGTGATAATAATTAATAATAATAGCTACCATTTATATAACCCCTACTATGTGCCAGTCACTGTGCTAAGTGCTTAACAGTCATTATTTCATTTGATTTTCACAACAACTCTGGGAGGTAGGTATTATTAATATATTCATTTTACAGACAAGGAAACTGAGGCAAATAGGTGGTATGACTTGCCCAGGGTCATACAACTTGTAAGCATCATCTAACAGGCCCAACTGCTCCTCTTAGACTTTCCAATATCCATTAAAATGTTTTTAGGGGATTATTGGAAATTCAAAGCCCAGATCAATCTGGTGTCAGAATCTTGACTTTTTTTTTTGGTAATAGTTTTTGTTCCTGAACTAAGTCTGACCAAAAGACGTCTGACTGAATCTATAAGAAGTAAGGCTAAGGTTAGCCAGATGATGCAGTGGATCGAGTGCCAGGCATGGAGTCAGGAAACCCTCAGTTCACATCTGGAGCTTCTTATCAGGTGTGTGACCCTAGGCTTGTCACTTAACCTCTGTCTGCCTTAGTTTCCTCATCTGTAAAATGAAGATCCATAACATGTAATTAGGATCAACTGAGGTCATGTTTCTAAAATGCTTTGCATGCTGCTTGGCACATAGCAGGTTAAATACAAGCTACTATTATTATTATTTTGCTTTTTGGAGGGCAATTGAGCTTAAGTGACTTGCCCAAAGTCACACAGCTAGTAAGTGTGTCAAGTGTCTGAGGCTGGATTTGAACTCGGGTCCTCCTGACTCTAGAGCCAGTGCTCTATTCACTGCACCACCTAGCCACCCCAATACAAGCTATTATTAACCTTAAAAGGCTGTTAAATGGAAGAAGGATGAGATTTATTCTATCTAGCCCTAGAGGGGAGAAGCAGGAGCAAAGGGTAGAAATGACAAAGAGGCTATTTAGGGTTGAGATGAGGGAAAACTCCCATTGAATCACATTTGTTCAAACATGGAATGGATTGCTTTGGTAGGGAGTGGACTACCCCTTCCTGGAAGCCTTCAAACAAAAGCTTGGTTGGGGAGACCGGAGAAAGACAGTACATAGAAAGCATTTTTGTTCATGGAGGGGTCAGATTAGCTGGTCTCTTAAAGCCCTTCCAACTTCTCAAAATATGTGATTCTGGGACCTGGGCTAGTTACTGTCCAAAATACACTAAAAGTGTGGGTCATCTGTCCTGCAGTGCATAATTTGGGTGTTCTCTTAACTCTTCCCCTCCCCCACCCCATGCTATACCTTGGTTATTGTGAGAACTTGATTTGGGCTGGGGAAAATTTCATTCTGCATTCTCTATGGATAGAAAGTTTATTTATTTTGTATTTTTTTGCAGGGGGGAAGGTAGGGCAATTGGGGTTAAGTGTCTTGCCCAAGGTCACACAGCTAGTAAGTGTTAAGTGTCTGAGGCCATATTTGAACTCAGGTCCTCCTGAATCCAGGGCTGGAGCTCTATTCACTGAGCCACTTAGTCATCCCTGGAAGTTTATTTTGTTATGATCTACATCTGTGGATTTATCTAAACCCTTCTTAAACTTTAAACAAATTTATACATTCTTTTAATCAGCAAAATTTGCCTTTTCTCTTGACCTGTTCTCCCATCCTAAACCCCTCCCCAAATTGAGAATGAAAGAAAAACAAAAACCTTGTTACAAACATGGATAGTCAAATAGAACAAATTTTTTCATTGGCTATGTTGAAAAATATTAATTTCATTCTGTACTCTGAGTCCTTCACTTCTCTCTAAAGGAACATGTTTCATCATTAGTCCTCTGGAGTTCTGACTGGTCACTGTGCTGATTCCTAATTCTTTCAAAATACTTTGTCCTGATCATATTATTGTTACTGAATAAATTATTCCCCTGGTTCTGCTCACTTTGCTTTGTATCAGTTCATATGTCTTTCTAGGTTTCTCTGAAACCCTTCTCTTCATCATTTCTTTTTGTTTGTTTGTTTTTTTGCTTTCTAGAGGGGTGAAGGTAGGGCAATTGGGGTTAAGTGACTTGCCGAAGGTCACACAGCTAGTTTTTGTGTTAAGTGTCTGAGACCGGATTTGAACTCAGGTCTTCCTGACTCCAGGGCCAGTGCTCTATTCACTGCACCATCTGGCTGCCCCTCTTCATCATTTCTTATAGCACAATAGTGTCCCATTAAATTTCTATTCCATACCTTATTCAGTCATTCCCTTTCTTAAATTTTAATTTTCAATCTGTTCATCTTTTAGGTGTAGCAACTTTAGTGAATTGAATAGAGAAGGTCTTACTCTCCTCGTTTGTAAAAATGAGGGGACTGAACTATACAATCTTTAGTATCCTCCAGCCCTGATGTCCTCTCTTTTAAAGCCCCTCCCAGCTCTGACATCCTCTGTTCTGAGGCCCCTGCCAGCTCTGACATTCCCTGTTCTAAGACCCCTCCTAACCCTGACATTTTATTTTCCAAGATTCAGAATTCACCACTCACCGTCTAAACTTTTGTTTGTCATTAACCTTCTCTCCAACTTAATGACAGATTCCACAGAGGTAGCTTAATGGAAGGTTTCACACTGGCCTTTTGGTCTGTTCACCCATTTAGAGAGTCAGAGGATTGTAGCCCCTCTGAGCTGACAGGGATCTCAGAGGCCATCTACTCCAATCTGGACCAGAACGAGGATCCCATCCATTGTATCTCCCACGACAAATGGCTGTTCAGACTCTGTGTGAAAATTTCTAGGCATGGGGAACCTACTCCCTACCCAAACCATGGAAAAGTTCCAATTAAGTTTGTCCTTCCATAGAATCTAAATTGGTCTCTCCGAAGCTCCCCCCAATCCTCCCTCCCCTGCCCCCCATTGCTTGGCCTTCTGGGACCATGTGATAGCCCTAGAAACATCTGAAGATTGCTATACTGCTCTAACCCTGAATCTTTCCTTCCCTCAGAGCCAGAGAGAGATAGATGGTGGGGAGTAGAATTTGGATGTAAAAAGAGAAAGGGGGGAAAATTTGAGACCAATGGCACTCCATTGTTGTTAAATTCTCAAACCTTTCAGGGTCGGTCCTCTGATTGTTGGGGGAATTATGTCCAATGACACAGACCATGGGTGGTAGCATGTGACAGGGGAAAGAACCTTGGATTTGGTGCCAGAAGGCTTGGGTTCAAATCTTGACTGTGTGACCCCAGGCAAATCCCTTCATCCCTCTGTGCCTCATCTGTCCAGTGAGGGGGTTGGACTGTCTGACCTCTAACATCCCTTCACCTCTTAATCTATCATCCTTAAAATCCCTACTTTCCACCAAAGCTCTGAGCAAATGTCACCTCCAGAATAAATCCTTTCTTGGTCCACCTTGGTGCGAATGCTTCTCCCCAAACATTTCCTTGTAATTTTATGGAATGCATTTAAAATGTCTTTAATAGATGCTTGTTGAGTGATCTCATGAACTCACCAATGCCTGCCTATTTGGTGCCACATGTCTGCCTGTAAGATAGATGTGTGTGTGTGTGTGTGTGTGTGTGTGTGTGTGTGTGTGTGATAATGCGTTAAGGACTTTCTTCATTTTTTCTTGACATAGTGAGAGGCCAAAATTAGAGGAAAATCTGCTTCCTTCTTACTCCTCCTTCCCTCAATTCTGTCTTCTAGCACATTCACGAGTTCTCTTTCCTAAACACACACACACACACACACACACACACACACACACGTTTGCCCCCAGAAGGGGGGATGGTGCTTCAGCCCAAATTGATTACTTCTGTCCTCGGGATGATCTTTCTCTTTGGAGCTGCCTTCTGGAAGGGTGGAGACGTCTCCAGTGGGAGTGAAAAAAACAAATAGCTTTGTGAGAGAGAATTGAGCACGTTCCAAGGGCAGCCTGAAGCAGCGATCTTGCCAAAGATGAGTCAGGCTGCGACGGTAAGAAGAGGCAGCCAAGACCAGCAGAAACCACTCTGGATACATGAACTTCAGCATTTCATCTTCTGTTAAGTTTTCTGCCAGGAGCGAGCCCTGGTGAATCTCCACACTGGATGGAAGAATGGGGACCAGGACTCTACCCCTGGGACCTTGAATGAAGAACTCCCCTGGTTCAAGACCTCCTCTCCTCCCCTCCTGCCTGGATTATTGCAATTGGCTTGTAATTAATTGTTCTTTTTGCACTCAGCCTCTTCCCTCTCCCAACTGTCCTACATCCTCCTGCCAAATTGATATTCCTGGAGCCTGGATCTGACCAAAGCCCTCCCTGCTTGAGAATCTCCAATGCTTCCTGTTGCCTCTAAGATGAAACATGAGTTCCTCCATTTGGCATCAAAAACCCTTCACATTCTGATTCTAAACTACCTTTCCAGCCTTGTTACACATCATTCCCCTCAATTAATTTAGGTTCCAGCCAAACCAGCCTATTCACTGCCTGCCATGTTCCACTGCTGGGCCCTTGAGCAGTCTCAGAATGCATACTCTCCATCCTCTGCTCTTCAAATAGAAAACTCCAGGACCGTTCAAGCCCCTGTTCAAATTCAACCTTCTTTGTTGTTATTGTTCGGTTGTATCTGACACTTTGTGACTCCATTTGGGGTTTTCTTGGCAGCGATACTAGACTGGTTTGCCACTTCCTTCTCCAGCTCATTTGACAGAAGAGGAAACAGGCAAACTGGGTGAAGTGACTTGTCCAGGGTCACCCAGTTGGTAAGTGTCTGAGGCTGGATTTGAACTCAAATCTTCTTGACTCCAAGCCCAGCACTCTATCCACTGTGCCACTTGGCTGAAGGGATTTTTCAGTCATCCAGTTCAAAATGAATTTCCATTGTAGCATACTTGACAAGTGGTCATTCAGTTTGCACTTAAAGTCCCTCCATGGAGCAGTAGTCTATCACCGCCTTTGGAAGCCCATTCACCTGAAGCAACCTCCTCAGGGCCACATTTTGTACCCAAATAATCCTTGAAATGGGTCCACAAAACCTTTTCCTCCCAACACATAGGCCATAAATAGATTCATAGTTGCTTGGTGATAGTTGGGGTCCAGTGGTGTGGGAGCATGGAATTTGCTAGCTATTCAATAAGTAATGATTAATGGGCACTTGTTCATAGAATCATGGAAGCATAGAATTTTAGTCTGGAAGGACTTCAGATGTCAAAAAATCAAATCTCCTCATTCTGTATGGAACATAGGCTGAGTCACCAAGCCCAGTTCTGATGAGCATGGGCAGAGTACCACTGATATGGACGAAGCTGGAGAGCCTGCTTCTGGAGGATTCATCTTTCGGCAAAGGGCCATTTGGATGTGAATTTGGTAGGGCACCATCAATAGAGAGAAACTTCTTTCTCTCTGATCCTGCTCTCCACAGAGACTCTCCCCAGGAAGACTGTGCCCCCTGAGGTATTGAAGGTAAGTGTTTATAATTGCATCCTTGCTTTATTTTCAAAATAAATAACCCCTTATAAAAGGTAATTGATATTAAGTGGCTTAAATGGAACTGGGGTGCTACTCAATGGTTGCTAACAGTGGGAAACACTGGGGGGTTGATAGTGGGAATCAGGGGTTCAAGCAGATGGTAAGAGAGAAGAGACATTCTAGTTTTTCAGAGGCACCCCTTGAACCCTGAGGGGGAGATGCGGCTGTCCTGGCTCTGTGTAGTGACCCTAGAGATTCAGTACATAGAGATCAGGAACCAGACCTACAGGGGAGAAATAGTAACAGAGGTAGGATGTGACACCATAAAATTGGGTTCAACGGGAAAACTTCTATCCTACAAATTATCGTGTGCCCCCCTAAGAATGGAAAGTTGATCAGTCACTTCACCTAAGAAGGCAACAGAACCATCTGTAATGTGGTCTTTCATCTTTGCTCTGCACAATAGTTGCCCCATCTAGAGAAAGGAATAATTTCATATCCTTCCTATGTCACAGGAAGGTGATAAGGATCAAAATGAGATTGGCTCATTAGTCAGTCAATCAACAAGCATTTATCAACACTTACTGTACATGAGACGCTGTGCTAAGCTCTAGGAATACAAAAAAACTACCCGAAGAACTCACATTCTAATGGGGAAGACAATATCTAAGTCACTGGGTACATACAAGCGACATACAAAGTGGATGAAAGGTTATCTCAGAGCAAGGGCATGAGTAGGTGGGCAACAGGAAAGACCCGCATTCTAATGAGGGAAAAACATGTAAATATCTAGGAACATGTGATATATTCATTGTGTAAGTCCCGAAGATACAAAAAGAGGCATACGACCGTCCCTGCCCTCTAGAAGCTTTTAATCTAATGAGATATCATGGAAATGTCTAGGAATCAGTGATATATACAGAGTATATGGAGACAGTCTGAAAGGGGAAGGTGAACCAGGAAGGACCTCCTGAAGAAAGTGGGCTTTGAGCTTAGTCTCTGAGACTAAGAAGGAAGGAAGGGGGCAGAGCATTGCCAGCATGGGGGATGATTATTACAAAGGCCCTGGGAGTTAGAAGGTGAGGAATTGGGTGCCAGAAACTGTTGGTAGGCTAGTCTTGCTGCATGATGGAGGGGAGGGCTTTTAAAATGTTCTCAGTGCAATACAGATGTAAGGTGGGTGTATTTTTGCTGTAACTGCAAATGAGTCACAGCTCACCACTTCCAGGAACATATTCACTTCATCTTTTTCAATCAACCCATGATCAACAGCATTTTATTAAGCCATTTTGACAAGCATTTATTAAATACCTGCTATATACCAGGCACAGGTGCTAAAATCTAGTGATATGAAGAAATGGAAAAGGTAGGCCCTGCCCTCAATGAACTCCTAATCCAATGGGAGTGATTAATTCAATAAGGGCTTACTATGTTTCCAGTCATGGGCTAGGAGGTACTGGGAAAAAGAAGTCAGTCCCTTTGGTTTCTGGGGCCCTGCCTCTCTCTGGCTTCTTCCTCTGAATTTTCAGAACAGATGTGAGGGGCTTGTGAAAGGAATCCTTAAGGAGGAATGTGTGTATGTAGCAGGGGTGGGAAACTTTCTCCGTCTGACTTCCCACACTCCTTCCCCAGCCCCCAACTCCTTGTGCTGGCCCAGGTGTATCTCAGCTGGCTTCTGGGAAGGAAGGGGTTGTTTTTCCAAACGATGAAATCTGTCCACAGGAAACAAGTTTTGGACCTGGAACCAAGGCTTTCCTTTCTTTGGCTCCAACCCAATTCACTCACAAGTCAAGACATCACCCTTGTGATGTCATTGGTCTTCTTAGAGAACTAAGGGACCTACAACAACAACATGAAGGGCTCAGCTCTCCCACAGTCTTGGAAGCAGACTAGGAAACTCTGTTATCTGAGATCTGATCCAGAGTCTCTACCACATAAGGAGGAGTAAAGTGTGGGAGTGGGGGTGGGTCAGATCTCTATGCCTTCCATTGGCTAACTGACTCGAAGGACTCTGCTCCCTCCTGTTCAGTGAATGCTGGTGGTGTGCAAGGATTGCGCATCCCTCTTCAGGGATGCTGCCCCCGAATGGGAGGTTGAACCAGAAGTCTTTAAAGGTCCCGTCCAACTTCGAGATTTGTCATTCTGTGCTGAAAACAGGACAATAGCCAGGGCAAGATGACCATGGCATTGAGCCAAGGCATTGAAATTTCAAGGGCTCAAAAGCTGAACACATTTAATCCTTTGTCAGCTAGAAACCTGAACCTAATTGGCAGCAGTAGCTCAAATGGGGAGCTACCAGATGTACCCATCTGGGAGTTAGGAGAGTAACCAATTTCCTCTGACTCCCCTGTAGTTGTCTTAATTAGTTTTTGAATTTTTGGTTTTGTTGGTGTATGGAGCACTGGCTTTGCAGTTAGGGAGACCTGATCTTAAGTCACACCTCTGACAGGTACTGTTTGTGGGACCTGAGACAGGCACCGAACCTGTCCATGCTCAAGGAACTATTTAAAACTTTAGATTATGTGAACAGGAGATTTTTTTCTTTGTTACCAAGTTTCTTATACTAGTGAAATCACAGGTCTAGACAAGAAAATTATTTTCACATTACACATAGAATGGGGGGCAGAGGATGGAAAGGGGGAGATGCTGTCTTCCACAGGTACCAAAATGACTTTTCAAAGCCCTGAATGAAAGGGTTCCCTGTTTTTACCATGAGTCAGGATGGAGGCACTTGGGAGCCACAGAGAGCAGTGGGCAATAGAAGAGACGGGAGGTGTTGAGACTAACCCTTCTGGGTCCTTGAAGTAGACTTACTTGGGGAATTTTTTCTGGGAGTCAGGACAGAGTAGGATATTCAATGCCATAGGTAAACTGGCTGCTGGGCACTTGTGGATGTGTGGGGAAAGGGGGTGGTGCGTTTCCCCATGGAGTGGTTTGTGCTCAATGGTCACTAAGTTTACCTCTGAACATTAGCTCTCCTCTCATTTGTACAAGGGGTCATTTTGATCAGCTAGGGAGGCAATGGAGGATAGAAGAAAGAATATTTGGTTTGGAGTCGGAGACTTGACGTTCCAGTCCTGGTCTTGCTGTGTCTTAGCTGTGTGACCTTGGATAGGTAATTTCACTTGTCCAAGTTTGCTCCCTCCTCTAAATTCTTGGATTTCATTGCTGTTTAGTCATTTTTTTCAGTCATGTCTGATTCTTTGTGACCTTGTTTTTCGGGTTTAGATACTAGAATGGCTTGCCACATCCTTCTCCAGCTCATTTTATAAGTGAGGAAATGGAGGCAAACAGAGTTAAGTGACTTGCCCAGGGTCACACAGCTATGAAGTATCTGAAGGAAGATCTGAATTCAGGAAGATGAGTTTTCCTGACTTCAGGCCTGGCTCTTTATCCACTGTACCACATAGCTGGCATGCATGCATACATGCACACATGCATACACACAGGCTACGCACACACATGTATATGTGTACTGTATATGCACATGCACACATGCACTGAACACATTGTGTGTGTGTGTGTGTGTGTGTGTGTGTGTGTGTGTGTGTAAAATGATTGGTTAGAGCAAATGGAGAAATTTTGAATGCTGTGGATGGGTTCACTTACCTTGGCAGTACACTTTCCAGAAATGTCCACATAGCTAATAAGGTTGACTCACACATTGCGAGAGCTGGCTGAGTGTTTGAGACGTATAGAAGGAAAGTATGGGACAGAAGAGGTGTTAGACTGCCTACGAAAGTGAATGAAGGTCTACAGATCTGTGGTGCTGACCCCATTGCTATATGTCTGTGAAACCCAGACAGTCTACCAGCACCATGCCAAGACACTGAATTGCTTCCATTTGAATTAGGAAGTTTCAAAGATCACCTGGCAGGATGAGGTACCAGACATTGAGGTCCTTTCTTGAGCTGATGTGCCAAGCATCCAAACTCTGCTTTAGAGAGCTCAACTCTGATGGGCTGCCCACGTTATTTGAATATCAAACCTAAAAGACTGTTTTGGGGCAGCTAGGTGGCACAGTGAATAGAGCACCAGCAATAAAGTCAGGAGGATCTGAGTTCAAATCTGGCCTCAGACACTTATCACAAAGCTAACTATGTGACCTTGGGCAAGTTGCTTAACCCCAATTGCTCTACCTTCCCCCTCTCCAAAAGCAAAATAATGAAAATAAAAATAAAAAAAGAGACTGTTTTACAGGGAACTTACACAGGGCAAGTGCTAACACAGAGGTCATAAGAAGTGATACAAGGACTCTCAAGGTCTCACTAAAGAACTCTGGAATCTGTTGTGTGACGTGGGAAGCATCAGCGTGACCACCAAGCGTTATGCGTCCGCATCAAAGATGGCACCGTGCTTTGTGAACAAAGCAGAATTGAAGTAGCTAAAAAAAAAATGAAATGTGCAAATTTAGAGACTCCAAATGTTCACACAGACTATTTGTGCCCCATGGTAAAGTACTCTGAGCTCGTATGGGTCTCGTCAGCCACAGCCCAACACACCATGTGCTGGCCCAACATAAGGATGCCATCTCAGCACTCTTTGAGAATGAAGGATGAACAACCACCACACACACACACACACACATGTGTACACATATATGTGCATGTATAAAGATACACATATTTGTGTGTATGTACATGTATACGTGTCTATCCGTGTTTCTTCCATGGACAGAATATGAGAGAGCTTACGTTCTATTAGAGATGGCATATTGATGTATGTCATTGATTTAAATTAAAACGCCCTCTGTACCAGATGCCTCTGAGCACTAACATTTGCTGATGTGTTAATGTGTGTATGGACATGTAGGTTGTTTTCTTTAATAGAATGTAAGCTCTCTGAGGCCAGGGACTGTCCCATTGTTCACTTTGCATCTCCCATATAAGACAAAGCCTAAGAATGATAGCCAGTATCTATACTTCCTTCACAAATATTATTTCGTTTGATCCTCCAAATAACCCCATGAAGTAGTTGCTATTATTATCCCCATTGTAGAGATGAGGAGACTGGGGCTGAGACTAAGTGACTCATCCAGGATTATTCAGCTAGTAAGTATCTGTGGTGGGATTTGAACTCAGGTCTTTCCTGACTTCAAGTCTAACTCTCCATCCACTGTACCATTTAACTGCCTCAATAATTAACTTTTGTTGAATGAATGAGTTCTGGCGAAATGAGAAAGACCACAGACAAGGGATGTGGAGGGACTCTAGATATGACTCATAGTATTGACCTGGACCTAGGAGGGGTCTCAGAGGCCAATGTATCCAACCCTCCCGTTTTGCAGACCAGGAAATGAGCCCAAAGTCACGGGTACTAAATGGCTGAGTCAGAATTTGAACCCATTGCCCCAGGCTCTCCAGACTCCTTTCTGTGAAATTCTACTCAGACATAGAGAGTGTGGATGAAAAGGAAGAAGGGTTGGGGGAGGAGGCCACCCCCATTCTCTGTGTGTTCTGGTTTCTCCCTTGGAGGAAGGAACAGGCTAGTAGTCCTCTGTCCACCAAGTTTGGACGACTGACTTGAAAAGCAGGGCAGGTCCAGAGAGGGAGAGGAGGAAGCTGTGGGCAAGCTGTGTGAAGAGAAAGTTGAACCCATGACTCAGTTCCTGTGTTGGAAAGAAGAACTTGGGCGTCAGCTTTGGACTTGGTAATTATAGCCTGGAGAAGGAATGCAAAGAGCTGCCTCTCTCCCAGTGACCTCCTCCCTAAGGCCCTGAAAGGTCTCCCAGTTCTGAGAGGAAATGGTTGACATCAGTTTTATACTGTAGGCCCTGAGGGCCCTGAGGCCACCAGAAGTGCCTGTCCAGTGGAAAGAAACAACTGCCAGTTCCCTTAACCCGCCAGCCTGGAAGATGGATCAATATGTCATTGATTTAAATTAAAACACCCTCTGCACCAGATGCCTCTGAGCACTAACATTTGCTGTTCTGTTTTTGCTGGGGCATCGGAAGTGGGCTGCCAGGCAGAGATGCATTTGGGCTAAGGGATTTTTCAAGCTCAGCAGAAGGGCAGGAGGCCAGGACTCGAGGGAAGGGATGCTGGAGGAAGGAGGCTTTGGGAAAGTGCCCCACCTCAGACATTCTGAGAACCTTGATTTTGGGGCTTGGAAGGCACCTCCTCAACCCAAGGAGGCTTCTCTTTTACGGCCCAGCCCTGGCCCCAAATGGCTTACCGGCTCTTCTCCTTTTTGGGATATCCTCCCCTGGGGAGAACAGGGATGGGGTAGGGTATCAAAACCAGAGAAAAAGGAACAGAAAGCAAAGAGGGTCATTGAATAATTTTCTTAAAAAACTATACTGAGAAGAGGGCCAGAAAGAAGAAAACCACAGGGCGGACTCGCTTTGTACCTAAAGTAAGCTGTACATAATAAAGGCATGTAGTTTCACATACAATTTTCTTCATTTATTCTACCATAGATAGGTAAACGCCCATTTTATTTTGTGCTTGTTGGATTAGATTATAAACTCCATGAGGGCAGGGGATTTCTTTTGCTTCTTTTTGTATTTCCAGCACTAAGCACAACTTCTAGTACATAGTAGGCACTTAATAAATGTTTATTGAACAATCGATTGATGGTCAGAATAAGAATAAAATGAAAAAAAGAATGTTTCTTGAGGGCAGGAACTGCCTTCTGTTTGTATCCTTAGTACTCAGCACAGTGTCTAGTAAGTGCTTCATAGATGTTCTATCTATTAGTCATCCATCCATCCATCTATCCATTCATCTATATCTCTATCTATCCATCCATTCAGCTCCACCCATTCATCTGTCTACCTACTATTCATTCATCCGTCTGTCTTCTTATCTTTCTCTTTTTTGTCTCCCTGCCTCTCCCTCTCTCTCTCCCTAATCTTTTCTTTCTCTCTCTCTCCTCTCTCCCATCCATCTCCATCCATTCATCCATCCATCCATCCATCCATCTCTCTGTCTATCCATCCTCTAACTCCATCCATTCATCTATCTACCTACTATCCATTTATCCATCTATCTTCCTGTCTTTCTCTGTGTCTTTCTTTTTGTCTCCCTCCCTCCCTCCTTCCCTCCCTCTCCCTCTCCTTTTCTCTTTCCCTCTCCTTCTCTCTCTCCCTCTCCCTTTCCTTCTCTCTCTCTCTCTCTCTCTCTCTCTCTCTCTCTCACTGTCTGTATCTCTCTTGCTTCTTCTCCTCTTTTTCCTCCCTCCCCCTTTCTCCCTCCCTCCTTTGTCTCTCCCCAAATTTTCTTTTTAAAATTGTACCCTTAATAAATACCAACTAAGATAAGCATTTTTTGGTACAAGAAAGAACTGAAAAAGAAGATTGTACACGAAACTTTATTACACATAGCTTGCTTTCACTTTTAAGTATATAATAAATTCAATTAAGTTTTAACAGCTTAAAATCACACTAAGATTTTTGGTACATCCTGTAATAACTGGTCTCACTCATCCATCTGTCTTTCTATAATTAAAAAATATGTTAGTACCTCTTTTTATTTCTTAGCTTAAAATTGCACTAAGATTTTGGGGACACACTATAATACCGTATCCTATTTGTCTTTCTATTATTTTTTAAAAGCTTCATTAACCCTCTTTTATTTTCTTTCTCTTTTTGACTGTACCATCCCTAGACCTCTTTTCCTTTTCACCCCTTTCACATAAAAAAGGAAAAAACTCTTGTGACAAATATGCAAAGTCAAGAAAAACAAATTCCCACGTTGTTTGTCTCTGAAAATGTATTTCTCTTTCCACTCTTTGAGACCCTTACTCCATTGTCAGGAGCTGGTTCTCCAGGATTATGACTGATTGGTTAGTGCATTGATTCTTAAGTATCTCAAAGTTGATCTTGACAATGATGTTACTATAGAAATGGTTCCCCTGTTCTCACTTCCATCTGCATCAGTGCATATAAATCTTCCCAGGTTTCTCCAAGTATCCCTTTCATCATTTCTTAAGGTATTATTATACCCTGAAAATGCAATAACTTGCTTAACAATTCCCCTATTGATGAATATCCCCTTCATTTCCAATACTTTATCACTACAAAAACAATGATGAGAAACAGTCTTGGAAATATGGATTAATTTCCTTTTTTTTTCAGGAATATATCTCCACTTTTTTCTCTCCCTTACTCTAGCCCCTTATCCAATCAGTTGCCAAGTCTTTTTAATTCTACCTCAACAACAGTGGGGTCAAACCCAAAGAGAAATTGAGGGGGGGGAAATGATGCCACTAATTTGTACAAAAGGATCCTCGAGGGTGACGTCTTCACTTAGTTTTTAAGTGTAGTTTCTATGTTTGACTGTATTTTAATTAATTTTGTTAAATATTTCCTGGTTACCTTTTAATCTGATTCAGGAATCATTTGTGTATGTGGTGGCCCACATCTGACCTACCAATCTTTAACTCATGGCCTCCATCACTGCTTGTTGGGACTATTGAAAAATGTCCTAATTAGACTCTTGACTTCCACTCTCCAGTCTCTAATCCATTCTTTATAGAGCTGCTTTCTGTCACACAAATCTAGCCGTGTTACACCGCCCTCCTCTCCCCCCCCTCGCCAGAAGCTTCATGGCTCCCTACTGCCTCAAGGATAACATATACATTTTTCAGCTTGTTACTTAAATTCTGGTTCTACCCTCTTTTTCTAGGATAACTGCACATGGTTTCCCAGCATGCACTCTATAGTCCAGTCAAACTGGCCAGTCTACTGCTCCTTGAACTGAAAAATACATCTGCTTCTGTGCAAAGGCTGAATCCCATACCTAGAATATATTCCCTCCTTATCTTTTCTTCTTTGAGAGGGGGTTGGTGACATGGTAGAAAGAGCACTGGTCCTGAAGTCAGGAAGACTGGAGTTCAAATTCAACCTCAGACACCTGCTAACTGTGTGATCCTAGTCAAGTCATTTTACCTCTCTTTGCTCCTTTTCCTCAGCTATAGAATGGAGATCGTAATAGCACCTACTTCTCAGGACTGTCATGAGAGCAAATGAAATATTTTCAAAATGCTTAACATGGAACCTAGAGCATAGTAAGCTCTTGATAAATGTTTGATTATTGATTCAAAATAAGAGAATATTTCTAAAATGCTTAACACAAGAGCTGATGCATAGTTAACTAACAGTTAATAAATGTTTATTGATTACCAATTGAAAATAATATTCTTAAAGTGCTTACCTAAGAACAGCACACAGTAGGTTCTTAATAAATATTGATTGTTGATTGAAAATAAGATAATATTTATGAAGAGCTTAGCACAGTGCCTAGCACATGGAAGATTCTTAATAAATACTTGTGTCTGTCTCCCATACCATGTAAATTTTTTGAGGGCAGTGCCTATTTTGTATTTATCTTTGGATCCAAGTGCCTAACACAGTGCCTAGAACATGATAGTTGCTTAACAAATTCCTGTTGAATTGAATTGGAAGCTCATTTTTCTTTTGCTCCTGGCCTCATTGGAAATGGAGAACAGTACCCAGTCACATTCATCTGAGAGACAAGTTTGCTTAGTCATTTCCATCAGATAGTTTTTCTGGCTTTCAAATTTTTAAGCGAACCTCTAAGCAGAAGACAGTTCTACCCCAGCTGTCCTTGATGGAGTATTCGTTGATGGGGAAAGGAAGGGCCTGACCTTTCCCCACTTAGTGTGACAGGTTGGCTCCCAATCATATCGTGATTTGCTTTTCAATTTAATTCTTCCCTCGGCTTCCTGACCTGTCCCGTTATGACCCAGAGTAGCAGATATATCTATATCCAGCTCACTGGGGGCAGTGTGGCCTAGGAACAGGTCTCTATCCATTGGCCTGAAGGGTAGAAAGCTGTAAGACCTGAAGGAGGTTGTTGCTTTTCTTGGCTTGCTTACCTCATCTGTGAAATCTCTGAATTTCTGAGTTGGAAGGGATCTCTGAGGCAATCTCTTCCAACCCATAGAATAATTCTCTCTACATCCTACCCAGTAGGGGCATCCAGTCTCCACTTGAGTACCCCAACTGATAGGGAACCCCCTTTCTCCCAAGGCAGTCCATTTTGCTTTTGGTCAACTCTCATGAGAAGAAAGGTTTTTCCTTGGACTTAGTCTCAATTTGTTCACTCTTGTTTCTAAGTTTGAGGCCAAGGAGACAAGTTTAATCCCCTCTACCTGAAATCTTTTAAAGAATGATTGGGCCCCTCTCCCTCCAAACCTACCATCAATTGCAGAGACAGCTAAGGGGCATGGTGGGCAGAGCTCTGATCCTGAAGGTCATGAAGACCTGAGTTCATATTCAGCTTCAGACCTGTATTAGCTATGTGACCTTGGACAATTCATTTAACCTCTTTCTGTCTCATTTTTCTCAACTGTAAAGTGGGGAAAATAATAGCTCTTATCTTCCAAGGTTGTTGTAAGGATCAAATGAGACAGTAATATTTGTAAAGCATTTACCCTAATGCTTGGCACACAGTAAACATCATATAAAAGCTCATTGTCTTCCTTCTCCCCCCTCCTCCCAGCCTTCTCTTCTCTACCCCTGTTTTCCTTCAGTTGACCTTTATATATAGTCTGGTCCTCATTGCCTTCCTCTGGATAGATTCCATTTTGCCAATGCTAGGTGGCTCAGTAGATAAAGCAAAGGGCATACACTCAAGAAGACGTGAGTTGGAATCCTGGCTGTGTGACACTGGACAAGTCACTTAACCACCCTGTGCCTCCATTTCCTCATCTGGAAAAAGGGGATATTAGTAGCACCCACCTCAAGAGTTGTAAGGATCGAACGAATGAATGTGTTTGAAAGCAATTTGCAAACCTTAAAGTGCCACATAAATGCTAGTTGTTGTTATCTGCCTTAAAATATGATCGCAGTGCTCATAAGTAAATTCAGCATTCTGATGGTAATATGATCAGGGAAGAATAATTAACAATATTATTGATATCCCCTTCTCACATTTGTCCGTTACTGTTTTTGTTCAGTTGTTTCAGTTGTGCCTGATTCTTCCTGACCCCATTTGGAGTTTTCTTGGCAAAGATAATAGAATGGTTGGCCATTTCCTTCTCCAGCTCATTTGTTACAGTTGAGAAAACTCAGGCAAACAGGGTCAAATGACTTACCCAGGATCACTCAGCTAGTAAGTGTCTGAGGTCCAGTTTGAACTGACTGCAGGCCACGCTGTACCACCTAGCTGCCCTTATCTTAGTTATCTTAGGAAATCTAAAACCCACCATATAAGGTAGTCACCCATTCTGAGCTGCCCTATTAAAAAATTCAAGTGTTTCTTTTTTTAAACTTTTATTTTTAAGCTTCTCAAGGTAATTTATCAGCTTTATCCAAAGTCCTAACTGGGTGATACTGAAACTCTTTGGTTCCATAATAAAATTTGACCCAGGGTCATGTCCTTTTTCTTCAGGAGGCATCTGGAATTTATAATCTGAGTTTTACCACCTGTTAGAAGACTACAAATTGTTCCCACAATTACAGTTACTAGTGTTCCCAAAGTGCTTAGGTAGAGGTAAGACAGGGAATATATGTTATCCATTAGAAATGATCTTTCTTCATGATCTTTCAAGCCTGAGAACTCTGCTAAGCCAGTCCAATTCAGAAGCATGCTTCTACTTTGGGTACAATTTGCAACGGAAAGGGGTAACGGTAATGTTCTCAAAGGAGGTGGAGGATAAAAGTAAGCCCCAATTCCAGTCCATATTGCAAAGCAGAAACCAGACATAAGACCAATAAATGAACCTAATGAATTGGCATAAGGATTTAACATTCCCAGAGAAAACAAGCCCAAAAGGGGCCCTCCAATCATGCCGAATATACTGAGTGACGCCTGTAGCACACTACCCATCAACGATGCCATGGCAGCCATCCCGATGCAAAAGAGACCAAAGAGCACAGTTGTTCCTTTAGAAAGTAAAGAAAGAGTCTCTGGTGAAGGTGAAACCAATTGCGGTTTGATGAGATCTTCTACGGCTACGGCAGCAAGAGCCGTGATACTTGTGGACACTGTACTTAATGTCCCGCTGTAAGCGCATGACACAAAAAGGCCTGGGAGTCCTGGATAATTTTCAAAAATCTCCATTGCGAGGTAGGGCATGAGCTGATCTGGCGCTTTGACTTTGTGTGATGTCCAAGGGTCGCAGTGACGATATATCGAGTACATTGACAAGCCACAAAAAACCACACAGGTGAGAATAACATAAAGTCCTATGAGATTTAAATACAGGGATAGCTTTGCATGGAACTTGCTTCTACAGGCCAGGTATCTCTGCACTTGGGACTGGTTGACGCCATAAATGCCAGTCCATGTGAAGGTACCACCTATTGTGATTGTCCAGAAAGTGTGTCTCTGCAAAGGACTAAAATTAAAGTCCCAAAGTCTTAATCTTCCTCCTTCCTCGGCGTGTTTTAGGATAGTCTTGATTCCACCTTGAATTTTTGAACACCGAATGATGATAGAAGAAAATCCTGCCACCATAACGCCAGTTTGAAAAACATCTGTCCAGACGACAGCTTTGAGACCTCCCAACGTGCAGTACAAAGTGCAGACGAGGCCTGTTGTAACTACCGTACCCCAGAGTTCAAAACCTGTGACTTGACTCAAGGCCAGAGCGGGGGCATAAATAACAATGCCAGTGTAGAGAATTGTTTGAGTAATAAAGAAAATTGTTCCAAGAAGGCGAATTTGTTTATTAAATCGCAGTTCTAAGTACTCGTAGGTGCTGCTGACTCCGAGCCGGTAGAAAACAGGCATGTAGATTTCTGCTGTGATGATAATCACTAAGGTGTAGGAAATGCAGAAGATGCAGAACATGATGCCGAAACGGTACACCTCGGCCGGCGTGCCCAGCACGGTGACGGCCGACATGAAGCTGGCTGTGAGCGACATCGACACCGGTACCCCCGACATTTTGCGCCCTCCTGTGAGGAATTCGGTATGCTTATCCTCGCCCTTTTCTTTCCATGCATAGTATAGCCCAATAACGACGGAGGTAAGCAGCATGACCAGGAACACCAGGTAGTCCCATATCAAGAAGCGGCTAGACATGACAGCGGCTCACACTGTACGTCTGTACAAAAGGTAAAATCCCTAGAGACTTTGGTAACTGTGGATTTGAATACAGGATGATGACGTGAGTCAGGAAATACGTGTAGGGGACGTGAATGGCTCTGGCCTAGGAGCAGAACCGTTCATCCTTCTTTTGCTGAACGGTCCTGTTTTCTGTTATATTATGGCGCTTTTCCTACCTTGCTTTCTGCCTCTCTGCTTGTCTTGAGTGTAGTCTCCGCTAGGAAGGTTGTGCTGTCTTTTGCTTACCACTAATTGTTGTTAGGGCGTGCATGACTACCCTATGAGGTATTGCTCACTTGACTATGAGGTCATAGAGTGTCTCTCTGTTGCCAGTTTCTGGATTTAGTGGGAAAACTCAGCTGAGGGGCTATCTCTTTTCTCTCTCTTAGCATGTTGAGTTTAGGCTTCATCTGTATTATGGAGAGGGACTCTTCACATGCCAAGTATCAGACTAAGGAAAAATCTCAGTGACTTTTCTCTCCATAATGAGAGGGAGATCTGTCAGTTCCCATACCTCATGGCTGTAGTTGGTCTTTTCTCTCTAGAAGGAAGATTTTTGTTCCCAACAGTCAAGGTCTTTTAGACAGAACAGTCAGCCAATTAGAGGACTCTGGTTCTTTAATATGTCTTTGAATTGCAAATGCCTTCTCACCAGAGTCAAGGTCTCTGTCCTAAGCCTATTTCTAACTTAGGGTAAGAAAGCCTTTGTAATTCTTGCTTAATTCCCTTATGGAGACCCAAAACCTCCAACCCCCTTTTATAGTCTACCCTCAAGAAGTACACAGTCTATTCTAGTAAGGAATATGAGTTGCATACAAAATAACTGTTAATTTAAACTAAAATGTTATTAGTCTTGTGAGAGCTATGAGCAAAGCTTGCAGGGAGAGGGCACTTTTAGGTGGGTGATTTCAAGGAACGCTTCATGGAGTATTAGGCATTTGATCTGGGCCTTTAAGGATGAGAGAATGTCAGCGAGGAGAAACAGAGTATTGGCCAGCAAAAACAGAGACATGGGCATAGTAACTAATCTAATTTGGAAGAAATGGGAATAGGAGAGGTCAGCTTGTGAAGAGTTTTGGCCTTATTCAGTGGGCATTTGAAGACTTTTGAAAAGTGGAGGGATGAGATCAGAGCCAGGGTTCTCCTGGGCAGTTAGTGGACCAATGGATAAATAGAATGCCAGGCCTAGAGTCAACCATGGATAGTCAGGCCTACAGTAAGTTATTGTCATTGAACTATTTTCAGCCATGACCAACTCTTCCTCACCCAATTTGAGATATTCCTGGCAAAGATACTGGAATGGTTTGCCATTTCCTTCTCCAGTTCATTTTACAGATGAGGAAACTGAGGCAAACAGAGCAAAGTGACTTGCCCAGGGTCACACAGCTACTAAGTATCTGAGGCTGGATTTGAATTTGGTTTTCCTGACTTGAGACCCTGGGGAAGTCACTTAACCTCTGCTTTCCTTGGTGGGTGGTTGATTGGTTGGATGTTATCACATGCTTGGGGTAGATGCCTCCTTACCTTACCAATGGGTTTGAGAACCCTCAGTTTCCCTCAGCCTGGTTTAGCCCATTTGCCAAACAGTTTACTGGGGTGTGGACGCTGCACATGTAGCAGCTTACTGGAACCAGAGGTCAGAGTTGAATGAAGGCAGACGCTTTTCTGGCAGAGATGCTACTCTTCCTAAACACCCATACCTTAATCCATGCGAGAAGGAAATGGAAAACTGCGCCTGTATCTTTTAAACATTTTTTAAAAAATTATTTATTTTTAGTTTTCAACATTCATTTCCACACTGCACCTGTATCTTTGCCAAGAAATCCCAACGGGCAGGGGTCAGAGAGAGCTGGACGTGTCTAAGTGATTGAACAAAAACCATGGGCAGGAGGGGGAAGAGACTGAAGGCAAGGAGTCCATTGAAGTGTCTATTGCTAAAGTCTGGAGATCCAGGATTTAGAAGTTGAAAAGACTTTAGAAGTCAGTGAATCGACCCCCACCCCCTCCATTTTATAGAGGAAGAAACAGTGACTTGCCTAGGGGCCAAATAGTAAATGTCTAAGACAGGATTTGAACACAGACCAGGCTGAATGCAAATCCTGTGCTCTAATTCACTGCACCACACTGTTTCTCAAGGGAGAGGCGATGTGGGTTTGAATGAGGGACATGGGTTTGGGAATGAGGAGGAAGGTGTAGATGTGAGAGACATTCAGACAGAAACGATAGAACTTGGCAACTGATAAGATTTAGGGGTAACACAATAGAAGACTTCAAAAGCCTGGGTTCTTTGAAGGCTGATGGTACTACTAACATAAATAGCAAAGTCAGGAGGAAGAGTAGATATGAGAGGAGATGATGGTGTCAGTGTTGGGTATGTTGAGTTTAATAGTCTATAGAGACATCAAGGTAGAGGGATGAAGGAAGTACCAGTTAGAGACATGGAACATAGTTGATTCCATTTTAAACTCCCCTCCATTCTACTCCTCCCTCTCTGAACTTTCTCTACCATACCATAGGAGCCTCCTCACCCTGGAAGTTCACTCTGCCCTTGCGGCCCTTTCCTTTTTATTTTATTTTTTTGAGGTTAAGTGACTTGCCCACGGTCACACACCTAGTAAGTGTCAAGTGTCTGAGGCTGGATTTGAACTCAGGTCCTCCTGACTCCAGGGCTGGTGCTCTATTCACTACACTACCTGGTCACCCCGGGGCCCCTTCCTTTGATTAGCTATTTCCTTCCACCTCCATTTTAAGGAATTTACTTCCTTTCTGGGCTCTACTGACTTTTTTAGACTTTCTCTACCATTCCCCTTGGTGGACATCTCCCTCCTCCACTTTTCAGCCCTTTTTTATGCGTTGGTTTTTCCCTCTTAGAATGTAAGCCCCTTGAGGGCAGGGGTCCTCTTTCTGCCTGTGTTTATACTCCTGTATCAATAATGAGATATTCACAACACCCATGATGGTTATGAATATGTTGGTGTAGTTTTGGATCACAAAATATAGCAAACTCTCCACATGGAAGGCAGAACCAAGGTCTTTATTCAGAGACCATAACACTGAGTCCCAAAA
>CM053594.1:30881126-30897029 GCA_028646575.1 Pseudocheirus occidentalis | reverse complement strand
TCTCTCTCTCTCTCTCTCTCTCTCTCTCTCTCTCTCTCTCTCTCTCTCTCTCTCTCTCTCTCTCTCTCTCTCTCTCTCTCTCTCTCTCTCTCTCTCTCTCTCTCTCTCTCTCTCTCTCTCTCTCTCTTTCTCCCCCCCTCTCCCTCCCTCTGACAGTGCATACCACAACTCATGCTTGTCTTCTCTCCCACAATGGGACCGTCTGTTGTTGCCTGGGAACCAATTTAGTACACAGGTTGTCCGTCGCTAATCCCTTGCTTCAGTCAATTCAGCCCCCTTGCCTCTCTTTGATGATATTTTTTACAGGACATCTTCCCATTTACTCAGTGCTATGCTGGAACCAGTGAGCTAATTATTAAATCTTCATTGTGACCGTTTACATCTCGGAAATCAGTAAATGCTACAAATCAGGGCTTGATTTATTGTTTGGATGATTGTCCAGACCTAAGAAAGTGATGGAGAAAATACAATAATGCAGATTAAACTTTGAAGTATATTATGTGTATATAGATAGAGATATAGCTATAGATGTCTTTATATATATATATAAACGTATATGTCTTTTTATCTATCTGCCCATCTATATATCTATCCATTTATCCACCCATCCAATAATCTATCTATCTATCTATCTATCTATCTATCTATCTATCTATCTATCTATCTATCCATCTATCCATCTATCTGTCTGTCTGTCTGTCTACCTGTCTGCTCATCTATCTGTCCATCCATCCATCCATCCGTCTGTCCATTTACCCATTAATCTATCCATTTATCACCTATCTCTCTGTCCATCTGTTTGTCTGTTCACCCATCCATCCATCCATCCATCCATTCATCTATCTATCTATCTATCTATCTATCTATCTATCTATCTATCTATTCATCCATACCCCATCCATCTCTCTCTCTGTCTCTGTCTCTCTCAATTGTTAAACATTTATCAGTATATCCCTGTATACACGTCATTAGGAATACACTGCAGCCTATTCATGTGCAGCACACATTTATTCATAGTCCATTTTAGTGACTTTGGAAATTGATTCTTTGGAAATTGTAATCACAGGACTTGGAGTCAGGAAACTCTGAGTTTGAATCCTGCCTCAGACACTTAGGAGCTGTGTGACCCTGAAAAAACTCATACATCCTCTCTGTACCGCAATTTCTTCATCTATAAAATGAGAATAAAAGCAACAGAGTTGTGAGGATTAAATGAGCTACCATGTAAATTGCTTTGTAAACTTTAAAGTACTATATAAATTCTACATCCAAGTGACTTTTGTTTCAGGAATAAACTTAGGGTCATTAAGAACCCTGTGCAATGATCAAAAATGAATCAGGCATCTTGGTGCATGGGAAAGGGTACTTGCTTTGGAGTAAGAGGATGGATGGATGGATGGATGGATGGATGGATGGATGGATGGATGGGATGGATGGATGGATGGATGGATGGATGGATGGATGGATGGGATGGATGGATGGATGGGATGGATGGATGGATGGATGGATGGATGGATGGATGGATGGATAGTAAGGTTCAAATCCCAGCTCTGTCACTTTCTACCTGGATGACCTTAACCTCAAAGAGCTTAGCACAGTACACAAGAGATATTTAACAAATGTGAGTTTTTAAAGAAGGTCTTAGAGCCCTGTGGGTTCATCCCCTTTAAGGAAAATGTGAATGTTACCTGTCCTTCCCTCCCCAATTGTTATTGTGAAACTCTAAGGAAATAAGGCACTAAGTCTTGATAGCGATTAAGATTTGGAAAGGACTTAAACACTAGTTTATTCTTGCAAGAATCACCTACCATCTTATTTGCGGTGCTAATTACTGAATCAGTGAGCCCTTGGGCTGAATGAGACCTTGGAAACCATCTAGTAAAAGCCTCTCATTTTATAGTGGTGAGGATCGCAGATGTAGAACTAGAAGGGCTTCTTATGCAGATGGGGAAACAGAGTCCTAGATAAGGGATGTGATGTGACAGCCAGTCCTAGCTTATAACCATTACAGAATGCTGCTGTCTTTAGTAAACTCCCCTTTCCACCCCCCCCAACTAATGTAAAGTAAACTTTATCCTGGACCACTCTGACTTATCACAAACTGTTAATTACTGGGTCCATATGAATGAAATTTTACTGTAGATGAGGCTTTGGAAAGAGGATGGGAGTTGGGTGAGTAAATTCAGGCATGAGGTAGAGAGGGGTGATGATCATTTCAAATTCTAGAGTTTAGGATGTCATTCTTGTGAACTTATTTTCCCATACTCATGCTGAAGAGTGGTATCTATTCAATCCCAATTCCATACCTCCCCATTGTGTCACTTTCCTTCCCATCTCATCCCATCCCATCCCATCCCATCCTTTCATATCCTTTCCCATCCCATCTAATCCCTTCCCTTCTCTTCCCATCCAATCCCATCCCATTCAATATCTTCCCTTCTCTTCCCACTTATCCTTTCCCATTCCATCTAATCCTTTCCCTTCTCTTCTCATCCAACCCCATCCTTTCCCATCTCATTCTATTCTGTTCTGTCCTGTCCTACCCTACCCTACCCTACCCTACCCTACTGTACTCTACTCTACTCTATCCTATCCTGCAAACACTGACTGAGCCTATTCTGTGCCAGGCACTGTGCTCAGTGGTAGTTCTACAGAGACACAAATGAAACAGACTCTGTCTTCAAAGAGGCTGCATTCTATTGGAGAGATGTGATGTATACACAGATATATAAAGACAGGGCAGCACAATGCCTGTGAAGTTTCTTTTTCTCTCTAAATGCATGTGGATGACAGGAATTTGACAAAAAGGATCCAAGGTATCTCAAGATGCCGTTCTGTCTGACCCAGAACTTTTTCCAGAGGCTAAGGGAAGCCATAGTTCGTTAGATCTACATAGTTCTTTGGAGTTTGTTGGAAGGCAGCTCGCCAAGTGGTTTGAGCCATTCAGCTGAGATAACACATAAAGTGTTTTTGCAAACATTAAGTATTATATAAATGCTAACTGATGTTGATGACGCAAAGACGTATGCTAACAAGTTGGAAATGAGACTGAGTTCTTGATCCCACTGGCCCTGGGCAGTGAGTATCTGAGACTGGGGCAGGATGTCTGACTGTAGCTTCCAGCTGGAAATGGTGGTTCCTAGCCTTAGATGGTTGGTTATGACTTATATGGTTAAGACTAAAATGCTCTTAGCATACCCTTATGGCCAGCAAAGCTGGTAGAAGAAAGAAGCTGGGTAACCACAAGGCTAGCCAAGATGCCACACCCAGAGTATGCCAGGGATGGTGCAGTGACCAGGAAAGAAAGACAGACAGACAGACAGGAGAGACAGAGAAACAGAGACAGAGAGAGAAACAAAAATAGACAAAGACAGAGACAGAGAAAAACAGACCAAAACAAAGAAAGAGACAGAAAGAGACTGAGACAGAGACAGAGAGACAGACATCAGCATTGATGATATCCCCAGAAGACACTGACAACCCTGCAATGTCTAAGCTATGTATTGTTCCCCTATACAAGCATTGCCCCCATACCTGTGTTCCTTACATGTTATTTTTGGGGTGTCTATTCTTTCCATCGATGGAGTATTTATTGATCAAAGGAAGAAAAGGCTCTTGAGAAGTGGAAGTGAGGAGGGAGAGCCTTCCAGCCATGAAATGCACACCTTTCTCTCCAGGATGCTAAGGACACTAAGCAGCAGCAGTGAGGGCTCCCTTGGGAAGAGATGTGGGGCTAGTTGTGGCCAGCTCCCCTTGGGGAGGTGCCTTATTGCCTATGGGGGGCTGACAGGCAGCAGGGCTGAGCTTTGGAGCTTGAGCCAGGGCTGAGCAGAACAGCCAGTGTGAGAGGCAGACAGCCACAGACTCCACTCTGCTCTGACATTTGGAAGGCGTCATGGCAGCCAGGCTGGCCAATTTGCCTTTTCTGTCAATTCTCTTTTATTTCCCCTTGACAGGAACTCATTTTAAAATACAGCGTTAGTGCTGTCTAATAGCTGGTTAGTTCTGGCAACGGCACCCGAGCATGTCCCATGGATTTCACAGTGGTTAAATGCATTGAGGCAATGCATTTCCTGGGGTAAAGTCTTGCTCTACACCAGCTCAGTGATTTAGCGATTTCTGTCAGCCACTCTGCCCAGGCCTCCTGGATATTTACTGTCTGCCTTGTTTAGGAACTGACCAGATTCTAGAGAATTCTGCTCTGGTCCTTAGTGCTCGCCTCTCAACATTGGTTTTCTCTAATACTCTGCAATGCTAGGCAGACAGCTCTCCTCTTCTGTCTTCCTCAAAATCCAAAGCATCTTTTTAGTGATGAAAACTAAGGACCTGCCCTGGTTACATAGAAATATTGTATGAGTAAAACCAGGATAGACAGATGGATAGATGGATAGGATCGGATGGATGATGGTTGAATAGGACAGAGACAGACAAACAAACAGACAGACAGGTAGACAGATAGATAGATAGATAGATGAATGGATTGAGTGTAGGATAGATAGATAGGTGATAGATGGTTAGAATAGAGATAGTGGATGGAGAGATGGACGGATAAAAAGGAAGGAAGAAAGGAAGAAAAGAAGAAAGAAAGAAAAAAAAAGAAAGAAAGAAAAAGAAAGAAAGGAAGGAAGGAAGGAAGAAAGAAAGAAAGAAAGGAAGGAAGGAAGGAAGGAAGGAAGGGAGAAAGGAAGAAAGGAGGAAAGGAGGGAGGAAAGGAAGGAAGAAAAAGAAAGAAAGAAAGAAAGAAAGGAAAGAAAGAAAGAGAAGAAGGAAAGAAAGAAAGAGAAGAAAGGAAGGAAGGAAAGAAAGGAAGGAAGGGAGAAAGGAAGAAAAAGAAAGACAGAAAGAGAGAGAGAGAAAGAAAGAAAGAAAGAAAGAAAGAAAGAAAGAGAGAAAAAAGAAAGAAAGAAAGAGAAGAAGGAAAGAAAGAGAAGAAAGAAAGGAAGGAAAGAAAGGAAGGAAGGAAGGAAGGAAGGAAGGAAGGAAGGAAGGAAGGAAGGGAGAAAGGAAGAAAGGAAGAAAGGAGGAAGGAAGGAAGAAAAAGAAAGAAAGAGAAAGAAAGAGAGAGAAAGAAAGAAAGAAAGAAAGAAAGAAAGAAAGAAAGAAAGAAAGAAAGAAAGAGAAAGAAAGTTATATGCTTACTAAATCCAGGCACTGTGCTAAGTGTTGTGGATGCATTTATGAAGGAAAAATTATTTCCCCTGCCCTCAGGGAGTTTACATTCTCACAGGGGAAGAGAACACATAAAAGGAACCTGTAAAGCGGATGGGGTGGGGCGGGCAGCTAGTGAGGGAAGGAAGAGCTCCTGCACTGGGGTAAGGTGGAAAAGCCCATAGAAGCCAGAGTAGGGCCAGGAAAGCAATGACTCTGGATGACCCGAGCTCCTCATGGAACAGTGATCCCAGGCAGGAATTGTCCAATCAGGAGGGACTGAAAGGATGTTGGGTGAACAAGTGTGCGGAAGATGGAAGGAAAGAAACAAGCATTTGTGGAACAAGCTTTCTATGTACCAGAAGCTGCTATAGTCATAATAACAACAACTAGCGTTGATATGATTATTGAAGGTTTACAAAGCGCTCTTACAAACACTAACATCTCCTCACAGCAACCCTGGGAAGTAGGTGCCGCCATGATCTCCATCTTACAGATGAAGAGACTGAGGCCGTCAGAGGTAAGGGACTTTCCCAGCAGCACAGGCTCAGAAAGTGCGTGAAGAGGGATTTGAACTTAGATCTTCCTGACGCCAGGCCTGAGATGCCACCCAGCTATCTGTGTGGAGTTCTGGGAATGCAAATGGAAGCAAAAAGAAAGATAGTCCCTGCCCTCAGGTAACTTACTTCTCCTGGGAGGAAGCTCACAAAAGGGGCCAGGGGTGTGAGGCAGGCTTTAACTTAAGGCTCTCCGCTCCCACCCTGTGTGAGAGTCCAGTTTTGAGATCCAGAAGCCAGGAGCAGGGCCAGAAGGGGAATGTAGGCTGGTTCAGGCCCTTTCACAATATGGCGGCCCCAAATGGAACTCATTAGTGGAGGGCTTGGAGGTGGAAGAAGCTGGAGAATCAGGGGCAGAGCCAGGAGAGAAACATCAAGAGTATGAGCAGAGCTGGTCCAGCCTTTTCACAGGAAGGGAAGGGGAAGTTTCTACTTCCAAAGGTGGGTCATCCTGGTCCCTTCACCTACACCCAGAGGATCTGGGGAGGCACTGAAACTCCCAGGGTGGCATCCAGAGCCCTCTGCCCTCTGATCCTACCCTTGCTGGCCAGCTGGATCTCTCAGTGTTGTCCTGCAGAAACCCTCCACTCCAGGGAAGCTGAGCTCACTGTCCTCTCCCTTTCTACTCCCCTACCCCAGCCCGGTCTCATTTCTGCCTTGAAATTATTCTCCCGAAATATCTCTCCCCATGTTTTCCAATCATCTAAGTCTTCCTCCTCCTCCTCCTCCTTCTCCTTCTCCTCCTCCTCCTCCCCCCCCCTTCTCCCCCTTTTCCCCTCCTCCCCTCCTCCCGGTTCCTGTCTCAATGCCTCTGGGCAGCCTTCCCAGACCACTCTAGCTCACACTCACATACTAAACACCAACAATACTTAGAGTCTCCACATTGCCACATTCTCCTACACCCCCTCCTTGCCTCCACTTCTTAGACTCCCTAATTTTATTCAAAGCTCAGCTTGTATTTATTTTGTGTTCACTTATGTCTGTACATATTGTGTCCCCTGAAAGAATGTAAGCTCCTTGAGGCCAAGGGCTGATTCCATTTTGTCTCTGGCTCATAATAAAATGCCTGTGAATTGATCAGTGTAGGCACAGAACGTGTCTCTCTGTCTTCCTTGTGCTCAGTGTCGCTGCACACGGTCTCATAGAGTCTATGGCTGGAAGTAGCCACCTCATTCAAGTCCCTCATTTTACAGAAAGGAAAACTGAGGTCATAAAGGTTCAATGACAATATTATAAGATCACAGACTCGGAGATGGAAAGAACCTCAGAGTCATCTGTCTCAAGCCCTTCGCTCTACAGATGGAGAAACTGAGGCCGAGGGAGGTTAAGTGACTTGGCCAAGTTGACACACAATTAGTATCAGAGGTGGGAGTGGAGCCAGGTCCTATAGACTGATGATGCTGCTCTTCCCATTGAACCACCCTTCCTCCCAAATGTCCCAGAACTGAAAGGGACTTCACAAGTCACCGCATTCCCCCAAAGCTCTTTGGTTTGGGGGGGATGATCCCTCTAGTATCCTGCTGTTCCTGTTCTGGACCCATCAGACCTCTTCCTGCCCTTTCCTAGAAACTGACAGTAGAATGTAAGCTCCCTGAAGGCAGGCACTGTTTTGTGTCTGCTGTCACATCCTCAGAGCCTAGCTGGGGCCTGTCCCAAGGCTGGGCACCTAAGAAATGCGGATTTGATTGAATCACGGAATTGACCCCCTATGTCCTATGTCTAGAGAGCCAGGCCTGACTGGCGACTCCTGGGCGTGTCCCCAGCCCCTGCCTTATGAAGACCCACAGATTTAGCTGGAAGGCTTCTAGGAGGGGGAAGGGACGGGAATAAGGACTAGCCCAGCACCTACTGCGCGCTGGGCAGCACCTACTATGTGCTGAGTGCTGTTTCTCAACTACCATCTCGCGTGATCTGTATAACAACTTATGGAGTAGGTGCTGTTATTATTGCCTTTTGGTTGTTGTTGTTGAGTTGATTCCACTTAGGGTTTTCTTTTGTCAGAGACACTGGACTCCAGCTCATTTTACAGATGAGGAAATGGAGGCAAACAGAGTAGAATGACTTGCCCAGGGTCACACAATAAGTATCTGAGGTCACATTTGAACTCAGGTCTTCCTGACTCCAGGCCTGGCTCTCTATCCACCATGCCATCTAGCTGCCCTATTCTCATTTAACAACTGAGGAAACTGAGACAGCTAGAGGTAAAGTGACTTGCCCAAGATCACACAGCTTTTGAGGCCAGATTGAATTACGGTCTTCTTGATTTCAGCCTAGAGCTCTATCTACTGCGCTACCAATGGCCTCAGAAACCACTGGGTCCAACTCTTTCATTTTACAGAGGAGTAAACTGAGGCAGAAATCTGTTAAGTGACTTACCCAAGGTCACATAATTAGTAACTGTTTGAGGTAGAATCTGAACTTGGGTCTTCCTGATTTCAAGTCCAAGGACAGTCCACTAAGTCACAGAGTCTATGAGATAAGCCTGTGTCAGAAACTATTCTTCTTGCAACCCTGCCCCAAATGGTCCCTGTTTGCTCGTAGCAGACTTGACTCCTGAGTGCATCCTGTCCTTGCCCTGGTTTGTAGCATTGGTGAACTGGTGACTGGGTTACCCGGGCCTTGGGCATCTCCTTAAAACTATCCCTAACTTGAGTTTAAAATTGTGCAGTCGGGGCAGGTAGGTGGTGCAGTGAATAGAACACAGCCCTGGAGTCAGGAGGACTTGAGTTCAAATCCAGACTCAGCATGTAACACAAAAACTAGCTGTGTGCAAGACAACCCCAACTGCCCTCCAAAAAGCAAAAAGCAAAAAAAATTTTTTCAATTGTACAGTACAATGATCAAGGCCTAATTCTCTAAGTGTTCACAAGGAGGTCAATGAAACCCCTTAAAAATCTCAAGCAGCTGAAACAGCCCTGGACAAGAGATCACCTTGGGCACCCTTTAGCTCAAGTAGGAACCCCCCTCCCTTCCCTGGCAAAACCCTGGGCAAAGATGCGAGATGGCCTCTGGCTGGAAGCCCCCAGGGACTAGCGGCTCCATATCTGGGCCCTCCTTTCTCGGACCAGCTTAATCACTGGGATGCTCTTCTTCAGGCTGGGTCAAAGCTGCCTCATTCCTGGACCTGCCCCCTGGGGCAGAGTAGAATCAGGGAATCCCTCCACCCTGCAACAGCTCTGAGAGTATTAGAAGATGATTTCTTTCTCCAAAGATTTTCTCTTTTCTAGGTTAAAACAAGATTATAAAGAGAGAGCTGCAAGGGCCTTGGGAGAAGAGAGAAAAAGAAGGGCGGAGGGAAGGGGAAACAAGGGCTGACTGAGGGCTTACCATGTGTCAGGCACTGTGCTAATTATTATTTCATTTGATCCTTACAACAACCCAAGGAGGTGGGTGCTGTCGTTAGCCCCATTTCAAAGTTGAGAAAACTGAGGCAGCCAAAAGTGAAGTGATTCGCCCAGAGTAACACAGCTAATAAGTGTCTGAGGCTGGATTTGAACTCACGTCTTCCTGATGCCAGGCCCAGCACTGTATCCGCTGTTCAAACTAGCTGCAAACAGGATCCATTAGACTAGAGATTGTCAACAGAGGGCAGGGCTGGTATTAAGGGGGCATGGGAAGGGCTGTCTGGAGGGAGCCAGAGAAGGCTGGAGCCAGAGCTGATGAGGGGGAGCATGGCCAGCATGGAGGACAGCGTGGAGATTTTCAGCAGGAGCCCTCAGTGCAGGATCGTGACAGCGAAAGGCAAACTTTTGCTCCACAGACCTACTCCAGTTGGATGCTGGCCTTTTCTGAGCACATACTTCATCCGGATATCCAGCTCTGGGGGCCCCTTTTTAGGAAGGACCCCCACACAAGTTGGAGGGAGGAGGGAATGAGGGAGGCCAGATGCCCAGGGCACTTAAGACTGAGGTGTGGCGTGGGGATGGGTGGAAGGGCCTGGAGACGTTCTTCCTGGAGCTGGCCCAGCAGGACTGGTCAGTCAGGCTAGGACTTGGCACCTTTCAGCTGACAGGCAGGCCCAGCTCTGGGAATGGGATTGCACTGACCTCATTGGTCCATTTCCCCTCCTCTGAAGGGGATGAAATCATCCAAGCTGGAAAGTATCACTTTGTGGCCCACAGAGAAGCATCTGAAGCTGTGAGCCAAATAGTTTATCATGAAGGCAGAGCTTTGGAAAAAGTCAGTCCAGGCCATGTGGAAAACCAGGCACATTTCTGACATGGAGAAGATGGGCAAAGCTGGGCTTTCAGAAAGGCTTTCGATTCTTTGATTCTTTCCCACAAAATCTCCCTTTCCTCGTCCCTGTTTCCCATCTCCTCTCTGCCTCTGCTGGAAGAATTAGCCTGAAAAAGAGGAGAGAAAGGAGGCCATCCCCATCCCCATCCTAGGAGGCTGTTGGGGTAATTCCTGCTGCTGTCTTAATTCTATTTAACAGGTACCTGGTAGGCCCTAGTCAGAGAGTCAGGCCATCACTGGAGTGTGGTATTCAGTTCTGGGCACCGTGATCTAAGAAGTTAACAAGGCAATCAACAAAAATGGGGCTGTAAAGAAAGGCAGAAATGTGTCCCCCACTCTCAAGGGGCTGACCATCTAATGGGGGAGTTAACATGTAAGCCACTTAGTACACATAAGGGTGACTGGAATAAAAAGGAGGTAGTCTCAGAAGGAAGGCATTAGCAGTGAGGGGATGGGGATGAGGATGAAACTGGGGAAGTTCTTTTGGACAAAATGAGAATTTAACAGAGACTTGATGGAAGCCAGGAAGAGCATTCCAGGCATGGAGAATGGGCTGGTGAAAAGGTATAAGTATTCAGGAACATCTTGGGGGAAGAAATTCTAATAAGTAGAGAGGTAGCCGGGTGGTGGAGTTGTGTGCGAGGGAAAGACATGTAAGAATAACTGGAAAGGTAGGAGTGGGGTTAGCTTGGTTTTAAAAGGCAAAGAGAGGTATTTGATCTCCAAGGTAATAGGGAATCACTAGGGATTACTGAATGGGAGGGGGATAGGGTGAGATAGTCAGACCTTTAATTTAAGAGGATCAATTTGACGGTAGAGTGGAGAATGAAATGGAGTAGGGAGACCTGAGGCAGGTAGATGAGTCAGCAGACTACTGTAGTAGTCTGAGAGTATGGTGATAAGGGCCTCCACCAGGACAGTAGGAGGAATGAAGAGGGAAGAAGACATATAATAGAGATGTGACTTGGCAACAAATTGGATGTATGGAGAGAACATGAGGTTGGCATCTAGGAGGACAGTGAGGTTGTGGTATCCTTCCCAGTAATAGGGAAATCAGGAAAGGGGAGAGAATTTTGGGGGAAGAATCATGAGTTTTGTTTGGGAGCACATTGTGCTGAAAAGGTTTCCAAGACCTTTTGAGATGTCCAAAGTTTGAGATGTCCAAAAGGCAGGTGGAGGGCAGGAGAAAGGTTAGCTCTGGATGTCCAGATCTGGGAATAATGATCATTGAACCCAGAGGATCTCGTGCATTTGCAAAGTGAAAAAAAAGATCAAGTGAAAAAGAGAAGAGAGCTCAGGACTGAGCCTTGAGGGACACAGTGGGTAGGACCTGCATGAAGATCCAGCCCAGGAGACTGAGAAGGACCAGTCAGACAGGGAGGAGGAGAACCAGGAGAGAGCAGGGAGAGAACAGGAAAGAGTATCCAGGAGAGGGTGATGGAAAGTGCCAAAGGCTGCGGAGATCAAGAAAGACCAACACTGGGAACATTTGGCAATTAGGAGATCACTGGGACTTTCAGAGACGATTTTTATGGAAAAAACAGGATGCCGATAAGTTATTGAGTGTCCAGAGGAGGACGCTGCTAAGTGCCCGCAATGTAAAGAAAGGCATAAGACAGTTTTTACCCTTAAGGAGCTTACAGTGTAATGGGAAAGACAACACACATAAAGAAGCTGAAAAGGAAGACGCAGCTTAGCTGGTGGGGGAGTAGGGAGCACGATGAAGTCCTGTATCTGGGATGGGAAATGATGGGAGGGGGGTGTGGGTTTCCAAGTTGATTTCATCCTGAGTTGGATTTAATGGTCTCTAAGATTTCTTGCCGCTCTGAATCTGTGATCCTGTGGTCCTAATAGGTGCTGTATAGACAAGATCACATAAAGGCAGCCCCTGGGGAGATTAGGAAAGGCACCACATGACCTGATCATGGATAAGCACTCAGGATCCTAAGAGGGGTTTGGAAGTCAGAGAGAGAGGGTCCAGTTCAGGGAATAATAATAACTTTAAAAAGAGGGGATCGGGGGACTGGGGATAGGGGGTGGGTGGATGTCTGTTACCTGATTTCAAATGTCTGGGCCAGCTCCTGAAGGAGTGAGAGAATCTGTAACAGAGACATCCAGGAAACCCATCCTGTGGGCACAGTCAGGGGACTCTGCCATGCAGAGGCAGGCAGACAGAAGACAGTCAGTCTAGGTTGAGGGGAGTCCTGGCCACAGAGGAGCCAGGGCAGGGCAGAAGAGGCAGAGAGACAGTGGGAGTAGGCACTAACTCTGCGACAGAATGACCTAATTTTCTCACCAGAGAATTCATATGTAATTTCCCCCTGACAGACAGCAGCCTGACCACGAGAGAGAAGTGTCTACTCAGAAGAAGCTGAGTATTTCATCCACTGTCCTAAGGCTAGAGAGGCAGGTGTACTGAGCTCAAGGAACAGTGCTTTGGACACTATCGGACCTCTCTGGCTGAGTTCATTTATAACAATAGCTAACATTATATGGTGCATTAAGAATGACAAAGTGCTTTAAATATAATAACATAATATAATAATAATTTAATATAATATAATAATAATTTAAATATAATAATATAATATATGAGATATTATCTCATTTGCTTCTCACAATACTGGAAGTGCTATTATTATAAAATCCATTTTACAGATAAAGAAACTGGTGTTAGTATCTGAGATGGGATTTGAACTCAGATTTTCCTAATTCCAGGCCCAGCACTCTATCCACCCTGTTACATAACTATCATATAGTCCTTAAAGGACAATATGAATAGCTATAATTTTGGTCTTAATATTTTAGGGGTGTAGGAAGCTCCCTCATCAAGGAACTACCTCTACCAAAACAGATCAGCAACTACCCTACACTTTAGAGTCACCCAGAACATGGAGAGCTTAATTATATTTTAATAATATATTATTATTATTGATAACAAGTATTTATATGGCACTTTGAGGTTTGCAAATCATTTCATAGAAATTATCTCATTCTCATAATAGCCCTAGGAGGTAGATATTACTATTATTTCCATTTTGCAGATGAGGAAATTGAGGCCAGAGAGGTTAAGTGACTTGCGCAGGGTCATACAGCCTGTGTGTGTCAGAGGTTGGGTGAAAGCCCTGCCTGCCTGACTCTTTATCCTCTACACCCATACTGCCTTTCGTGGTATAATTGTGGTTGTCATCATGCTTATTTAAGAGATAGATGGTCACCGTTAAGACTGAAAGAGTATATGTTAGGAGTGAGCCGGGAAGGAAGCAAAACAAACTGGGTGTGCCCTGGGATGCCTGGATTTCAGCCTCTATTTCTGCTCAACCTTCAGGTACAATTCTCCAGCCTCAGGGGCCCTGAGAGGACAGTGATAGGTCTTGTGGCCAATACCCAGGGAGAGGGTTGGCGTGGCTTGGTTTGGGGTTTGGGGTGCAGCTCTGCTCCCTTCTCCCTGGCTTCACTTGGGTGAGTATTGCAAAGCCTTATGTCAATGTTGTTGCTAGAACCACAGCATGTCAGAGGTGGGTTAGAGAGCATCCAGTTCAAAACGGAATCCCTACAGTAGCATCTCCAACAAGATGTTGCCCAGACTGAACCTCCATTGCAGCTTCCCCAACAAGCGACCATGTAATCTGTGCTCCAGCGGGGACCAGCCACCTCTCCAAGCTACGCCTTCTGCCCTGGCACAGCCTGGATGGTCTGGAAGTTCTCCCTTTCTTCAAACTGAAATTTGCCCCTTTGCAGCTTCTGCCCACAGCCCCCTGCTTTGCCTCTAGGGCCAAGAAGGACAACCCTAACCCCTCTTCCATGAGACATTCCTTCAGATATTTGAAGACAGCTCTCATGCCTCCTTTGAAGCTTCTTTTCTCTAGGCCAAATGTTCTCAGTTCCTTTAACCAATTTTTCCTTTTATTCTGTATATTTGTAGTCAAGTCATTTTTTAGTCTTGTCTGACTCTCCATGACTCCATCTGGGGTTCTCTTGGCAAAAATACTGGAATGGTTTGCCATTTCCTTCTCCAGCTCATTTTACAGATGGGGAAACTGAGGCAAATAGGGTTAAGTGACTTGCCCAGGGTCACACAGCTAGTACATGTTGGACTGAGGCCAGGTTTGAACTCAGGAAGATGGGTCTTCTTGACCCCAGACCCCTCGCTCTGAGCACTATGGCGCCCCCTAGGTGCCCCATCCTGTATGCAGCTTGCTCTGTATGTATTGGTTGGCAGGTTGTCTCCTTCATTAGACCAGTGGTTCTCAACCTTCCTAATGCTGTGACCCTTTAATACGGTTCCTCATGTTGTGGTGACCCCCCAACCATAAAATTATTTTCGTTGCTACTTCATAACTGCAATTTTGCTACTGTTATGAATCATAATGTAAATATCTGATATGCAGGATGCATTTTCATTGTTACAAACTGAACATAACCCACAGGTTGAGAACTGCTGAATTAGACTGTGAGCTCCCTGAGGGCAGGCATTTTTTTCTACTGCCGTGTCTCTAGTGTTCAGCACAATATTTGGTGCATAATGGGCACTTAATAAATGTTTATTGATTGATTAATCGATATAACACAAGGCCCTTCACCGACACTCGTCATTTCCTAAACTCATCATTCTTCAGATGAAATCAACTCAGAAACTCATGCCTCAGTTTCCTCATCTGTAAAATGGTTGTCATAAGGACCAAATGAAATAATAATTATGAAGTATTTAGCATAGGGCCTAGCACATAGTAAGCATTATGCAAATGTTAGCTCTTATTATAGGACAGCTAGGCAGAGCAGTGAATAGAGTGGAGGCAGGAAGACCTGAGTTCAAATCTAGCTTTGGTGACTTTGGGCAAGTCACTCAGCCTTGTTTGCCTCAGTTTCCCCATCTGTAAAATGAGCTAGAGAAGGAAATGGCAAACTGCTCCAGGATCTTTGCCAAGAAAACCCCCAACTGAACAACAACAAAAACAAAATTATTATTATATACCTGGCCTTTTCATCTTAAGATAAAACCGGCTGCAAATTCTGATGGACAATGGGAGATCTCCCTTGCACTTAGAGGAGGCCTAAAAGTCTCTCTGAGGAGCTCAGGGTTCATCTTGCAGGCAATGAGAAGTCACCAAAGGTTTCTGGGCAGATCGAACCAGATTTGGCCCTTTGGAAGATTTCTCTGTCAGTTAATGAAGGACCAACCCAGGAAGAGAAAGATCAGGGGCTCCTGACAACAGTCAAGGGATCACGGATTGAGAGCTACGAGTCTCAGGTATAAATCTGCCCAAGTCTAAGGATATCATTTGACCTGTGAAGCCATTGAGACCCAGAGAGAAGTGTTTTATTATGGGTCAGACAGCTACTAAGGAGGAGACTCTGGGTAAGAGGAGTCCGAACATATCTGATGAGGGCCCAAATCAGAGGTGGTAAGTAGAAAGAAAGAGGCCAAGGGGACGTGAGTGAGATCCACTCTCCACCTGAGACTCTGGGGAGGTCAATTCCTGGTTTTTCAGGGGTCTGGGGACTTTTAAAAAATATCTCTGAAAACTAGATTTCTCTCTAATTGTTTTTCCTTGTAATCCTATGTTTGTTATTGTATGCACTGGAAAACATGCTTCTGAGAAGGGCCTCACAGGCATTAGCAGACCCATTGCCAAAGGGGTCTCTCTCTCTCTCTCTCTCTCTCTCTCTCTCTCTCTCTCTCTCTCTCTCTCTCTCTTCTCTCTCCCTCATTCTCTCCCTCTCCCTCCCTCCCTCTCTGTCTCTCTGTCTCTCTCTCTCTGTCTCTCTAGGTCTCTCTTCCTCTTCTCTCTCTCTCTTCCCTCCCTCCCTCCCTCTCTCTCTCTGTCTCTCTGTCTCTTTCTCCTCTCTCTCTCCTCTCTCATTCTCTCCCTCTCTCTCCCCCCTCTGTCTGTCTGTCTCTCTGTTTCTCTGTCTCTCTCTCTGTTTCTGTCTCTTCCTCCTCTCTCTCTTCTCTCTCTCC
>CM053594.1:30863055-30880626 GCA_028646575.1 Pseudocheirus occidentalis | reverse complement strand
CTCTCCTCTCCTCTCCTCCCCCGAGTTTTTACCATAACCACCCCCCCTGCAAGAATCTTAGAAATATGCCCTCTTCCTGTATTTCTTTAGGACTCAGGACTTTCATTTTGGGGCGGGGGCAGAAAGGTTGGTTCAAAGCCACAGAATTAAACAGAGATCTTCTCCCCCGCCAGAAAACTTGCTGTGAGTCAGAGGAAATTGCTTTACAGGAAGGGAATGATCGGGCTACGTGCCCCATTCTCTGATTTCAAAAGAGCGGGGAAAAGTCCTTTTACCAACTTCAGATTGTACTTTCCATCCAGTTCCCTCCCCCATCTGGAGCAACAGAGACTGTGGGCGGGGCCTTGCCGGGCTGCCAAGGTGGGGGTGGGGGTGGGGTGGTTAATCTCATTAATTACACTGATGAGCAGATGTCATCATTAATTAGGTGGTTATTCTTTGCGGCTGCTTCCTGACTTTTTACCCAAGAATCTCAAAGCTTTGCATCCTGTTATCCAATTAATCCCGGGTACCCCCCCCCATTCTCCCTCCCCTAATGTCTCCCCCCACCAGGAGACCAGAGAAGTGGGCATCATTCACCTGGTTTTCTCCACTAATTCACCAAGACAGAGACAGTTTCTGCCAATGGCCTCCATCAGCTGACTCTCCCATCCCTGTTGCCTGGAGAGTCCCAGCTGAGCAGCTGGCAATGAGAATTATGGGTTTGAAACAGAGACCAGTCATGGAGTTGATGAAGATTTTTAATTTTAATCACGTACATTTGCTTGAGCCCAATTTTAAATCACTTTAATGGCAGATTAAAAATATATAAGCTGGTCTTAAAGGACATTCTTATTACCTTTATAAATATCTCTGATCAAAAGTTTGGTTTAATTGCACAGGGAGAGAGATGTGGAGGCTAGGGCGGCCCCATGAAGGCAGGCTTAAAAGGGACTGAACCAGAAAAGGAGCCTCAGAGGCAGCTGGAGCTCAGGAAATAACACTGGCTTTCAGTCAGGAAGATGGCATCGTGCAGCCAGCACCAGTTCTGGGTTCTGATCCTTCCTGTGGCTTACTGCCTTGACTAGTTTGGGCAAATTGCTTAATCTCTGTGGGCCTCGGTTTACCCATTTGGAAAATGAAAGAATTGAACTAGTGGCCACTCAGTCCTGAGACTCTGTGACTTTGGAAAGGGGGAAAATAAAAGTTATTGAGTGGTTGGACAATGAAGCCTTGGGGTTCATAGAATCAAAGAATGTCAGAATTGGAAAGGCTTTTAGAACAGTGTTAGGAGGGCACCTAGAAGAGAGAATGTCAGGGCCTGAAGGGGTCTTAGAACATAGGATGTCTGAGCTTAGAGGGCAAGTAGAACAGAGAATGTCAGATCTGGGAGGGATCTTAAAATGGAGAGCTGGGTGGATGCTTAGAATGTAGAATGTCAGAGCTGGGAGGGGCCTTAGAACAGAGGATTTTATAACTGGGGGCTGGGGGAAACCTAAAACCTAGAACATGTCAGGGTTGGAGGTAGGATTTTAACCCAGATTATCCAACTCTAAGACATTACACTCTCTTCTGTACCACACAGATTTAGTGTTTGAACCTGTGACCAATTCATAAGCATTTTGTTGGTCCCTGCCAGACACCATGCTGTGCCCTGGGAATACAGTGGCATAATCTTGATTCCAAGTGTAATGTTGGTTCCACTCTAACAACCTACCTCTCTCTCTCCCCCTCAGCCTGTCTTTGCTGGCTGGTAGGCAGTTGGGATGAGGAGAAATAGGAGAGGGGGACCAGAGCCCTAATTGCAAATATTTACACCCAGGGTAAGTCCCACAATCCATGTTTGGGGGATGCACACCGTCCCTTGGGAGTAAGAGACAAAAGGACAGGGCAGGCAAGAAAGTCACCCCAGTATTCCACCTGGTGACTTCCTATATTTTACTACAGTTTACTATAGTTCAGTTGTTTCAGATAGACAGACAGAAACACAGACGGACACAGACAGGTAGATAGATAGATAGATAGATAGATAGATAGATAGATAGATAGATAGATAGATGGGTGGGTGGGTGGGTGGGTGGATGGGTGGACGGATGGATAGATAGATGGATAGATGGGTAGATAGAAGGAAAGATGGATGGATAGGTGGATAGATAGATAGATAGATATGGATAGCTAAATCATAGAGATAGGTACAACTAGATGAATATAGCTAGCTAGCTAGGTATAGATGGATGGATAAATGGATGCATCCAGTTCTGAGATTCTGTGACTTTGAAAGTTAGAGGATAGATGGATAAAGACAGACAGATGGACAAAGACAGAAAAATTAAGAGACAGAATGGCAGATGGACAGATGGACAGTCAGACAAAATATTTATTAAGCATTTGGCAGGCGGCTAGCTGGGACAGTGGATAGAGTACTAGGCTTAGAATCAGTAAGACCTGAGTTCAGATTTGGTCTCAGACACTTACTAGTTGTGTGGCTTTGGGTAAGTCACTTAACCCTGTTTACCTCAGTTTCCTCATTTGTAAAATGAATGAGCTGGAGAAGGAAATGGCGAACTACTTCTATATCTCTGCCAAAAAACCCCCCACAACACCCAAACGGGGTCACAGAGAGTCAGACTCCACTGAACTACAACAAATGTGCCGTGGGCTGTGCTAAGGACTGGGAAAATAAATACTGTATAAGTGAACAAGACAGTCCCTACCCTCAGGGAGCTTACACTCCAATGGGTGGAGAGTGCACAGAGAACATTAAAAGACTAAATCTGGTGACTAGGCAAGACTAGGCAATTGGCCTTCTCTTGTTACTGTGAGGTGGGAGGACCACAGCTGAATGTCATTAATAGCACCTGACACTGATGTAGTCCTTTCAGGATCATGAACTGCTTTAAATGTTATCTCATGCGGTCCTTACCACTAGCCTGGGGTAGAGGCTGAGAGCTGGAAGGCACCATCAGAGGACTTGTAGTTCAATCCCCTTATGAGGGGCTTGATTCCCAGAAAGACCAAGGTCACAAGGTGTCAGAAGGATCCTGAGCCAGCGCTTCCCTATCCATCCAGGCTCCGTGTCCCAGAATGCTCACTTCTGGGTCCAGGACAAGGTGGCATTCCAGCGTTTACAGTTGTCTGCAGCTTGAAGGAAGATGTGAGCTGATAATTCACATCATCTCCCAAAGCAAACCCTGATGCCTTCCCTGCAGGTTCCTAGGTTAAAACCACACATCACAGCCTCCACCCAAGAACACTTTCTCCACCCCCTCTCTTCCCACAACCAGGTATGGAAACAAACCCCACTGATTCCTCCTGCCTCTAAATCGCTCTGGTCCTTGCCAGCCTAGATACCAGCCTGGGAACAAGGAGGCAAGAGGCCCCATTGGGGGAGTCAGGAGAGGAGCTGAGAGCTGCTATGAGGAACATGGGGTCCTCCTACTCTCTCTCTAGAAGGATGGACTCCATCAAGAAGCATTTATTAAACTCTTTTTTATGTGACAGGTGCCATGGATAGAGCACCAGGCCAAGAGTCAGGAAGACTCATCTTCCTGAGTTCAAATCCATCCTCAGACACTTACTAGCTGTGTGACCTCGGGCAAGTCATTTGACTGAAAAACAGCTGACCAACAACATTCTGTGACAGACAGTGCTAAGTGATGGAGTTACAAGGACAAAATAAAAAGTCGCTGCTGTCAAGGAGTCTGACGTTTTGTTGATTTTCAGTTGTGTCCAACCCTCCGTGACCCCATTTGGGGTTTTCTTGGCAAGAATACTGGTGTGGTCTGCCACTTCCTTCTCCAGATCATTTTCCAGATGAGGAAATTGAAGCAAACAAGGTTAAGTGACACGCCTTGGGTCACACAGCTTGTAAGTATCTGAGGCTAGATTTGAACTCAGATCTTCCTGACTCTAGACCCTGAGCTCTATCCACTGGGCCATCTGGTTGTCCTAAAGCAGACAACGATACAACACAAAGAGCTTCCTGGTAATTACATTGGAATGAATGCCACCTTGTGCAGTAGTGAGCTTCCTGTCATTAGAAGTATTCAAGCAGATTAAGCTGCACAGTGGATAGGATTCTGAACTTAGAGTCAGGAAGACCTCAATTTGAATCCTGCCTCCTACACTAGCTGTATGTAGTGGCAACCATACTGGCACCCCCAGGATGGCTGCTAGTGCAGGTTCTTAGATTTGATTTACAAGGAAATATAGCTGTTTAAGGGGTCAACAGTCTTTTTTATTTACATTCATTAGTTCAGGGAAAAAGTCAGCACCTTGAGCTTCAAAGAAAATACAAAACACAAGCAGAGAAATAAAGACCAACAGACAAGGCTTTGACTGTCTGGATCAGCTACAGACTTTACATACATCCCTAGATGGAGAGAGCCTTTCTGTGTGAGAAGGTGGGGAGCTCTGAACTTCCAACCACTCTGAATCTCCACCAGGGAATCACAAGATCCTTCTCCTAAGAGAGCCCCCACAGCAAAACACTAACTCACAGTATATATACACTTCTCAGAGCCAGAAGGCATCACAACCCTCCTGACTCAGTGCCTAACTAGAAATCAGCAAAAGGTGTGAAAGCCTTCCTAGAAGCAAGCTTCCCTTGATGGGTTATACATGAGGCCTATTAATGGGCAGGAAAGACCTTATATCTCATTAATATTATACTGTGTGACCCTGAGTAAGTCACTTAACCTCTCTGTGCCTCAGTTTCCTCAACTTAAGATGGGGATAATAATAACCCCGACCTCCTATGGTTGTTCTGAGGATCAAATAAAATATTTGTGAAATTCTTAGCAAAGCTCAAAGTGCCCCAAGAATGGTACCTAATGTCATCATCAGGGATGGAAGCAGGTTGCAAAGATAAGAACAATGAACCAGAATGTTATATGGAGTATTTGTCCCCATTTTGTCAAAGAAATGAGTTTGGAAGAGGTGAAATTATTTCCCCAGGGTCAAGAATGTTGGGTTTTGGAGCAGGGTGACACGTTGGATTTGAACCCGGGTCTTTCTGACTCCAGGGCTAGTGTTCTATCCAAGGCACCAATGGGAGTTGGGTGGGGTTGCAGCATGGATGGAGAGAAGGGGGCAGAAGTAAGAGAGATTTGTGGAAGTAGAAACAAACCACAATAACAATAAAAAACATGGCAAATACCAGTTTTTATGTTTATTACTAGGTTGTAGGAGCTTTCGAATTTTCTTTTAGAAATAAGGTTTAGTATTATCTTGAAAGAGAATGATGCGAAATAGATTTTAAAAGCCTGTGTTAACTACCACCCAAATCACTTTGAAATGTGAAAAATGCATCTTGCCTTGTCCTAGATGGCGGCTTGGGAGATCAGAGGCAGCAGGAGATTTTACCTCCTTAGGGATCCAAAGATACCAGCATTCAATTTCCTCCTGCCTGTCTAGGCCTCATTCTCCTCTCTCTAGCAAAGACAAAAGAAGCAGAGTTGGGAAACTAAATGCTTTGTTTTATGATGGTTGATACATGCTGCTTTCTACTCAACAAACATTTTATGAGCCTATACTGCAAAGAAGCTCTAACAGGTAAAGATGCGGCTCAAATGCTTGGCACAGGTGCTGCTTTCGTCTTTCCCCAACACATATCTCATTTTATGAAAAAGGAAGAGGGGGTGCAACAGAAGGCATGCCAGGAGATCAGACTCCTGGATGTACCTTTGCCACGAATTCACTGTGTGTGACCTTGGACAAGTCACTTCCCCTTTGAGATTCCTGTTTCCTCCTCTTTGAAATGTGCCTTCCCAATTCAGTCAGCCCCAGCAGCTGGCTCTCTATTGCCTCTGAGATCACATATAATCTCCTTGGTTTAGCTTTTAAATCTCTTCACAACCTAGCCCCAACGAGCTTCATTAGATATTAGTATCAATTAGCTCTCCATAAAGCAGCCAAACTGGCTTTCTCTCTGTGGCTCACTCATAGCCCTCCATACCTGGTCATCTTGCTTGTGCCCTGACCATCCCCTATGCCTGGAATGCTCCTTACCTCTGACTCAGGAAGTCCCTCTTTTCCTTTAAGATACCACTCAAGCCCCATCTTCTGCATAAAGCCTTTCCTGACAGTCCCAACTAAGCCCCCTTAACTGCTTCATATATATATGTATTTATTTCATATTTATTATCTATATATTTCTATGTGACCCTGTTGTCTCTCCTCTGTCTGAATGTATGTTCTGTGAGGGTAAAAACTGTTTCATACTTTATACTTGTATCCCCAGTGCCTAGCACATATGAGTAATAAATATTTATTGGTTGATTGTTTGAAATAAGAATATTCTACTACATGTAAAGTCCATCCTGGCTCTGATATTTTATGTTCTGTGGTCCTTCCCAGCTTGATGTTCTGTATTCTAATATTCCTTCAAGTCCTGACATTCTTAGTACCTGATGACATCCCATATAAGGTTACCCCAAATTCAAGGTATTGGGGGGTTCTTATTCACTCAAAATCATACCTTTTGAGCCTCCACCTATTCATTTATTCTTACTATCTGGTGAGAGTATACACTTAATTCAAAAACAAAAGGCATTTAAATAAATTGCATAGTAAAAGGAATAGAGATAAATACGTTTCCCCCATGAACCTGGAGAGCACAATCTCCATCAAATACGTGGTACAATTTAACCAACTACTGGATGAAGTTGTAAGTGATACCAGGAGCAGGGCTGGGCAGAAGAGTTAGCACAGGTGTGTAATCCATATGAAGAGGTGTACGTGTGGAGGCAGAACACATGCGATCTGTAGCATACACTCAGAAAACGTGTGGCCAGTACTATGTGTGGGAGGTGGTGACTCATTCCTCCAGAGCTGCAAGGCTGCCTTTGTTTTCTGGTAATATAATTGCATTACTCCTGCTAGGTCTGTTTCCCACTGGTTTTATATGGTGTGCAGTCTCTGCTTTATATCTGGTCTCTACCAGATACATAGTCCTTGCCAAACCTCCCCCCTCCTCCGCCCCTTCTTTTGTATGACTTTGGCACTGCCCCATTGTACCTCAGTGGTTACCGCCATGTGTAACTCCCAATTGTGGACACCCACTTGTGGAATCCCTCCTTACATGTAGCTTCTGGCTTCAGCTAGAGTTTTTAGTAGGGATACTTTTTCCTTCTCATAAAAGGATGAGTGGGCTCTCCCATGCTCTTTTAATTTAAAATCATAAGACTTTTCTTGTTAAATCTCTTTTTAGAAAGCAGAAGCCCTCAACACACCCAGTCATCAAAGTAGTGGAAGGAAAACCTTTCCCAGATTTCCCCCCCCCCCCCACCTTCTGCCACAAAAACTGATAGGTCTATTTCAGAACCTTATATAGAAGGAGATTTCCTCCCCAGAGAGTCTTCGGTTCAGATGCCAAACTGTTTGGAACATAGAGCAGACCCACTCACAGCTAACTAGTGTCCTCAAGCTTAATGTATTTATGGAACTCTGTTCCTCTTGGTGGATGCCTGAACCTCTGTTAGACACTTACCTCTCTCTAACTCAGGACACTCTCAGCTCAGCTTCCCCCTTTGGACTCCTCCACCAGCCCACCTTGCTCAACTAGAGATATCTTCATTCATTCCCTGGGGCTGTTCTCCTAACTGGGGAGTTCCTGGCCAGGATTGCCATTTTATGTCAGCTGTGCTCACTTTACTCCCAGTTCAATTCACTCTCCTAACTGCTCCATCTCCTTTCTAGCAGCCTTGCTCCTGAATGGGAACTCTCCTTCTCTTACCTCCCCCTTATGTTATGGCTTCTCCTGTTAGACTATGAGACCCATGAGAGGAGGGGACGTTTTGTTTCACTGCTTTTGTAACCCCAACACTTAGCACAATTTGTGGCACATAGTAAGTGTTTAATATATGCTGTATCAGTCAATCTATCTGTCAGTCCGTCCATCTGTCTCTCATTTGTCTGTCTATCTAACCAGGGCCATCTGTAATTGTCCTGATCCATATCTGGCCACTGGACCCAGCTGACTCTGGAGGAGAAAGTGAGGCTGGTGACCTTGCACAGTCCTGCCTCACTTATATCCAGTTCACTTGCAAGTCACATCGTCACCCTCCTGATGTCATGGACCTCTTCAGTAATGAAGGACAAACAGCAACATTATTTATCTATCTACCTATCTATCTATCTATCTATCTATCTATCTATCTATCTATCTATCATCTATCCATCCACCCGTCCATCCATCCACCCACCCATCCGCCCATCCATCCATCTGTCCGTCTGTCCATCTGTCCATCCATCTGTCCATCTCCGTCTGTCTATCTATCTATCTATCTATCTATCTATCTATCTATCTATCTATCTGTCTATCTGTCTGTCTAGTCTGTGTGGCTCCATGTTTAATACCTAGTTAAGGATTCTGTGCTTTCAAACTTATTTCCAAGGAGTTCTGCCATGGAAACCCAACGAAGCTTCATGAGCCTGACTTTTGATTACCTAGTGTCCCTTTGGGTGCTCTGCCCCCTTCACCTCTGCTATTCAAATCACTTTAAGTCAGCTTGGAAGTTAAGCCTGGGGGCCCAGTTCTTGCCCCCTGCCATCCAATGACCTTCCTGGCTTTTCATATAGATCTATCTCCTCAAAGATTCTTCAGGCCTTGAACATGCCCTAGTGATATTCTAATGACAACACCCCCCAACAATTTCATATCCTAAGATCTCTTCCCACACTTACATTCTATATTCCATGAGTTCTTCCAGTTTAGAATGGAAGTTCCTTGAAGGCAGCTGGGAATGCTATGAAGAGACCTCTGGGACTGGAGTCAAGCTGACCCTGAGTTCAAATCCTGCCTCAGACACTTACTAGTTGTTGTGGCTGTGCAAATCCATATGGAGAAGGGGGCTCATAACAGCTCCTGTATCCTGGGGCCGTCGTGAGGCTCACAGGAGACAGCTCTTATTGTTATTTTACTTGGTCCTTGTATTCCCTAGGAGGGCTCTTGACATATAGTAGGTGCTCAGCAAATGCTTGTGGGTTTAAAATGATTGAATTAGATTAGATTCTGTGTTCTAAGGTTCTTGACCATGATGTTTTATATTCTAGAGTAGCTGTCAGATCTAACAGCCTCTGTTCTAAGCTCCTTCCCAGCCGGCATTCCTGTTCTAAGGCCCCTCCCACCTCTGATTATGTGCTGAAGGTCCTTTTGTCTTTGACACTCTATGATGTTAGAATTCTATGGAAAATAGATAAAACCCAAGCCCTTTCAGCTTGGGTCTGAATGAAATTCTGGGGAGACCCTGGCTTCTCGTCTCTGATCTCCTCTTGATGCCTGGTCTCCCTCTTCTCTGCACCCTCCCCGACTCTTTGTACAAGTCTTAGGATACTAACCCACTCTGTCCTCTGTTCCAGCTCTATGGGCTGGCATCAGATCTCCTCGGCTTGGCTCCTGGGGTAGAAGAAGGAACGCTGGGGCAGGGGTTGGGAAAGAACTGGGTTCAAATCCTGCCCCAGATGCTCCCCAGCTAGGTTGCTGCCCCCAAAGCGCTGAATGTACCTAAGCCACAGTTTCTCCATAGAAGCAATATCACCCCACCCACCTCAGAGGGCTGGTGTGAGTCCGACACCATCAGTGATGGCTACATTTGTCTTTGCCTCCCCCCCGGCCCCAAGCCACGGGCAGAGGATCAGTAAACGGCTCAATATAACGATTGGAATTGAACTAACAGACAGGATGAAATAGTAAGGGACAGCAGGGCCAGGGCTGGGCAGGATTGGGAGGTAATCAAATAAGCCATAAGCATTCATTAGACACCTACTGCATGCAGCTTCTTTCCTAGGCTCTAGGAATACAAGATCAAAAACTAAACACTTCCCACTCATAAAGAATTTGTGTTCTATTGCAAGAGACAGCACAGCCTGTGTAAGCATATAAAGAAGAAACATAAAGGAAAATACAAAACAGTTCAATAAAAGGTGGTTTGGGATGGACTAAGTGAGAGCAGCAGCAGGTGAAGGAACACAGGAAGACCTGAGTTCAAATCTGACCTCAGACACTTCCCAGCAGTGTGACCCTGGGCAAGTCACTTCACCCTGTGTGCCTCAGTTTCCTCATCTGTCAAATGAGCTGGAGAGGGAAATGGCAAACCACTCCAGTGTCTTTGCCAAGAAAACCCCAAATGGAATCACTGAGAGTCAGACGTGACTCAACAACAACAGTAGTAACAGCCAGCATTTGTTTAGCCCTTTACAAATATTATCTCATTTTCTCATCACAATAACCTCTTATTATATCCATTTTACAGATGAGGAAATGGGGGCAAATGGAGGTGACTGAGAGACTAGAAGGACTGTGGCGATTTTTGTCCAGACTAGATAAGTTTAGCTCCGTTTTAGACATTCGGCATTTTGGATGTCCAGTTGGAAATGTCCAGTAGGCACCTGGTGGTTTGGGACACAGAGCCCCAGGATTGGAGCCAGGTATAGAGATCTATACAGGGGACCTAGAGATGATGGTTAAACCCAGGAGGACCGATGAGGCCACCAAGAGACCAGGCTTAGAGAGGAAAGAGAAGAGGGTCTGAGACAGAGCCTCGGGGGCTACTCCCAGGTGGGTGGCATGAGCTGAACAAAGATCAGGAGACAGAGAAGCAGTGGACAGAGAGGTGGGTGGAGAGCCTGTAGAGACCCTGTAGAGAGGGTGCTTCCCAGCAGCCCGCAGGGCGAGAGTGTCCAGTGAGGTTGGTGCAGGTTGATGGAGGCTCTCTCCCTCCTCCACCATGGATGGTACACTCTCCACAGGACCCAGGGCTTGACCCCCCACCCCCACCCTCATTTTCACCCTTTTCATGATCTGAATCAGCTTTGAACCAAGCTAGCTGTCCTGTTGGAAAGGTTCTGATTAAAATGAATTAACAGGAAAGAGTTCAGAAGAACATAGAAGTCCAAGATCAGAGATTTCAAGCTGAAAGGGCTATTAGAGGACAGACATCAAATTTATCCTCTCCATTAGTGAATGACCGATGGAGCTTCAAGGATGTTTTAAGGGGACAGTGCTTAAATCTGAGAAATATAGCGCTAACAGGGGATTTCTCCGCCTTTGGAGCCAGGGAAAGTCTTGCCAACTCCCCTCAAATTCTGTCTTAATGAAATAGAGATCACAGGACCCAAGCAGGAGACATCTCAGAAGCCAGCTAGGTGGTATAATGGACTAGGAATCATGAAGGTCTGAGTTCAAATTCTGACTTAGATCTTCACCAGCTGCATCCCTAGTTGAATCAATTAACCTCTCTTAGCCTCAGTTTCCTCATCTGAAAAGTGGGTTACAATGAGAAGACACGGGATAATGGAAATGAAGCTCTTTGCACATCTTAAGGTGCCATAGATATTTTAACTACTAGAGTCTGACACGGCCATTTTACAATAAGGATAAGGAGATTTACAGATAAGGAGACTGAGGTCAGAGTCACTATTAAACTGAGAGTCAGAAAAATCTGGATTCTAATTCTGCTTCTGACATCCAGGCATCCACTTCCAATTGTTTGTAAGCACATGGCTATGGCCCCTAACACTTACTGGCTCTGGGACCTTGGGAAAATGGTTTGTTTCTATGCATCTCAGTTTCCCCATCTGTAAAATGGGGAGAAAAAAATGCCTGTCTCACCTCCGTCACAGCAGACAATGGATCTCTCTAAAGCCTATGGAAATACCAAGGCTTCTTTGCAGAAGGTGTGGAGGTATGGTTGTTGCTGAGACTCGAAGACAGATCTTGCCTCTGACATTGAATACTGGTGTGACTTTAAGGCTGTGTGACTTCCCCTTCCCGGTCTTCAAATTCCTCATCATTCAGTTGAACTGGATGCCTCTCAAGGTCCCTGCTCTGCTGCTCTGAAATGACCAAGAGCTCATGTGGTGTGAAGCATCCCTGCCCACCCCCCTGCTTTGGTGTCTGGAGAATCAGCCCAGGTTCAGGGGCCGGAGCCATCTACTCACAAGCTATCAGAAGGGATGCCAGAGAATCCGAGTTGTGGACTGGAGGAGGAGGGCAGGAAGGAGGGCAGAGTCCATAAATCTGAGGAGGCCCCCATCTGCATCGACCTTCCTGTCCAAGGGTCTGACAGAGAGTGGCTGCCAAGAGAAACCTCAAACCCCCTACCCCGGATGTAACGTTAATAAAATTACTCCTGTGAACCCATAATTCAGAGGAGGGGGGAATGTAACACAATGGCTTGGCCTCAGCTGTGCTGACGGAATTATAAAACCATCTGGCTGAGCTCTCGGCATTCGGAGCCTCCTTCCTGGTGCAGATGGAAGAGCAGTCTTATTTTTTCTTGTATTGTGTGTTCTATTTCTCAAAACACTCCACACATATGTTTAAAGTGTTCTTGACAACTGCTGGCTAGAGGCATAGGATATGCCTGAGGGGAGGGGATTGCTAGAGTCCACTGAGAGTTGGGCTTGCTTGGAGTGGACCCAGGACCTTCCCAGAAGACTGGTCTGGATTATAAGAGCTGATGTCTAAATAGCACTTTATGGTTTGAGAAAAGTCCTTTGCATATATTGTCTTTTAGTGACCTTGTGAAGCAGGCTGTATAGATATGGTTAACCTGATTTTACAGATAAGGAAACTGAGGCATGAGGATTAAGTGACTTATTCAGGGTCACACGGTTCCCACCCACAGTTTGGGGTGGGATGGGAACTCCCATCTTCCTGACTTCCAGGCCAGTGTTCTAACCACTTTACCAAACCGCAATATGTCTATGCCCTCTCCTACATGGGCTAGGAGATAGTCTTCTGGGGCTGACCACAGAATTCCCAAGTGCTAACACAGAATTTGTGGTAATGGAACAATGTATGTGTAGAACATTTTATATACGTTAGCTCACTTGAGTTTTTCCTGGACAACCCCAATCCAATCCAACCAATATTTATTAAGCACACATTACTATGTGACAGGCATGATGCCAAGTACTGGGGATATAATTAATAAAAAGAAAGACAGTCCCTGCCCTCAAGGAGCTCACAATCTAATGGGGGGAGGGGAGGGAAACACACACATCTTATTTCATGGAGTTGAAAAAACCCAGCAGATACAGAGTGGATAGCCTCACTGGATTTGTTTGGTCTAAACAAAAAATCAGGATACCTGCTGCCTCTTTGTAACTACCACCCAGAGGATCACTGAATTCTGGGGACCCCCCCCCCCGCCGGGGATGGAGCCTAGTACTATGGAAAAGCAGATGTTGTAGAATCAGTGGACCAAGTGCAAATCTGCCTCCCGTGCCACCTGTGTGACCAACTCACCTACCTTCCCTGGGCCTCAGCTTCCCCAACCACAAAGTGAAGGGAGCTGGACTCGATGGCCTCTGAGATGTCTTTTAATTAAGATCTCTGAGCCCATGAACCCAGAGGCCCAGTTCAGCCCATACCCACATAAGAATTCCTTCTCCGTGAGAGAGGTAGCTATCAGCATGGTAGATAGAGTGCTTGACCTGGAATTGGGAAGACCTGATTTAAATCCAGCCTCAGATACTAGCTGTGTGATCCTGGCCAAGTCACTTACCCATTGCCTGCCTCAGTTTCCTCAACTGTTAAATGGGAATAAATAACACACCAGGGTTGGTGTGGGGATCATACGAGATAATATTTGTCAAACACAGAGCACAGTACCTGGCACAATGTAGGCATCACATAAGTAATACCTTATTCCCTTCCCTAGATGTAGAAAGTCATTTGTTGACCTTTGATGGTGTGCCATAGAAGGAAGACCACTCCCTCCCTTAGCCTCTCACCCTACTTTTGGCCAGCCCTTGTTGTTAGGATGTTTTTTCCTTACATAAAACCCAAATCTGCCTCCCTGAGACTTCACAGGATCTAAGCTCAAAGAGACTTTATTCTAGTCCAACCACTTCATTTTACAAATGGGGAAACCGAGGCCCAGGAGGTAAAGTCACTTGCTCAGGGATCCACCTATGGTAAGTAGCAGAGCTGGGATTCCTAGACTCATAAATTTAGAGCTGGAAGGAAGTTTAGAGGCCGGTCAGTCCAACTCTTCCATTTTACAGATGTGTGAACTGAGGCCCAGAGAGGTCAAATGATTTGCCCTGAGTCACAAAACCAGTGAGCATCTTAGGTGAGATTTGAACCCAGGTCCTTTGATGGCAGTCTTGGTACCAAATAACAATTACCTTTCCCTGTACACATAGTAATCACCCATCACTCTTTGTTCAGCCTTTCTGGGGCCAAGCAGAACAAAGCCAATCCATTTTCCAGGTGACAACCCTTTAAATATGTGAAGACAGCTATTTATGGTAGCCTAGTTCTAGGCCTCGAGTCAGGAAATGAACTGGAATCCCAGCTCTACCCCTTCCTATCTGAGTGACCTTAGGCAAGTCCCTTAACTACTTTGCATTTCTATTACATACATAAAATGAGAAGATTCTGGTAGATGATATCTAATTTCCTTTATCCACAGCCCTGTCCTACATTGCTTCTCTTCTCTGGACCACACATAGAGGGACTGAAAGCACCGGAGTCCTGCGACTCCTGGTATGGTCAGAACTTTTATGGACTGGCTTTCAGTTCCTAAACCTGTGCACTTTGCTGTTAGCAAAGATCTAGCAACCCAGAATGTTGGGGTGATTATAATATCCCCTACCTCCTGGGTTTATTGTAGGATCAAATGAGCTGATTGTAAAGTGTTTCCCTGATTCCCAGCATGTAGTAAGCACTATGTAAGTGTTAGCTAGTATATTATTAATATTATTTCTATCCCCTCCCTCCAGAAAGGTGCAAGTTTCTTATAAGCAAACATTGTCTTTTGTTTCATTTTTGCAATCCTAGTTTTTGTGTGCTTGGCATGCAGCAGGTATATAAGGTATGCTTGCTGGACAGTAGCATAATATTTAATGAACCCAAAGACACAGACTACTGGGGTAAGGATTCATTATTTGGGGGAAAAAATTTCTGGGGAAAAATGGAAAGCCATCTGGCAGAAATTACATTTAAACGAGCAAATCACACTACATACCACAATAAACTCCCAATAGATGCATGACCTAGATATAAAGGATGAGATCAGAAACAAATTATGGAAGAATGGCAGGAGATTCCATTAATAACTATGGGTAGAAGAAGAGTTTTTGACCAGCTGAGGGATAGAGAGAGCCTAGTGAGATAAAATGAACTATTTTGATTACACAAAATTGAAAAGATTTTTCCAAGCAAAAGTAATTCTAACTGTAGCTAGAATTAAAAGGGAAATAGTTACCTGGGTAGGGTGAATTGCAATACATTTCTCTGATGAAGATTGAATATTCAAGATATGTAGGGAATTGATATGAATGTCTCAGAACAAGAGCCTTTCCCCAATAAATAAATGGTTGAAGGAAATGAACAAGCCTTTCCCAAGAAAAGAAATCCAAGCTATCATTAATCATAGGGAAAAAGTCCTACAAATCACTGATAATAAGAGAAATTCAAATGAAAACAACTCTGAAATTTCGTCTTATGTCCGTCAAACTGAAGACAATGAAAAAGGAAAAAGACAATTGTTGGAAGGGCTGAGGGAGAACTGGCACACTAGCATGTACCAGCAGAGAGAGTTCTGAATTGGATCCATCATTTTGAAAAGCAATTTGGAACGCCGCACCCCAATTCGGTAAACCTTTTGATCTAGCAATACCACTATTAGGCATGTACCTCTAAAAGGTCGAAAACAAAAGGAAAGGAGCCATATATACAAAAATATTTATAGCGGCCCCTTTGGTTGTGGCCAAGAATGATGCATAAAGTGAGCAGCCATTGATTAGGGAATGCAGAAATGAATGCAATGCAATATTATTGTATGGTAAGAAATGACCCAAAGGCCAAATTCAGTCACCTGGGAAGATTTGTGTGATGGAGAGTGAAGTGAGCAGAACCAAGAGATCTGTACAGTGACTATAACATTATAAAGGAAAAGTCATTTTGAAAAGCTGGAGGAGACTGCTCAATGCAACGACCAGTTACCGTTTAGAGGCTTGCTGGTTAGGCAAACCTCCCTCCTCTTGTTGGAGGTGGTGGACCATAGTCAGAGAATGAGGCATATGTTTTCAGACTCTAATCAATTCGTTTATTTTGTTTGACTATATCTATTTGTTATAATGGAAGCCTTTTGGTTAGGGGTGGGAAGATAATAGAGGGCATAGGTATGACAACTTTTTTACGTACTTAAAAGGAATAGCAAGTTATAGATAATAGATTTTTCAGTTTTATGTGCAGTCATCTTTTTTCTTATTATACTATGTTATGGAAATGCTTGTTTTAATCCATAAATTAAAAATTAAATAAATAAAAAAATTAGTGAATGAAGTATTTATTAAGTATTTACTAGAGAAGAAAAGAAAGGAAAAAGTATCAGAATGAAAGCAAACAGAAATCAGAGAGGGTGTAGGCAAACAGGGACAGTATCGGTACCACTGTATTATTTAATATTTTTTTAATAAACTGTAGATAATAGATTCACAGTTTCACATAAAATCTTCTTTCTCTGATCCTCTTTGTACATGGAAACACTCATGTTTGTTTATGACTTTCTAGTTCATAATAAATATGCTTGCTGAATTAGCCTTCATTCCTGACAAGCATGACCCAATTTTCCAGGTGGAGGCCAGGAAGGAAGCAATGAGGCAGTCCAGCCTACCAGGTGGCCTTGGCATAGCTTCCCCCTTCCCTGGTTTTTTCCCCTCTTACGGGCTTCTTGGCCTCTATCCATGCCACAGATATCAGGCACCCTCTGGACCAACTGACTGGTCTGTCCCAGAAGCTGCTCAGTTTTACTGTTTAGGAGCATCTGAACAGGCATCCTTGGATAGACAGGGCAAGGACTGATGGGAAATGGGGTGGGATGAAACCCATTCCCCTGCTACAGTAAAGGAATTGATGTGAGCCAGAGAGGCCGTGGGAACACAGATGAGGCCTGTCTGCTGAGTACAGTGGAGAGCCTGGGACATGGAAATCTCTAAAGGAACAGCAAGCCAGATGTGCACGTCCCTAGCCCCAGCCCCTGGTCTCCAGGTCTGCCGTGGAAGTGGCTTTAATGAGTCTGGACAGGAGAAATAAAACAGCCCCAGCTGCAGCAGCTATTTGGGGAGGCAGGTCGGAAGCAGCTGGGCTCCAGTGGGGGCGGCTCGTCTGTGCAGACTGTGTCCTTTGGAGAGTTTCTCTCCTTCGTTGTCTGAGGCCCAGGATGGGGAGACTGGGAGGAAGGGGAGGGAGAAGATGAACCAGCTTTGATTTTGATCATGACGGGGATGCATCCACACCCCGCTCCCAAACCGAAGCCTCTTCAAATCTCTATGACATCTTTGTATCTTAGGGTACTAGGTTTAGCTCTGGAAGAGACCTCGGAGGCCATCTAGACCCACCCTGCACATTGGACAGACAGGGGAACTGAGGCCCAGAGGGAGTAAGGGACTCACAAAGTCATAATCTCAGTGGTGGAATATGAATCCAGGTTCATATTCAGACTTCTCTTCTTTTCTATATTGTGGTGCTAGAATGGGAAGAATCATCTAATGGAGGGGTTGTGAACCCTGAGAGAGAGGGGGAAGGGGGGAAGGGAGAGAGGGATGGAAGGGGGAGAGGGAGGGAGGGGGAGAGAG
>CM053594.1:30843986-30862555 GCA_028646575.1 Pseudocheirus occidentalis | reverse complement strand
GGGGAGGGGAGGGGAGGGGAGGGAAGTTCTGTCTGTGGAGCTGAAGCCAGGCAGGACAGCAGCTGCAAATGGTATTTCCATTCAATGGATATAGTATAGGCATGTAAATATATGCCTTTATACATACATGTATATATTTATATTTTACATGTGTCTATATGCACACACATATTGTTCAGATGTACATACACATATATGTATTATGGGTATACATATACATGCACATGTCATACATGAATGTGTTTGCGTGTATTATACATGTGCACATGCATACGCATATACATATAAAAGCTTTGGACAAAGCTGTAGGATCTTTAAGTTGGACAAGTCCTCAGTCATGAATGGCTGCTTAGGCTCTCTGGAGCCCAAATTCCTAGCTTTTGAAAGAGAAAATGCACAAAGTCTATAGGGGATGGATACTGAGCTAGTGATTTGACTGGGGAACTCCTGGCTAAACAGCTTCTCTTCCACCTAAGGCTCTGAAAAATGAAATGACTCACCCACAGTCACACAACCAGGAGATATCAGAGGAGGGACTTGAACCCAGGCCTTCAGGGTTCCAAGATCAGCTCACTGACCACTAACCCACAATGTCCCTCCTAGAGTATGTATATAGGAGTATAAACTTAGATCTGAAAGGGATCTCAGAGGTTATCTAGTCAAATGCCCTCATTTTACAGAGGGAGAAACTGAGTCACAGGGCAGGGGAAGGGCTTTCCCACAGTCACAAGAGCAGTGAGTGCAAGGGCTAGGAATAGCCTCCAAGGTCATTGTTCTTTTCCGTAAGCACAGCCCCCTCCAGACGGCTCTTCGCTAGTCTGACTGCCAGCCTGTGTGGGTAATAGAGGCAGCCCCTCATGGGGACGGGCCATTCTTCTTTTTTTCTCTCAAAGAACAAAAATCCCATTTGATTTCCCACTTCACACAAGCTCCTTCCTCTCTCCAGCAGCCCCTGAGACAAAGGGGTCTCCTGAGCTTTTGGAGTCTGAGGGAAATGGTGTTAGAACAAGCCTTCATTAGACTCTGTGGGCTCCTCAGATGTCCTTACACAGGCGGCTGCTCCTGCCGAGGGACACCGGCTTCTGTGGGGATCTTAGAAACCCGCCGGAGGAGCCGCAGCGAACTTGGGCGGATTAATTCACTCAAGGCTTTCATAAGTTAAGGGCAAAAGAATGCGATTTTATTTTGTTTTGCTTGCTTATGCAAGGCCTCCCTTCATCTCCCCAGGCCTTAGTTTCTTCGTCTGTAAAATGAGAGGGTTGGACTGACAATCTTCTGAGGCCCCTCCACCTCCAGGGCTGTTCACCTCTGCTGTCTAAAAGCCCTGTGCTCCAACCTGAACAGTGTTCTAGATGTGGGCTGTGTTCCATCCCGGACATTGCGCCCCTCTCAAGGTCCCCTAGTGCTGACTCCCGGGGTCGTAGTTTGGGGGCCTCATCCCCACAAGACTCAAACCTTCCAAAGGAGAGCAGGTCAGTTTTTAGGCCCAACCATGAATCAATCAAGTAGTATTCACTAATCACGTTCTGTGTATCAGGCACTGCGCTAGGGACTGCTATGGTACAAAGCTAAAATCTTTCCAAGAGGCCTCTTCGGCCGATGCTGGCCGGACTTGCATTTCCAGAAGATGGCTACTCAGGTGTTGTGGTTAGAGGCAGAATGACCCGAGTTCAAATCCAGCCTCAGGCACTTCCTAGCTATGGGACTCTAGACAAGCCACTTACCCTCTGTTTTCCTCAGTTTCTTCAACTATAGAGTAGGAATAATAATAGGGTTGTTGTGAGAATAAAGTGAAATAATGATCGTAAAATGCCTGGCACATAGTAGATGCTTTTTGGAGGCAAAGAACATGAGCTTGGACAGACTTCAGGAGATAGTTGAGGATAGAAGGGTCTGGCATGCAAGGGCCTGGGGGGGGGAACCTGCAGCCCCAAGACCACCTGTGGCCCTCTAGGTCCTCAAGAATAACCATTTGACCACCAAACCCAAATTTCACAGAACAAATCCCCCCTTAACAAAAATGATTTGTTCTGTAAAACTTGAACTTAGTCAAAAGGCCTCACTCGAGGACCTAGAAGGCTGCATGTGACCTCAAGGCTGCAGGTTGCCTGACCCTGAATAGTCCATGGGGTCACAGAGTCAGATTTGACTGCCCAGCTAAATATGAACCACAGCAACAGGTGCTGCATAGATGTTTATTTCTCTCGTCCTCATATATCTGCCCCCCTATACTACTTCCCCCCCACCCCTAAACCCTATAAAACTGCTTGGAAGAAAAATGACTTTTCTGAACCAGGAGAGCAGGAAAGAGAGGAGGCAGGATGAGTCAGTCTGACAAGAGGACAGCCTGTCTTAGCTCCTGGCACCCTCAGGGAAAATACTTGCAAAGATTCCCAGGCACGAGCAGCAGAGATCAGGCTCCCGACGTCTCCTCAGTCTTCTCATTGAGTCCAAATGGCCCCTTGTGAGTCAGACATCAGAATTCTGAGACGCTGGGTCAAAACCCATGATTCCTTTAAGGACTGGCCAAGAAGCATTTAAGTGCTCAGCTATGTTCCAGGCACAGAACTGTGATTGCCAAGAAAGGCAAAAGCATGGTCTCTGCCATCATGAAGCTTCCATTCTAGCACAAGACAACATTCAAAAGCTAGACACTTCCTTCGTAAGATACGTACAGAGTAGGTGGAAGGAATCTCAGTAGCCAGAGAGTCTCTGAGGCTACAATCAGGGCTCAGGGAAACATACGTGGTCAGCGGAATGGAATCCAAGCATTTATTAAGCTCTTACTTTATACTAAGCACTAGGGATAATAAAGGCAAGGCCAGCCCCTGCCCTCCAGAAGCTCACATTCTAATGAGGGAGACAAGATGCCAATAATGAGGTACATATACAAGACAGAGTAGAAGGAAGGGTAACCTTGGAGAGAAGGCGCTGGGGATGGAGGGTGCCCGAGTTGAGGCTGTGTTTATGGCCAGGCACTGTAGCCTGGGGCATCCCTTGATCCTTCCCATGCTTTTAACACACTCTCTTTCTTCACGACTAGTAGGGATAAAGTCAGGACACTTTAGCTTGGCCTTACTCTGTATGAGATCACCACGTGAGGACTGGTCAAAGGAAGCCCCTATGGTATGGGGGCAAGAAAACTGGATTTGTACTCACAGGTCCTTGGCTCAAATCCTACCTGTCACTTATGACATGGGTGACCATGGGCAAATGACTTACTCCCTCTGGGTCTCAGTTTCCTCATGAGTACAGTGAGGGGAGTTGGACCACTAAGTATTTAGCGTGAAGAGAAGACTCGGGGGGCAGGAAGTGAAAACCATCTTCAGGTATCTGAGGGGCTGGAGGAGGGATTAGCCTTGCTCTGCTTGGCTTCAGAAGCTACATCTAGGAGCCACAAGCGGATGCCCTAGAGAGAGCACAGCTCAGTGGTGCAGCAGATAGAGCACTGGTCCTGGAGTTAGGAAGACTCGAATTCAAATATGACTTCAGATGCTTACTAGCTATTTGATCCTGAACAAATCACTTACTTCTATTCGCCTCAGTTTCCTCAGCTGTAAAATGATCAAGAGAAGGAAATAGCAAAGTGGTCTAGAATCTCTGCCCCTGAAACCCTAAATGGGATCATGAAGAGTCAGGCACAGTCAAAATGGACTGACCACCAACAACCGGAGAGTTTGGTTTGACATCTGCATTGAGAGGCATTTATAGTGAGAGCTCTCCTCAGTGTCATGGGCTGACCACAGAGATGGTGGGTTCCCCCTCATTGGGGAAATCTTCAAGGAGCTTTATGCCCTATGATGCCCCCTAACTGCTCTTCCTAATAACTGGATGTGTCCAAACCTGCTGCCCTCTCCTTCTACTTCTCCTCACCCTCCCCCAAACCCCCTATCAAACCTTCTTACTACAGAAACTGAAATCAAATCAAATCAAATTCACTGTTCCTGAAACAGGCATGGCCACTGACCACCCCACTGTGGGACATTGGTCATCCATGTGACTTCCCAAGCTCAAAAACCCTTTTCAGGCCACATGCCCTTTGATGTATCATCTCCTGGGTGAATGGAGGGTCCTTGGAGGCAAGGATTGTCTCACCTTCACATATGCATCCCCAGTTCTTGGTATGCAGTAAGTGCTTAATAAATGCTTTCTCATTTCTAGTTCTAGGTTTGTTTGTGCTTTTCTGTCTTAAATCCCTTATTAGACTTTAAGGGAGTATGAGCCAGGGCCCAGGAGCCCTCCTCCATTCCCTGTTCTCAGGCCCCTCCCAGATCTGACATCCCCTGTTCTAAAGTCCTTCCCAGCTCTGACATTCCATGTTCTAAGGCCTTTCCCAGCTCCAACATCCCCTGTTCTAAGGTCCCTCCCTGCCCTGACATTCCCTGTTCTCAGACCCCTCCCATCCCTAACATACTCTGTTCTCAGGCCCCTCCCAGCCCTAACATACCCTGTTCTAAGGCCCTTCCCAGCTCTGACATCCCCTGTTCTAAGAATTCTCCCAGTTCTGACATTCCCTGTTCTAAGGCCCTTCCCAGTCCTGACACCCCCTGCTCTGAGGCCTCTACCAGCTCTGATAAGCCACAGTTCTTTCTCCATAGAACTCTGGAAGCTGCTTCCAGCACCTCGGCCCTGTATATCAAGCAGAAAACTCAGAGCAGGTCTTTTTCTCCATGCCAGACTGGAGGAGAGAGGGCTCAGTCCTGGGAGTGAGCCATCAGTTACCGTGTTGACATATTTCTGAAGGGGCACCAGAGACTTGCTCGTGAAAGGCAGGGAGTTAGATCCAATTTAAAGATTGCTTCGGTGAGTAAACAGAGCCTGGTGTGCGCTACCCCCCTGCAGCCTCTGCTAAGCTGACAGCCCTTGGTTCCCCAGAGGCCCTTGTCACCCTCTAAAAGGTACATTTATTTATTCTCTTTCCCAGGAGCAGACCGAGAATTAATTATTCAACAGCAGAGCAGCACTTTGAAGATGCAAAGAACCCAGGCTGACTGTGAAGAGGCCGAGCCAGGAAAAATGTTCCCTTCCATAGACTGGGAGGCTCCCACCAGAGAGGCCTGGAACGTGGTTCATGTTGCTTAGTCACCGTTTCCTAACTGTGACAAGGAATCCGTGCTCGGGGGTGGATGGCTGGCACAGGAAAGGCACTCAATAAATGCTTGTGGATTGATGGACTGATGGCAAAAGGAAGAAAGCTGGTCCTTGTGGAGAGATGGCTAAAGGCCCAAAATAATATAAAATTCTGTTTTACTGGAACACAGATGAGCTGTGCTCTGTATGAATGGGAAGCAGAATGAAGGGTACAATGCAACAGGGCCGCCATGATGGAAAGGAAGAAACAACACAAAAGACATCAGAATTTAGGGTCAATGTGTTGTCCAGTCTGGTGTCCAGAGGGCTAAGAATGATGAAACGCTTCAGCCACCTACGATTTTGCTTCTTCTAGGCCTCAGTTTCTTCAATCTGTACAATGAGGGGGTTGGGCCAGATAACCCCCATCATCTGTCTATGATCCTCATGGTATACTGGAAAGAACACCGGCTCTGCACTCAGAGGGTCTGGGTTCAAATTTCCCCTTTGTGTGTTCTTGGGTGAGTAATTTCATCTCCCTGGGTCTCAGTTCCCTCATCTGTAAAATAAAAAGGTTTGACTAGATAGCCTCTAGTCCTAATGCAATCTATTATCCAAGGACTTCAGTAGAGAGGCGCCTTCCCCAACTCCTTTTAATTCCAGAGCCTTCCTAGTTAGCCTGCATATAACTTGCTTTATACATATTTGTTTATATGGAGTCTCCCCCATTAGATTATAAACTCCTTGAGGGCAGGGACTGTCTTTCAGCTCTTTTTGCATCCCCTGTGCTTATCACTATGCCTGGTTATTGAATGAATGAACAAAAGGCAGTAATCTAGCATTGTGGAATGTCACACACACAATAAGATAGGGTCATTAGAGTGGTTTAACTTACTTAGCTGTTTCTCTTCTGCAAGTGGAAAGTGGTCCTGGCCAACTTGCCCAGGGTCACATAATCAGTTTCTGAGGCTAGATTGGAACTCAGGTCTTCCTCAGTCCACACCTGGGGCTCTATCTAATGTGCCAAGAAAACCCCAAATGGGGTCACAACTGAAAATGACTAAATGACAACTTTGTATATAATTTGCACCTAATTATATGTAGTCATGTTTCCCTTAATAGAAAGCAAGCTTCTTGAGGACAGGAGTTGGTTTTATTTTTTTCCTTAAGTTACCAAGTACCTAGTACAGCACCTACCAATCAATTAATCAATAAGAATTTAAGAAATGCCCACTATGGACCAGACACTGTGCTAAATATTGAGAATATTAAAATAAAAGTGAAAGAGCTTATATTCCCTCAGACACACAGGTACTTAATATTTATCGAGTAAGTAAATGGCTGGGTGTTAAAGGCAAAAAACCAAACCAAACAAACAAACAAAACAAAACCATTTGGAAGCTTGGAGAACCAAATACAGTAGGAGACTATGTTCCTTCAATCTCATAAAAAAAAATCATTACTTTGCTAGAGTAGCCATGCCCTCTCCAGAGGCAGGTCAGAAACCGTGGAATTATGGGGAAAACACTAAATCTCTTGTCAGAAGACATTAGTTCAAACTCCTTCTCTGCCACTTAGTAGTTGTGTGACCTTGAGGGAGGCATTCATCCCTTACGGCCTCAGTTTCTTCATCTGTAAAACAGGATGGTCTGGCTTCTCTTTCAGTATAAAAGCTCTCAGAACCACAATTCACATCTAGAGAAAGTGCCAGTTTGGGGGTCTATCATATCTGTCTTCCACAGAGGGTACAGCCTCAGCATTAGTTACCACTGAAGTGGTATTTGTGGACTTCATTGTGACATTTGGTGTCTCCATGGGGAAGCGTTCTTTACTGAGTATGATCCTTGATTTTCCTCCTAGCTCTTCTTCAAAGAGTGAATTGTCATAAAGCTCCCAGGTATTACTCCCTGGCATCAATTCTTCATAGAGGCATCCCCGGTCAAAATTTCTAATTAGGATTAGAAAACTTTCCTCAGTCATCTCACCCACCTTAATATTAATTGTATATTCTTACAAGTCTTTTACACATTTGCACAATGTTCTTAAAATGTCTCTATACTTAAGGTCTGAACCCCCTCCTGATATCAGGAAACCTTTGTGGTTTTCAGCTGTAAATTCACAGAAATACAGTCCGACTGCCTCAATTCCTATCGTTCTTAAAGATTCTCCCACAAAAGTGACAATGTCTATATTTAAATATTAATGCACATAATAAATGTGGATTATTGTAGCAAACATTGCTCTATATAATTAATATACTAAGCATAAATAATAACGATCTCCGAGCAACAGGTCTGAAATCATGAAAAAAGGACTAGTGACTTTTAAATGTAGCAGGGTAGCACAAATAATTATGCATACAATAGGCACTCAAACTTGCTTATAAATACACAGCACATTGACAAATGGCTAATGATATTTTCATGCTAGCTCAGGTAGAGTGTGAACCCAGGTCAGTGTAGGTAAGTTCTGTACACTCCCAGGAAGTAAGAGAAATATAAAAGGGAGAAATATTGAAAATAAGTAGGGCTTTTGCTGGAGTAATCACCGAGAAACAACTCCAGAGTGGAACCAGGAAATGAAGAAAAATGATCTATGCCTTCAGAAAAAATAAAATGCATTTTCTTACTGTGGGGAAAGAATGCAAAATAAAATGTGAGTTCCTGAATGGGAAGGTAAACTACTCTTCAGAGGACACACACACTAATTTGTGATATACACACACACACACACACACATTGTGGTTTAGTCATTTTAGTTTTGTCCTTAATTTCACACATATGCATACAATGTGTGTATATCTATTTATCTATCTATCTATCTATCTATCTATCTATCTATCTGTCTGTCTGTCTGTCTGTCTGTCTGTCTGTCTACACATCCATCCATCCATCCATCCATCCATCCATCCATCCGTCTATCTGTCTGTCTGTCTATCCATCTATCCATCCATCTATCCATGATATCTCTCTCCTCTCTCTCTCTTTCTATGTAATGTGTATATATATATATATATATTCTTTTAAAGTATAATTCTATACACGTATATATATAGGACACATACATGTATACCACACACAAGCATGTGTGTACATATATTTACACATAGGCATAATACATACAAATACTCATATGTACACATATATATACATATATGGTCAACTAGGTGGCATAGAGGATAGAGTGCCAGCCTGTGGTCAGGAAGACTCATCCTCCTGAGTTCAAATCCAGCCTCAGACACTTCCCAGCTGAGTGACCCTGGGCAAGTCACTTAACCCTTTTTGCCTCAGTTTCCTCATCTGTAAATTGAGCTAGAGAAGGAAATGACAAACCACTCTGGTATCTCTGCCAACAAAATGCCAAATGAGGTCAGGAAGAGTCACATATGACTGAAATGACTTAACAACAAAAGTCTCAAACTCATAGACCCCACGTAAAGGATCTCGGAGACCTCTAGACCACATTTTGGAAATCACTGCTTCATGACATACTTGATAATTAGTCTTTGTTCGAAAACTTCCCCCAAAAAGAGATCCCTCTATCTCTCCAGGTTGTGTCACTCTAGTGGAAGTCTCTTAACTGCTGTCTGCCTCAGTTTCTCCATCTGTACAATGGAGATAACAACATCACTACCTCCAAGGTTAATGATGAGGCTAAAATTGAGATAACATTTGCTGTTGTTGTTCAGTTATTTCAATCTGATACTTCTCAACCCCATTCAGAGTTTTCTTGGCTCATTTTACAAATGAGGAAACAGGCACACAGGGTGAAGTGACTTGTCCAGGGTCACACAGCTAAAAAGTATCTGAGGCTGGATTTGAACTCGGGAAGATGAATCTTCCTGATTCCAGGCTGGTATTCTATTTACTGTACCATCTAGCTGCCTATATATATATTTACATATGCATATTTGTATATACTGTGCATATGTGTAAATATGCATGCACATATACTTGTGTGTAGTATATGTGTGTGTTCCATATATGTGTGTTCATAGAATTATATTAAAAATCAGCATATATACACATACATTGTGAGTGTGTATGCAATTAAAGACAAAAATATACTAATAGAATTCATAATCATCTTGATGAAAAATTGAATCCCCAATATTTTCTTTTTTGAAAAGTTTGAAGAAAAATCCTATTTTTCAAAATCACTCTTTTCAGAAAAAAACAACAACAAATATGTCTGCTACACAGAAAAACAAAGAACATTCCAATTTAAAGTGTGAAGCCAGAAAGGTAGGAAAAGTCAAATGAAAAATGTGAGGCCAGCAAAGATGAAAGTAACCCCAGCTCCCTAAACAGTGGACCTCTTAAAATGGACCGCCTAGGGCAATGGAGTCACTTAAGATCCAAAGTATAAGGTGATGGTCATTTACCAGCTTTCAAAAAAGATGATGAGAAAGCCTGAGGAAAAATACATGCAGCTTCAGAAATACCACTAAAAATGTCCAATTCCTTGAAATTTTTTTAAAAGAAAAATTTTTTGCAAGGGACATGACCAACAAAATTAGTAAGAAATACTCCTGTGGACAAGCTTCCACATATTATGTATGTGGTTGGTTGGTCTCTAATGTAAAATGCTATATGTGGCATGACTAGATAAAAATCTAATTTGTGATATAGCCCATCCCATTTCCAAGGGAGACTATGTTCTTTGTGGGGAGCAGAAGGAGGTCACTTTCCTATCTCCAAGAAGTGTATCAGACTAGATTTTACAGGCATGGGCTAGAATTAAATTTATCATAGACATTATATCTATAATGGGCAGCTAGGTGGCACAGTGGACAGAGCATTAGGTCTGGAGTCAGGAAGATTCTTTTTCCTGACTTCAAATCTGACTTTAGACACTTACTAGCTGTGTGACCTTAGGTAAGTCACTTAATCCCATGTGCCTTATTTACCACATCTGTAAAATATGGAGAAGAAAATGGTCAACCACTCCAATATCTTTGCCAAGAAAACCCCAAATAGGGTCACACAGAGTTGGATGTGCCTCAAATGACTCAACAACAAAAAATATTACAGTTCCAAATGCTTATCATCTAGCATTATGAGGGTTTCAGAAGAAAGGATACTTCCCTTGGTCATTCTTAAAAGAAGGGTAACATTTAGCTTACTTTCACTGGCTTAACTTCCTCCAAGCAAACTCCGGTTACACAAAAGACAATCATGAACAACTGCTAAATCTTTTTATCAAAAGTAAACAGGAAACAGAAAATGGGGAAATTATACTGATTGGAGCAAATGATCAAATACAGGAGAAGAAATGAGCTATTTGACTGGGAGCAAGATAAGATCTTTATCTCAACCAAGGATAAAGAACAATCTTGATGGGGGTTGGGGGGTAGAGAGAGGGAGGAGAATCTACTTTTAGCTGACTTTAGGGTTTCGGGTACTGGGAATGAAAGAACATTTTGGAAACTAGCTTTGCCATATTTCTGTGACTCCTGGGAAATCTCCATTGTGGGTATCTTAAGTCCAACCATTATCAATTTCTTTGCTTAAGCATTTCCCTCTTCAACTTAAATCAAAGGTGATTAGCTTTTTTTTTTTTTTTTTGGTACTTGCCTTTCCAGACCCATCTATCCTGAACACTTCTGAAATATCTCTGCCTTGTCTAGCTCCTAAGTCTCTTAGCCAGCATCCCATTATACATAGCATCATGGGGTTATCCTTTATGGAACCATCCAACCCATGTGGGTACTGTACTTTGGTAGATGACCTTCATGGGTTGCTAAGGCTAAAAAGAATCATAGTCTGAAATCTCAGTAGTGAAATCTCTCCACTTACACTGGCTGGTCTTGGACTATAGACACATCCCTGGGTTTGGTCACAAAGCCTTTCTGGCTTTGTGAGACCTCCCAGATCATGCCAGCAGCTGGCATGGCCTTTAATAAATACAAGGCCATTTCTCTAAATCGCTATTGATTAGAGAAATATACATCAAAACAACCTCCCACCTATCAGATTGGCTAACATGACACAAAAGAAAAATGATAAATGTTGGAAGGGATATGGGAAAATTGGAACACTAATGGACTGCTGGTGGAGTTGTGAACTGATCCAGCCATTCTAGAGAGGAATTTGAAAGTATGCCCAAGGGGCAATAAAACTGTGCTTGTCTTTTGATCTAGTAATATCAATACTAGGTCTATATCCCAAAGACATTTTTTTTTAAAAAAAGAGGGAAAAGGACTTACCTGTACAAAAAAATTTATAGCGGTTCTTTTTGTGGTGGCAAAGAACTGGAAACTGAGGATACTCCCATAAATTGGGGAATGGCTTCACAAGCTGTGGTATATGAATGTAATGAAATATTATTGTATTTTAAGTAACGATGAGCAGGTAGATTTCAAAAAAACCCGGAAAGACTCACATGAACTGATGCTGAGTGAAGTGAGCAGAACCAGCAGAAGGCTGTATACAGTAACACAACACTGTGACTGTAACAATGATCAGCTGTGAATGACTTAGCTATTACCAGCAGCACAACGATCCAAAACAATTCCAAAGGACTCATGCGGAAAAATACTGTCCATAACCAATGAAAGAACTATGGAGTCTGAATGGAGATTAAAGCATACTATTTTTCACTTTATTTTTTTTCATGGCTTTTTTTTTGGTTTGGTTTGGTTTTTTTGGTACTTGCCATTTGGTACTTGCCATAAGACCAAATTGCTTACCATCTTAGGGAAAGGGGAAGTAAAGAAGGGAAGGAGAAATTTTGCTACTCAAAATTTTAAATGAATATTAAAATTTGTCTTTACATGTAATTAGAAAAATAAAATAATATAAAAATAAAGACAAGGTTATCTCAGGCCACAGTGCAATTATCATTAATAACAATAACAATATGATGATTATTAATAATAATCTTTCTAATTACTACTAAGTATTATTGCTATTATTCCTGTTACTATTAGGAACAGTCCTAGGAATATTTTCTGCTGCAGCCAAACTTGTACCTTCTTCATGGGAGAAAGTCCCAGCTTAACTAGAGTGGTCAAAAATGAATAACTTTCAGCACAGGAGGGGTAAATATTTACCTCAAAAATCTCTCCCCTGCTGATGTCCAACCATTAGGTATTCATTCCTTCTGGTTAAAGATTTCTCTATTTTGGATCCTCAGTTTAAATCAGAGGTTCTTAATCTCTTTTATATCATGAATTATAAAACCTATGTGGCCCTTCTCAGAATAAAAAATTTAAATTTGCTGATAAAATACATCAGATTATAAAGAAGACCAATCACAATAAAATACAATTATCAAAAATATTTTTGATAAAAAAAATTGGGACTAGGTGGCACAATTAATAGAGCACTGGCATTGGAGTCAGGACAACCTGAGTTCAAATCCAGCCTCAGACACTTAACACCAAAAAATGAGCCATGTGACTTTGGGCAAGTTATTTAATCCCAATTGCCCTGCCTTCCCCCTCCAAAAAGCAAAAAAAAACCCCATAATAATAATAAAGTTCATGGACCTCAGAATAAGAACCCCTGGAATATATATTCCCTTACTCCCAACCCTATTCAGAGCCATATGCCACAGGGTGAGTATGTCAAACCTGGATCTTGCCGCCTTCAGTCCAATACTTTTTCCACTGTACCAGGTTGTCTCAGAAAATGACTTGCTCAGGGTCATTCAGCATTAAGTCTCAGGAGGAATTTGAACCCACATCTTTCTGATTCCATATCTCCTGTATCTTCTAGGCCACAATATCAGACAAGTGATCAGCCACACCAATGAACCAATAAATCCCCTAGCATTTATTAGATAACTACCGTGTTCCAGGCCCTAGGCTAGGTGGCAGGGATGCTTTAATTCTATCAAGGAAGATAACCTGTGTATGTTGGAAATCCTCCAGAGAGAAAGAATCCGCTATCTCTGGAGACCTCCCATTTTGCTCTGGAACAGATCAACTTGTCGATAAGCTTTTGCCAATATCCAGCCTCACTCTGCTTCTCTGCAGTGCCCAGCTCTGTCTCCCACATCTGTCCCTAAAACTGCAGAGTATAGGGATTGAGTCTAATTGCTCTCCTGCATGATGGCTCTTCAGCTATTTGAGGCTGGGGACTAAGTGGGATGGAAAGAGGCCCACAAGGAGAGATGGGGGGGCTAGAACTCTAGTCCCGGCTCCCTACCCCCAAGCCCATCCATCCCCTCTGGAAAAGAACAAGTTGTCAGGAGAGGTGAGAGGCTCCTGCCAGCCCAAGGCTGGGAATGCTCCAGCATGCTTCCTCCTGGTCAGGGGGAAGGGAAGGCCCATTTGTTTTCTGGATGGAGTCAGCATCTCTTGATGGGGGAGACATTGTCATGTTAATTCTGGTTGACTCAGTCTGGTGGCAATAATGTCCCCTTTCTCTCCATTTCCTCCCGGGGGGAAAGATCGTGGACCATTAACAGAACGGATGTGCACTTTGAACCAGAAGATGTTTCTTGAGTGATAAATTTTCAGGCTGCCACCAGGACACAATGGCCTAGAAATTATCCAGGGGCCCCTTCCCCCAAACCCAGAGGGAGAGCAGAAAAAAGGGATAGGAAGGCCAGCTCCAAGGGGACTGGCTTATTCACAGGCAGCCCAGTTGAGTGATGGAGAGGCTGTGTCCTAGGGGAAAGAAGAGTTCATTCCCCTAGTGGCCCGATGGGCTTTTGGCCACACTTTCCTGACACCCAGCTCTTAGAGTCTGCTTGAGGGGGAAGGGAAACTAGAGGGAGGGTGGCGGGGAGCCCAGGAGTGGCATCTGCTTGAAAGAAGTTGGCGGACACAAGGCTGCTTCCATGACAACGGCCCAGCCCCTGTCTGCCATGGACATCTGCGTGGGTGTCACTCTTAGGAAGCTGATTTCACAGAATGTGACCAAGGGCCTGGAAAGTCACTTGGGGCTCTATCTGTCTCTCTTCCTTCCCCAAAGGTCGTCTGGGGCATCTGACAGTTCCTTGACTCTTCCTCCCTCCCTGACCCTGGCAAGAAAGAGGCTGCTTCCTTAGAATGCTAGTCCTAGAGCAGAGATTTTGTCAGGATAGGCACTCCAGGTGAGGCAAGTCTCTCCACCAATTTAGATCTCAATTGTTTTGCTTCTTAGAGTCTTTCCAAGTTTCCTGGAGCATTGAGAAATTGAGTTCTCCAGGGTCACATAGCCAGTAGAGACCAGCAGCAGGATTTGAATCCAGGCCTTTTTGGACTTGAAGCCTGGCTCTTTCTCAGCCATGCCGTGTGGCTTTCTTCTGTTGCTCATCCCCAATTTAGTCTGTCTATAGCTTATTTGTACATAGTTGCTTGCAACTTGTCTCCCCCATTGGACTGTCATCTCCTTGAGGGCAGATTTACCTTTCTTTGTATCTGCAAGGGTTTTATCTAAGGCCACATAGTTAGTAGCCAGGATCTGAACCCAGGCCCTCTAATTCCCTACTGAACATTCTTTTCCCTTAACCACACTTCCATGAATACTGGAGTAAGAAGTTTAGACCATAAGGAACGGGGAGCTCATTTCAGGAAGCCATCATCGACTTGGGAGACTCGTCAATTAGAACAAGGACAGAGGAGGCAGAACCAGGAAACTGAGGAGGAGGGAGGGGGTGTCACAGCGGACAAACGTGTCCAACTTCAGGCAATGATCGTTAAGGAGACAGAACAAACCTGGCTTTCCAGGGACTCAGCAGGGCTGAGACAGGCCCAGCAGGGAAGGCCCCGAGGACTCACATCTTCTGACACTCAGGGTTTCCAAGCAGGGAGCCAGAGAGTTCTCCTCCCTCTCTCAGGAGAAATCTTGGCCTTTCCCTGGCTCTTTGCCCACAGGGAGGAATGCATGAGCTAAGACAATGCAAGGCCTCCCAGAGTCTAATCAACTCTCTTTGGAGAAAGAAGTCTCCCCCAGAGAAAGGCCCAGCCCTGACACTGCTTGCATTTCTCAGGTAAGATTCTTCGTCAGAAAGACTTCCCCTTGGAAAAAAAGAAAATATAAAAAGGGGTGGCTAGGTGACACAGTGAATAGAGCACTGGCCCTGGAGTCAGGAGGACCTGAGTTCAAATCCAGCCTCAGACACTTGACATACTTACTAGCCATATGACCTTGAGCAAGTCACTTAACTCCAATTGCCCTCCAAAGACTTCCCCTTGGGATGGCAGCATGGACCTTGAGTCAGGAAGAGCTGAGTTTGAATGCTGCCTCATACTGACTGCTCAATCCCATGAGTCATTTAATCTTGCTGGGCTTGAGTTTCCTCATCTGCAAAATGAAGGGGCTGGACTCAGTGGCATGTGAGATCCCTTCTGGCTCCAAAACTGGGATCCTTCAGTTAGCTGCTTGGGAGCAAGACCCTCTGACCCCTCCCCAAAGAGGAGGTCCTACAGTTATCATCTCCTCTTTGGTTCACAGATAGCTCGCTTGCCCACCTTTGCATGTTGCTTCTTCTATTAGAGGGCAGGGATTGTCATTGTCTTTTGCTGTGTCCTCAGAACTTATCACAGTGCCTGGCACATGGTAGGCACTTAATAAATGCTTATCGTCAGACTGACCTTCTAACTGAGGACAAGAAGCACAGAGAACTTTGAGTGATTTGTCTGGAAGGATTTGAACCTAGGTCTTCCTGATTCCAAGTCTAGAGTCCTCTCCACACTAAGCTTTTCACATAGCGGAGTGCTCCAAACTCATGAAATCACAGGTCCAGAAAAAATACATACACATACACACATGCATATACAGGTATATGTATGTACATATATATGCATGTGTGTATGTGTGTATATATACATGCATATGCATATATATTTATACACACATATATGCCAAAGGTATTTTCCTAGAGAATATGGCAGCTGGGTGGCACGGTGGATGGAGGTTTCATTTGGAGTCCAGAAGACTTGATTGGCATCAGATGTGACTCTGTGACCCTGGGCACGGTGGACCTTTGCCTCAGTTTTCCTATCTATAAAACAGAGCTGATAATAGCACCTATCTCCCAGGATCATTATGAGGATAAAATCAGGTATCTATAAAGTCCTTTATAAACTTTAAAGTGGTACAAAAATGTTAGCTGTGATTATTATTGGAGAGCTTCATCTGAATTGATATTGAACCACTAATCACTACTCTTTAATTCAGGTCATCCATGACCCAGTCTCGGTTTCCTCATCTGTAAAATAAGAGGGTTGCACTCTATGGCCTGCCTCTAAGGTTCCTTTCCAGTTCTATTCATTTATTTCTAAATCCATCTCTTCTTCTCACCCATAAGAAAAGCATGGACGGCCTTCCTTCCTCAAGGCTCACTAACATTCAGACGACTGCTCTCTACGTTTTCCAGATCTATGCTTCTGGCCACTGGTCAGAAAAGATACAAAGGTTAGCATGGAGCAACCTACTCCTGATAAAAGCAAGATGGCTCTTGGTGTTCCCTTCTTTCCTCTCTAGATATTCCTAAGCCTTTCCTAGAAAAAAAAAATACATTTTTGAATTTTGCCAGGAATAGAAACCAACCTTCCCTCCCCAGCCGATTGTGTATGTGCACACAACACTCTCCTTACTTTTATGAAGAGTAAACAACCTTTGCCCTTCACCAGTATTACAGTAACACCTTTCCTCATCTACCTCTCCTGTTGGCCAAGATCTCTCAATGACGATCTCATCAGGGTCTAGTTCTGACCTTCCTTCAGCCCAGTCTCTCTCTCAGATCCTCCAGGAGTAGGCTACCTTCTTTAGTCTTGACTATGCCTCCTCTACCCACCCTAATCCCAAGGGCCATCTCCAATCCTCCTTACTGATATCTATATATTGGACCTAGATGGCTCTGGAGGAGAAAGTGAGGCTGGTGACCTTGCACAGCCCTGCCTCACTTAAATCCAATTCACTTGCAAGTCATGGCATCACCTCCCTGATGTCATGGTCCTCTTCGAGAATGAAGGACCCGCAAGAACACCACAGTGATTCCTCCTTTCTCTGATCTCCTGGAGCATTTTCTGTCTATGACACTGGCTTTCCTTAAGTACTTTCAGGAATCACCATTTAACCATTTCCTAAATGTGAAACCGGGCTCCTTGGTCAAGTTTCTTGAAGACAGGACTGTCATCGTCTTCCATAGCTTGGTGGGAAAAGCACAGGTCTTGGTGTCAGGAGACTGGAGTTCGAATTCTCTCATTTCCTATCTGTGAGACCTGGATAATTAGCCACAATTTCTATGACATCTTAAAAGTTTTCAAAGTGTTTTACATCTGTTGTCTGAATGATAACATATGTTAATCTCATTCCACTTTGTAAGGGCTGCCTTGCCTGGTTTCAATTCCGCTGAATGGAAGGTACGTGCTGGGGGCCCCACCCCCTCTCAAGCCCATCCCTTTACTCAAGCTTTCCTTTAGATTGTAAGCTCCTGGAGGGTAGGAACCACTTTCTTTTGAATAATTACATCCCCAGACTTAGCACAATGTCTGACACATAGTAGGTGCTTAACAAATGTTAATTGGATCAGATTAGATTGGATTGCAAACCATTTTTTGTTGTTCAGTAGTTTTTGGTCTGGTTTAACTCTCTGTGACCCCATTTGGGGTTTTCTTGGGAGCAGTTTGCCATTTCCTTCTCCATCTCAGTTTACAGATGAGAGAACTGAAGCAAAGAGAGTTAAGTGACTTGCCCAGGGTCACACAGCTAGTAAGGTCTGAAGCTGGATTTGAACTCAGGTCTTCCTGCCTCTAGTCTCGGTGTCTATCTGTTGAGCAGCATCACTGCCCCCTTAAAGTGCTATAAATAGGTAGCGGTAGCCAGCATTTATATGGCATGTTACTCTTTGCAAAGAGTTTCATACCGGTTATCTAATTTTACGTTTACGACAACCCCAGGAGCTACCTGTTATTACTGTCTCCATTTGCAAACAGAGAGAACTAAGGCTGCTGTAAGCAGAAAATAAATGACAGCCCAAGGCCACACAGCCAAGAAATATCGGAGGCAGAATTTGAACTCAGGGCTTTCCAAATCCCAGCCCAAGTGCCATCGCTGTAACCACTACACCACATAGCTGCCCATGGCCCCTGTGAAGCAGATACTATTATTCCCATTCACAGTTGAGGAGACTGAGGCTGACATGACTTTCCCAGGATCACAGAATAAATTGATTTTAAGGCAGGATTTGAATTCTGGTCTTCCTGACTCCAAATCAAGAACTCTGTTTACTACTTCAAGAGGTGAAGAGATTTGTTCAGAGTTATTAGCAAGTAGATGTCAGAGGAAGGTGACATTTCAATGACATAAAAATTAATCCAATGAAGATGGGGACCAGCTTAATATCTTCTCTCTCTGTCTGTCTGTCTCTCACACACTGTCTCTGTCTCCCCCCCCTTCTCTCTCTCTCTGTCTCTCTCTCTGTCTCTCTCCTCTCTCCTCTCTCTCCTCTTCTCTCTCTCCTCTTCTCTCTCTCCTCTCTCTCCTCTTCTCTCTCTCTCTGTCTCTCTCTGTCTCTCTCTCTCTGTCTCTCTCCTCTCTCCTCTCTCTCCTCTTCTCTCT
>CM053594.1:30823769-30843486 GCA_028646575.1 Pseudocheirus occidentalis | reverse complement strand
TTCTCTCTCTCCTCTCCTCTCTCTCCTCTCCTCTCCTCTCTCTCTCTCTCTCTTCCCCCCCTCTGTCTTTCTGTCTGTTTCTGTCTCTGTCTCTCTCTCATACATGTGTTCTCTCTCTGTTTCTGTCTCTTTTAACCAAGGCCAGCATTTCTACAAGATTTAAAAGCTCTGAACATTTCCCTCCTGCAGACAGAAAACACCTATCAGCAGAGCTTTTCTAATTTGAAACAGTCAGAAAAAATTAGTACAATATCAGCAGGCCAAGAGTCCCCTGCTCAGGAGAGATGTCTTCATTGACAGAGGGCCTCCAAGTCAATAATGCCTCTCTCTACTCTGGGGGGAGGGTTTATCATCATTATATCAGGTTAACTTCAATGCAGGGGAAATGCTTTTAGGTTAATTATATTACCGCTGAAATCTTTTCACTCCTTGAAGTAAGAATTGGGCCCCATCTGGAGAATAGTGTTCAGCTATAAGAGGCACATTTGAGGAAGGATAAATATAAACACACTCAGGCAGCAATTCTCAAATGTTATGGTGTTAGGGCACCTTTATACTCCTAAAAATGATTGAGGACTTCCCAAAATCTTTTGTCTGTGTTGATTTGTATCTGTTATTAGAAATCAAAACATTTTAGTATTATCCTGGGAAAAGTTTTCATTTTCCCCTCAAGGGCACCCAAAAAGGGCCTCAAAGATCCCCAGTGGAAAGTGGGGGGGCTCAAGCCCAGACTTTGAGAACCACTGCACTAGAGAATATATCCAAAGGTGGCAACAAGGGTGGAGAAGGTCCCCAAGCCTGTGTGGTAGGCAGATTAGTTGAAATAATTGGCAATAGTTATCCCAGAGAGGTGAAGTGTGGGAGAAGCGTTCTTGAGAAGATGTCTTCAAGTTTCTGAAGGACTTGCTCTGCTAGACCCCAGAAAGCAGAACTATGGGCGCAATTTGCAGAAAGGTAAATTGAGACTGGATGTCTCTAACAACTAGAGCTGCCCCAAGTAGATCAGGCTGCCTTGGGAAGTAGTGAGGTCTCACTCATCAGAGGCATTGCAGTAAAGGCTGGGTGGTTGCTCTTGGGAAGGCTACAGAGAGGATGGTGGTTCATACATGAGATGGATTATGGGACCTTGGAAATCCTAACCCCCATTTTACAGATGAGCAAAGATGTCAAAGACTATTCAAAGACTGTTCAAAGTCACACAGAGAAGTAGTGGGGGTAGGGGTGGGGGTTGGAACCCAAATCGTCTTGCTCCACATCCAGGCCCCAATACCATGATGACTAAGAGGCCTCCATGGCTCTCCCAACTACAAGATTCTATAAGTCTAGGATTCTGTCCATATGGGAATAATCCTAACCAGACCAAGCTGCTAGCTCTCCTTCTGCCCTATCTACTGGTGTGTCTCTCTGTACCATCTCAACAGAGCCCTGAAGAATCCTAACAGCCACCATCTAACCTCCAGAGGACAGACTTCTTTCTCTTGACTGCTTATGAAGACTCAGAGCAAAATCAGATGATGGCTCTGTCTTCCAAGGCCTGACTCACTATTTGGAAGTGGTCCTGCCCATCAACCTAAACTTGCCCGTCCATCTGTCCTCTGTTACTGCCAGCTCTGCCCCTGTGGGACACCTAGAATATCCTTCCCCTCCCTACTCAACAGTTCAGATCCTTGACAAAAGATGAAAGTGGGTAAAAATCCCCCCCTTGCAAATCAGATGCCAGAATGACTCTTCCCTCCCCCAAACCTGTACCTGCAGTGAGAAGGTCCCTTGGGAGTAAGATCAAAGAAATTACCAAGGTTTTTGTGCTAACTCTACACACATCTTCACTTAGAATGGGTCAGTGAATGAGGGGCTATTAGCAAAATTAATTTTTTTAATCTTCATATCAGCTGTCCACTGACCCCACTCAAAACACAGTGATGGATGGCCTGTGAAAACACCAGGGTGGAGTGAATCACCACTTTGGAGGGTTGGCAGAGACCCCAGCAGCCATCTGGGCCACCCCATACAGAAAGGTGGTTGCTGCTATCCACTGTCTCTGCCTGAAGATCTGTAAGGAGTGGGGACCCCCACCATCTCCAGAAGTAAGCCCTTCCATTTTGGCTATTGTTAGGAAGGTTTTTTTTCCTATGGCTTAGAGTCTATATTGAACTTTTTGTGATTTCTGACCACTGTTGGCTCCAGGAGTCAAATGAAACTAGCCATTGTCCCCTTCGCAACAAGGAAGAATAGTAGATTAAAAACTGGGTTCAGGAAGACCTGAGTTCAAATTCTCCCTTGGATGAGCCTCCTCATGGGAGGACATGGATAAGAAGGGCATGCAGTGGCCAGTCATGGATGGGGCATCATTTGTTTCGTTGGAGGAAACTTCGGCATTAGTGACATCACTAGTTGTGACGTCATTAGCAACGTTATAGTTCTGGTTTGCTTTGGTCCAGCAATAGAAATGAGCAATTGTTCTAATCACCTGCAGCCCTGAAAGGTTAAGCCTCTTGCCTGGGGTCACACAGCCAGCCCTGATCAGGAGCAAGACTTGAATGGTCTTCCTGGCTACAAACTCTATGTGCACGGTCCCCTGGCTACTTCTCACCTTAGAAGTCTCTCAGCTGGAGAATTAGAGTTTCTGAAACACTCTATCTGCCTGATCGTATTTGAGCCTAATGACAGCACCATGATATGTGAGCTCTGAACCATTTTTGTCCAGGTCCAGGATTTCATCACTGTCAGGAACTCCCAGTGTGCAAACTATTTACACCCATGCCAACGGGCCACCCCTCTGCAACTCAGTCATCTAAGTCATGGTTACACCAATAGAGAATTAAGTGCTTCTGGGGCTAATTTTTACAGATGAGGAAATTGAAACTCTGAGAAGTCACTTTCACACCTATGGTTAGCATCAGATGCAGGATTAGAACACAGGTCCTCCTGACTTCAGGTGCAGGACTCTTCACTGGGCTACTCAACAGTTCTCAATGGAGCAGTGATGTTTTAGAAGGCTATGATTTCCTGACACTTTCTTCCAGTTTATGTGTGTTATGGCGGAAGGAGGAACTGTGGGAAATTATCCAGAGCATAGGCTACGTATTGGGGAGTAGCATTAGATGAGCTGGAAAGGTAGGTCAGGGTTCAAGTGTGACTCATCACAACATAGATTCAATGATGAAAGAAACCTTCAAGGTCAGATGATGATAGAGAGGAGGGGTCTTAGAGGTCATATAATCCCCCCCATTTTACAGCTGGGGAAACTGAGGCCTGCCTCAAGAGGTTAAATAATTGATTATAGGATCTGATATTTAACGCCGGAAGGAACCTCAGAAACCATTTAGTTCAGTTTTTATTCCATTTTACAGATGGGAAAACTGAGAGAAATCAAGTGACTTAGTATTTAGGAGCACAGAGGTAGAGCCAGAGACTCAGAGACTGTCTGGTTTATGCCTTTATTTTATAGACAAGGGCCCAGGAGAGTAAGGACTCCCTGGGGGGCCACAGAAGAAGCCAGAGGTGGGATGTGAGCTCCCTCCTTGGGCTCCAGACCCAACACTCTAGGGTACACTTCTTCCCACCGTATCATGCTAACAGCCTTCCATCGTGTTGGGTCAAAAAATCCACCCCCACCACGGGTCAACCTGCAGCGATGAGGCCCACAGACCTTGGCTGGGCCAGGGCTCAGCTTAAAGACAGTCTCCAGGGCCATACGGCAAAGGAAGGATGAAGTTATTTGCATAACCTGCCCTACAAGTTTGTTAGGGAAGCGCTTTGTTATCCTTGGAGGGCCATAGAAATGTGAGTTATGATGGTTGGCTATGAGAGGGTTGTATGCCAAGCGTTACTTCAGAAAGGTTCATCCTGTTTCCTAGCAGCAGACCCCCCTTCCCTGCAGGATAAAGTCCAAACTCCTCAGCTTGGCAATATGTGTCTTCCATGACCTATTTCTAACCCACCTGTTCCACCTTGGTTCCTACTGTGGCCTTATGGGAAATGAATGCTCTGGTCAATGGGCCTAGCTCTCCTTACTATACACATCATGTGCATTCCTGGTCCCTGGCCTTTGTGCTGAATCCTCCCCTTGTTCCTCACTTATCCAAACCTGACTCTTCCTTCAAAGCTTAGTTCAAATGCCCCTTTTACCATGAAGCCTTTCCAGACCCGTCCAACCCTTGGCAATGAATTATTCCTTGCTTTGGATTCCAGGAAGTTTACTCTTACACACCATTCATCTGACACAGGACACTGTGAGGGCAAGCACTTTAAAGTTTGCAGTGAGTTTATAAATACTGTCTCATCTGAGTCCCACAACAGCCTTGGGAAGGAGCTGCTATTATTATCCCCACTTTACATATGGGGAAACTGAGGCAGACAGTATTTAAGGGACTTGCTCAGCTAGTAAATGTCTGAGGCTGGCTCTGAATTCAGGTCTTCCTGACCTGTGTACAAGTTTGGGAGAGAGTATGGGGGGATGGGTATGTAGTCACCTGTGTGATTATGAAATGAGGGAAGTCACAGAGTATCATGAAGTTAGGGCCGGAAGGGTCCTCAAAGGTCATCTATTCCAGCTGCTTCATTTTATAGATGGGGAACTGAGGCCCAGAGAGGGTAAGTAATTTTCCCAAGGTCTTATGACAATAAGAAGGACCATGTTGGACCAGATGGCCAACAAGCTCCCATTCAATTTCAAGGCTATGATTGTATGATTTTGGATAAGTTATTCCCCCCTCCCTTCCCCTTGACCTCCATCTACTCATCTGTAAAATGGGAGAGTTGAATTCAGCAACCTCTAAGATCTCTTCCAAGTCCAAGTTTGCCCTCCCAAGACTATGTTAGCTGAGTTCAGAGATGCTTTTCAGCAGAAAGTTGGCCATCAGATGGTCAATTTTTTGCTTCCTAAGTCACAACAATTTTTTTCCCACCACTCCCTAACCCCAAAACATACCACCTCCTCCTTCTTCCCTTCCAACCCACCCCAGCCAGCTCCCATTCATCTACAACCTGCTGGGGCCTCATCTGCTTGTCAGCCACTAGACTTGAGTCTTGATTTAATCTTTCATTAAAGTTTAACTACAGGGAAATACTGCAAAAAAATCACCTGCCTCATCACAAATCACAATGTTATTATGGGCTGAAATAAGGGATGCAGGCATAGACCGGGTGGATTTCGTTGGGATTAAGTACAAAATGAATTTAAACCACTAGTCGCTTACACACTCCTCCAGTAATACCCTATAAAGCTTTATGCATATAGATTTATATTAGCCGAAGTGTTGATTATTCTTTCTCCACTGCACACCGATTGGGGAGTTAGACCAAGTCATTACCAGTTCCCTCCCCATCACGTCGGCCTCCCATAAAATGTCTGTCTCCAAGCTCAATAGCCAATAAGAGAAATGATGAATAATTTTCAGTAGACACTTATAATTGCTCATGCTTCCTCCCGTGAATTTAAATAGCTTTCCTGAATTACTGCTTTTGACACAATCAATAAAGTTGAGTTATTGCTGCATCAGGCAATTCGGTAAAACATGGGAAACAGTGCTCCAGGCCACCAACAGACCAACAATCACCCTGTCTTACTGAAAGGCTTGACAGGATGGGGGTGACTGGGAAGGCCAGGGAACTACCTCCTGGGCAACCAGACAATCAAATTCAATTCAACCCACAATTATTAAATGCCTAGTATATACAAATACATTGAACTTCTATTTCTACAGCCCTTTGGGGCTAGTAAAGTGCATTCCTCATGACAATCCAGTGAGGCGAATAAGAACTGGGATCCCCATTTTACAGATGGGGAGACTGAGGATCTGAGAGGTTGAGTATTGTCCTAAGTAGCATATGACTCCTAAGTGTTTTAAGAGTGGCATATTAAAAATAAAGCTTGGACAGTTTGACATAGCGATATTCCTGGGTTAAAAAGTCATCTCTACGTAGATAATTCCTAAATGAACAGAGAGAAAACATTAAGCACTTACCATATATTTTATGGCTGGTAGGTGGTACAGTGGTTAGAATACCAGGCTTGAGTTCAAATCCAGATTGAGTGCTTCCTAGCTGTGTGACCCCTAGAGAAGTCGCTTGATCCTGTTTGCCTCAGTTTCCTGATCTGTAAAATGAGCTAGAGAAGGAAAGGGCAAACCACTCTGGTACCCCTGCCAGGAAAAGTCCAAATGGGCTCACAAAGTATTAGACATGACTACAGTGACCCAACAACAACAACAACAACAACAACAACCTGTATTAGATGCTGGGCATAGAAAAATAAAACTAAAAACAGTCCCTGCCCTCCAGGAGCTGCTATTCTACCATAGGGGCTCTTAACCGGCAGTCCTCAAACCTCCCTGGAAAGATTCTGAAGGATCCAGGATCTTGGAGGGGGAAAAAAAATCACATAATTGTATGTAACTGGTTTCCTTTGTGCTCCTATGTATAGGCTGTCCCCAAAAGTCTTAATACAACTTTACACTCTTAGAGCTTCAAACTAGCCCAAGACTTTTGAGACACTGCATTCTATTTTCTACATTCAAAACATGGTTTGGGGGGTGGCTAGGTGGCACAGTGAATAGAGCACCGGCCCAGGAGTCAGGAGTACCTGAGTTCAAATCCGGCCTCAGACACTTAACACACACACACACACACACACACACACACAAAACTAGAAGTGTGACCTTGGGCAAGTCACTTAACCCCAACTGCCCTCCAAAAAGCAAAAAACAAACAAACAAACAAAAAACATGGTTTGGGGAAGTGATCCATAGTTTGATCAGACTGCCTAAAAGATCTGTTGTCCCAATACGGTCTGCTCTACTGGGAGGAAGCATCGTGGACCCAGAGAAGCAAGGAGGCAGCTTGGTTTTTGGCAGTTGTTTTTTAAAGCAATTTTTGGTTACGTGACTTGCCCAGAGTCACACCAGTTAGTGTCAAGTGTCTGCAGCTGGATTTGAACTCAGTTCATCCTGACTCCAGGGCCGGGGCTCTATCCATTGCACTAGCTGCTCTTAGTAGACAGATTGCTAAAATGGACAGAGGAGTCAGAAGGGCTGGATTCATGCCCCATCTTGGATGCCAATGACCTCTCTATCCTTGGACGCTTCACTCACCTCTTCCTAGGTCTCAGTTTCCTCATCTGTAAAATAAGAGGATTGGATTGGATGGTTGTTGAGGTCCCTTTCCTTGAATATGGGTTCAAATTCTGCCTTGGATGCTTATTATCTGTGTGACCTTAGACAAGTCACTTTCTTTCTATGGCCTGCCTTTTTTCCTCCTTTGTAAATTGGGGTAGTCAGATGGTGCTGCATAAAGAACTCTGAGCATGGAGTCAGGCTGATCCAAGTTCAAATCTGTCCTTAGACTCATAATAGCTGTGTGACCCTGGCCAAGTCATTTAACCTGTTTGCCTCAGTTTCCTCATTTGTAAAGTGGGGATAACACCTAACCCCTGCCCCAGGGTTCTTGTGAGGATCAGATGAGATAATAATCACAAGGCGCTCAACAGTTCCTGGCACATATACGTGCTTTAGAAAGGCTCTTATTAATTATTAGATGTAAATAAGAAATATTATTAATAGTTATCATTAAAATGGAAAGCTTGGACTAGATGGTCTCTGATGTCCCTTCTCCCTCTGTCTATAATCTTAGGTCCATACAAAGATATTGGGAGATTGGGATGATCAGAGACTGGCTAACTGCTGTCATGAGGCTGGTTGCTTTTTGGACTGAATCTGTGCTTTCACTGATCCCTTTAACAATCTATCCTACAGCTTACAGCTTCATAGCGTTACTTAGAGCCCTGAGAGAGTAAGTGACTTTGCCAGGGTCACAGGGCAAATGTGTGCCAGAACCCACCCAGGTCTTCCTGACCAGGTGAGTCCACTATCCGTGGCCTCCTCAAACCCCTCCTGTGGAGAAGGTTGAGTACTAGTGTGATCGGCTGCGGGCAGTAATTCTCTTCAGCCAACGCTGGGTCCTGGGTCAGTTTTCCCTCACATCTATCCACCTTCTGACCTGCTTCTCATAAGACGTTGAAGATAGGTGCAGGCAGCAAAAGAAATACCCATTCATGGGATAGTGTTATAAAAAAGTGCCTCTGCTGGGGTGAACCAAACTGTGAAGCCAAACAGCAATGATGTGGGGTTATCCATCATTCAAAATGATCTGTTCAACTCTGTTTGCCCAGATAAAGAAATGCTGCCATACGTATTAATCCCCATGAAAACTCTGGGTCTAGTATTTCCCCTCATCAGCCATTCAATCTGCTCTCTCTCAAAGCTTTCCTCAAACATCCAGTGAGAAAGCGGCCAGTGCTGGATTTCAAGCCCGTTGGCTAAAGCTGCAGCTCCGACACTTGAGTGTACGACAGAGCAAAGGCTCTCTGGGCCTCAGTCTCTTCTTCAGTGAAATGAGGTGGTTGGATTTGACAGCCTCTATAGCTCCCCAAACTCTTAACCTGTGGTCCCACCCTCCTGGTGGCCCCTTAGCCCTGTATGACCTTGGCCAAGTTCCTTCCTTTCTGCATCTCAGTTTTCTCCTTTGTAACAAGGAGGTGGGACTACATGACCACTGAATTGTCTCCTAATTCTAAATCCAGGAGTCAATGATTCTAAGTTATAATCCCCTCTAGACCTCACTTTCCCCATCTATAAAATGGATGGAGAAGATTAAATGGCTGTAACGCCACGCACCAGCAGGTTCCCAAAAGAATGCTACTGGGAGCAGCTTTTAAGATGCGGATTACACAGTAATAGTGAATACTCTGTTTATTCCATTACAGATCAAGGTTCAGTACAATATTCACAATATACCAATCTTCCACTCATGGGGCAACCATTAACTTTATCAGTCACTCATCTAGGAGTCAGTCACTAAGCTAGATTCCCAATTACTAAATATCATCAGTCACTAATACAGTCATTAGAAAGCCACACAAACTTTCCACCCCTTGATTTCCATCAAACCTCAGTTTAGTCCAAGGGGAGGCCTTTTCTTCATCTTGACTCTGGGTGGTGTCTCTGATTCCCTGGATCCCCTTCCATGGTTCCAGCTCCCTCCTGAATCTGCCAGACAATCACCTGGATTCAGAAGCAGACAGCTGCCAAGTTCTGGTCCAGTCCTCACAGGCAGACAGCTCCCAGGTCCTTGTCCAGTCTTCAGGGCAGTCCCTGGCACACACCAAAGTTCACAGGGTTCAGCACATCTCAAACCCTTCACCACTTCTCTTGCCTGGAACTCAAGGATCAGCCAGGCCATGAATAAACAAAGTCTTATCCTGTTCATGTTTCAGTCACCTTCCAGATACTGGGAAAAGAACTCTCTCTCTCTCTCTCTCTCTCTCTCTCTCTCTCTCTCTCTCTCTCTCTCTCTTTCTCTCTCTCGCTCTCTCTCTCTCTCCCTCCCTCCCTCCCTCCCTCCCCCCCCTCACTCTCAGCTGGCTTAAGATTCTCCATGAATTTTCCTTCACTGAGGAGCCACATTCCAATTCTCTCTGTCTCTAGAATTCTTCTTTATATACAGCACTGGCCTCCTGTCTCAGCCAATAGCCTTCTTCCACATCAACAGGAGAGTTCATGCCTTCTCAACAATGGACAGGGTTCACACCTTCCATACTTAGCCCTAAGTTACTAAGTGCTAAGTATCTGATAAACTGATTACTATTACAATGGCCTATGAGGTCCTTCTAATTCTGGGACTATGATTCTGTGGCTTGGCTTCTGATTAATCCTCTGTGTGACCTTGGGCAAGTTGCTAACACTCAGGGTGCCCTAGTTTCCTCGCTGGTAAAATGAGGGGTTTCCTGTCTGCCTCCTAATTCTACTCCCTCTTCACTGAACTTGTGCTCCTAGACGCTAAGTGAAAACAAAGCTTGAGAGCGAGTTATGGGGTGGGACTGGGGGAATATGAGGTAGAGGAAGGGGGCAGCTGAGAGGCCAGGGGTATGTCTGCTGTCATTCCCAGTATTATGATCCCTCCCTCTTGACAGAGTCACCCCTGTCTCTGGGAACAAGCTGGTCCATCTTAGGAAAGTCATTTCCACAACTGTTTTAACCTCTGCTCTGCCCTAAATTAGCATCTCAAACTGGCTGACTCAGACACCCATTAATTTGGTTAGGTACTAACCTGCACAATTCCTCTGTCCCTTTGACAGATGTCAAAGGGAAAAGGGCTTGTGGGAGGGGAAAGCTAAGCAGTTTGCTATTCACCTTGTTAGCTGCAAGTGTACTGGTTGTGAGATACAAGGATCCGGATTCAAATTCTGGTTTTGGCACCTACCACCTGTGTGACCTGGAGCAATCCAATTTCCTCATCTGTAAAATGAGCAGGTTGAATGGATGAACCCTTCCTGCTCCAAGGTTATGCTTTTATGCTATAAAAAACAAATAATATTTTGGCTAATTCATATTAGGAGTAGTTTTTCAGGACCATTGGTCCAATGCCATTACAAGGAAATCCGTATATAATAAAAAAGATTTCTAAGTCTGTACCAATGACTTCCTTTTATTTTCAAGTAATATTCACAAACTTCTGGGTCACATGAAATCAAGAATTAGACTTTGTTTTATCCCAAACCTTTCTAAAACAGAAATTATGCACCAAAAATAAATACCAGAGACCCTGGGGACATTACAGCTGTATTCATGGTCTAGGATGTCCAAAATCCAAAAGAAGGTAGAAAACTAACCCATGAAATGATGCTCATTGTCCCTGAGCTTACTCATAACCCCTACCTTATCTTCCACACAATGAGCAGTGAAACTGAACTAGCAAAACCAAGGGCCCCACACAAGTTTAAAATAAAACCAACACCCACACCAGGTCCCTTCTCCCTCATTCCAATACTGTTGAAGTCCTGGCACCAGACTGTGAAATAGACCTTGACAAATAGCCAGTGGCCACAGCCCTATAGCACCAGTGCTGGTGCCTGGCCAGAGAAGTAAAACACAGAGGGACTGGGATAGGACACTGTGTGAAGTTCGAGTGGAGTGGGGTGGAGGGAGACTGTACAGCACTCCCCTAAACCTGAGGGAAAGAGCACGGCATCCACCTGGGCCCAGTTCTGACCACTTAAAGATCACTAAAGGTAGAAATCTAGGCTGGTGAACTATGATTTGCTCAGTGTGGAAGGAGGCTGAGGCACTTGGAGATAGAACCCCTGAGGACACCACCACTAGAATGGATAGAGTCAAAAAGAGAATAGGGAAAAATTAAGAAAGGGGGCGGGGACTGAAATTACCAAAGATTTCAGGAAGGAGAAAACTCAAAGACATTGAACATAAACAGATAAATCAATGGAAAACATTAACAACAGAAGGAAATATGGCCTCTAGATCTAGTGTAAGAGGTCAGGTGTCTATAGATTAATACTACAAAATAGGAAATTATTTAACACTTAATGAGACAAAAGACCCTGTGGAAGTTGAGGAGAGCAGAGAACCACAATATGTTGTTCCTGAGTGGCTCAAAAGAAAAATGAGAATTATGAGAGCAGATTTATTTATCTGCACAGCAAAATTAAGGAACGCAGCAAAAATTGAAACCTGTGATGACATCTCACCAAAGAAAAAAGAAAGAAAAATAGATTGGGAATGCAAATAAACAAAAGTGAAGGACAATCTAAAAGAAAACAAGCAAAAAAATAACATAAAAAGAAAATGCGCTTATTGTGCAAGCAACATATACTGATCTTGAAGACTGGATGCATAGAGACAACTTAAGAATCTCAGAACAACACAAGGGGACAAAAAACCTAAACACCGTAATGCCAGAAATAATAGAATGGAACTGCTCAGAGCTTCCAAATAAAGAAAATGAAATATTAGTTGAAAGAATTCATAGATCACTTCTAGGGGAAAAAAAATTCAAAGCTGCAAACTCCAAGACACATAGTAGTTAAATGGAACAATTCTGTACAGAAATGACAAGTTCTGCAAGCAATCAGGAGAAAGACCTTCAAATGCAAAGGAAAGAGAATTTGAATAATATGAGACTATGCTGTACCTACCAGAAAGCGTAGGAGGGAATGATAAAATGTGTTCCAAGAGCAATGGAACTCAGGATGCAACCCAGGGAGACCTGCCCTGTGAATCTGAACTTAACCATACGTGAAAAAAGAGGGACATTCAATAATAGTCATGTGAAACATTTTAGAAAGAAAATGATAACTGAAGAGCTTATTATCTTCTAGAATATCTCAAACAACAGAAATGCAGTGGGGGGAAGTGCAGCAGCCAAGGACATCACCAGCAACAGAGTGATAGCAAAATAAACTTTATTTTTCTAAATTTAAGGTAACAAGGGAGAAGAAGGAAGTTTGGTGGAAGTAAGAGTGAGGAGGTGAGCATGGGGCATTAGGGACAGAACCTGGTGACACTGGGTTTACAAATGAGTCACTGTTTTTTGGTGGAACTATATTATAGCATGAGAAGATAAATGAAAAGAGTGGAGAGAAGCAGACGGATAAAGAGGAATGTGTGATATGCTAGGGTCAAATAAAAGGTTAGCAAGGAGGCAGTGAGCCCCATGGCCTCGGCAAGACAAGTGCCTCCAAGGGAATAGGTGAGGAGAAGTGGGGGAAGGTTATAAAAGAAGAGAAAAACATGGAGGGAGAGGAACCAAGGGAGGGTATAGATCAATGGTGGACTGTATCATCAGGAATGTGATGGGCAAGGTGCCCTATAACGGGACACTGTCCTCTCTGACACCTGCATTGAGTGACATTGTTCTAGGAGTTGGGCACAATGGAAAAAGGAAATCCATTTGACAAACTCTACAAGGCAGTGGCAAAAAGTGCCTAAAGGGGCAGAGCCTAGGATGGATACCATTGAAAACTTTGATTCCAGCAGGAAATCAGAGAAAAGAGAGATACCAGATAATTAGTCATGAATCAGAGAATGAGGGTCTGGAGTAGACAGAAAGAGAGGATGGATAATGAAGAGAGTGAGAAAAAATTCCTTTTGGAAAGAGGCACAAAAAAATGAAATTTTAAAAATGAATGATCAGGACTAGTTGAAAGGGAGAAGAAGAATGGAAAAATATATTTGACTGAGAGGGGGAAATAGGAGGAAGAATTATATGACCAGATAAAAACAGGAGAAAAAAGAACCCCAAAAGGGAAACCCTGAAGGGAAAGAAATAATAAATGAGGAGACCAAGGTTAAAGTAAAGAGAACCAGTGGAAACAGGGATACATTTTTTTAAAAATTAAAGTAAAATAATTAAAAGAACATAATACTGTGTTTACAGAAAAAGTAGGAGAAAATCACAACTTCAAAAAAGATCAATATTAGAAACAGATGAAGAAAAAATATAAATTTAATTCTCTAACTTTAAATGTGAATGGATTAAACAAACCAATAGATGCAAGTGAAAGATTGAATAAGAAAATAAAACAGTACAATCTATTACTTAGAGGAAACATATTTTTAAATGGAGATATATGCAAAATAGAATTGAGGAGATCTAAAACAAATTACATGTACCAGTGAATCCAAAAAAGTAAGAGTCTTAATCATGCTATCAGAAAAAAAACAAAAACAAACATTCACAAAATAAAAAAGGATAAACAAGGCTGAAAGGAATCATTGACCACAAATCAATACCAATAAAAACTTATTTACTCCAAATATCTTAGGATTCAAATTCATAAAGGAAATATTATCTGAGTTACAAGAAGACACAGAGTAACATAATACTGATAGGAGACTTTAATATCCCTCTCTCAGTTCTGGATAAGTCTAAAAGAAAGATAAACAAAAGGGAAAATACAGAACTGAACAAATTACAGGAGAAACTAGAGTTTCAAGATTTATGGTGTCTTCTAAATGAGATAGTAAAAGAATATACATATTTCTCAACACCATATGAAATTTTTACAAAAACTGAGCATGTAATAAGGCACAAAGAAATTTTTTTTAATTTGAAAAGACAGAACTAGTTTAGACATCCCTTACAAGGCATAATGTAACAAAAATAGTAATTGGTTGAAGGACCACAGACAAAAAATACAGACCCTAGTGGAGACTTAACAATGAAATCCTAAATGATGAGCAGATCAAAGATCAAATCATTGAAATAATTAATAATTACTAAAACAAAATGACAATTTTGAAATAACACACCAAAATTTCTGAGATGAAGCTAAAGTAGTCCTAAAGGGAAAAATTATATCCTCACAAACAGCCATTAACAAATTTTTTAAAAACATAGTATTAATGAATTGAATGTGCATTTTTAAAAATTAGAAAACCACCATGTGACCTTGGGCAAGTCACTTAACCCCAACTGCCCTCCAAAAAAAAATTAGAAAACCAACAAATAAACTTAAAATAAGCACAAAATAAAATAAACAATAAGCAAGGTGAAATCATGAGAAAAAATGAGAGGAAATAAAAAGAATAATTAAGACATTATACACAGTTATAAGCTAACAAAATTGAGAACACAAAATAAGTAGGGGACTACCTTAAAAGATATAAAATAGGGGTGGCTAGGTGGCACAGTGAATAGAGCACCAGCCCTGGACTCAGGAGGACCTGAGTTCAGATTCAACCTCAGATTCTTAACATTTACTAGCTGTGTGACCTTGGGGAAGTTGCTTAACCCCAATTGCCCTGACTTCCCCCATCCAAAAGAAAAAGGATATAAAATAGCCAGATTATCAGAAGATAACATAGAGATCTTATATAATTCAGTCTCAGAAAAGGAACTAGATCTAGTTACAAAGGAAACACCAAAGGAAAAAGACTTCTGGTCTTAATGAATTCACAGGATAATTCTATCACACGTAAACAAAACCTAAACAATTATTACCCATATTTCATAATTTATTTTCAAAACTGAAAAAATACCCTACCAAAATTATTTTATAAGATAAATATAGTCCTAATACCTAAATCAGGGACAGACAAAACACAGAAAGAAAACTATAAGCCAATATCATTAACGAACATTGACTCAATTTTCAACAAAGTCCCATCAAACAGACTACAAAGCAATTTATTCATGAAATCTTTCATTATAACCAAATGGGATTTATGCCAGAGATTCAAGGATAGTTCATCATTAGGAAAACAATCAACATAATTAATCATATTAAAAATTAAAACATTCCAAACCACATGATTATCTTAATGGATTTTTTTTTTTAGAAAAACCTTTGACAAAGTACAATGTGCCTTTATTCTAAGAACCCTACAAAGTATAGGCATAGAGGGACCTTTTTTAATATCATAAAAAGTATCTATCTAAAAGCAAAAGCAAGGATCATATTCAACAAAGATATCTTAGGACCTTTTCCAATAAATACAAGAGAGAAGCAAAAAAGGTCATTCTCCCCACTATTATTTGATATTATTCTGGAAATTCTAGCAACAGCAATAAGACAAGAAAAAGAAAGTAAAGGCATAAATATAAGTAGAAATAATATAAAACATATATATATATATATATATATATATAACTATTTCTATTTGCTGATAAGATGGAAAATCCTAGAGAATCAGAAAAGGAACGAATTGAGACAATAACTTCAGTCAAGCTGTAGACTACAAAATAACTCCTCACAAAACAACATGTCTACATAATAATAACAAAAGACAAGAAGCACTAATAAGTACCAAATGCATAAAATATCTTGGGATCAACTTACTAAGGCAACAAAAGACATATATACATTCAATTACAAAGTGCTCCTTAAAGAAACAAAGAACAAATTTAATAACGGCACAATATTTGGTGCTCATGGTTAGGCCATGCCAATATAATTAAAATAACAATATTACCAAAATTAATTTAATCTTTTAATGCTCAACCAACCAAATTACCAAACGGATACTTTGTAGGATTTGATAAAATAATAACACAATTCATTTGGAAAAGCAAAATATCTAGAATATCAAGAGGAATGACAAAAAGAAGCAGGGACAAAGGAAGAATAGTACTTCTGTACCTCAAACTGTTTTATTAAGCAGCAGTCATCAAAACCATCTGGTATTAGTTAAAGAAAAGAAAGATAAATCAATACAACACACTAGAAAAGAGACTAGAAACAACAGGATTCGATAATCCAGGTTTGATAATGTGGAAAATGTAAATTAACTAGGAAAAAAATACTTATTTGATTTTTTAAAACTGCTGGTAAAATTGGAAAATAGTGCAGAAGAAATTAGGTTTAGAAAAACATATTGTACCATACTCCACAATACATTCTAAATGGATACACAATCATAATATTAAAATTCATACTATTAAAAAACAATTAGAAGAAAAACATCATATAACTTTCATAGCTATGGGCAGGAGATGAAATAAGAGACAAATGCTATCACAAAAGATAAAATAGATAACTGATTACATAACTGATTACTTTAAATTTCTTCTGTATGGACAATATTAATTCACCTAGGATAAGAGGGGAAGTGTTGAAATGGGGGGGGAAATCTTCATATCAAATTTATCTGATAAGGATATATATATATATATCCATATCTAAATCTATATCTATATCTTTCTCTCTCCATATATATATCTATATCCACACACATACACATATATGTCTCTGTGTGCATGGATATGTGTGTACATACATATACACATGTGAGTACATATGTGCATTCTATGTACATGAATATTTACGCGTATGTATGTATAGATGTGTGTATAATTAATAGCCATACAACAATAAATAACTGGCCAAAACATGAACAAACAGTTCTGAAAAGAATTGCAAAATATTCACAACCACATGAAAAAATGTTCCAATCGCAAAGAATGAGAGATATGCATATCAAAACAAGCCTGAGGTTTTACCATACATCCTTCAAATTAGCAAAAATGACCAAAAATTATAAAACTCAATGTTGGAGGGGTTGTGGAATGAATGATAGGCATGCTTATACATTGTTGGTATAACTGCGAAGTAGCACAACCATTCCAAAAAGTGATTTAGAATTACACAAATAAAATGACTAAAATATCTATACACTATTTTGAACCAGAGACTCCATCACTGGGCTTATACCCCCAGGAAGTCATCAATAAGAACAACATTCCAATATACTACAAAAAATTAATAGCAGCACTTTTTGAGATAGTTAAGAATTATAAACAAAGTTGGTGCCCATCATTTAGAGAATGACTAAACAAATTGTGGTATATGAATGTAATGGAATATTCCAGTGCTGTAAGAAATTAGGTGTGATAATTACAGAGAAGCACAAAAAGATTTATATGAACTGATGCAGAGTGAAGTAATCAGAGCCAAGAAACAGTATACACAGTAACTACAACTGCACAAATGGAAAGAAGAATGACACACCAAAAATTTCAAAAGAAATCTTTTCTAAATTGCAAAGATCAAGCGAGATTGGAATGAAGAGATATGAGAAGACACCCCCCCAAACCTACTCCCTCGTGGAGGTGGAAGGTCCACAGGTGCCATGCATTTTATATGTTTTCAGAATTTTCCAATGTGTTGATCAGTACTGCTGATCTTTTCCCCCATTATCTTAGATTTGGGGGTTTATCAAACACTAGATTATGATGGTCATTTACCACTGTGTGTTGTGTGCCCAGTCTATCCACAGATCCGCCATTCTATTTCTTAGCCAGAAGCAGATGGTTTTGATGATTACCGCTTTGTAATACAGTTTGAGATCTGGCACAGCTAGGCTACCTTCCTACATATTTTTTTTCATTAATTCTCTTTATATTCTTGACCTTTTGTTCTTCCAGATTAATTTTCTTATTATTTTTCTGGCTCTATAAAATAATTTTTTGGTAATTTGATTGGTATGGCACTAAATAATTTTGGTAGAATTGTCATTTTTATTATATTGGCTCTGCCTACCCATGAGCGATTAATACTTCCCCAGTTGTTTACTTGTGTGAAAAGTGTATTGTAATTGTGTTCCTGTGTGTTAAAAGTGTTGTGTAATTGTGTTCATATAGTTTCTTGTCAGGTAGACTCTCAAGTATTTTATATTGTGTGCAGTTATTTTAAATGTAATTTCTTTTTCTCTCTCTTCCTGCTGAGTTTTGTTGGTAATATATAGAAATGCTGATGCTTTATATGGGTTTATTTTATGTCCTGCAACTTTGCTAAAAGTGTTCATTATTTCAACTAGTTTTTTAGTTGATTCTCCAGGATTTTTAAGTGTACCATCCTATCATCTACAAAGAGTGACAGTTTTATTTCCTCATTGTCTGTTCTAATTCTTCCCATTGTTCTTTCTTCTTATTGCTATTGCAAAATACATACTCTTGCCTGTGATGAAGATTGTGATCCTGCCTTGTCTGTCCGTCCTGCGTCACTCTCTATTTCCCCATCTGTCCAGCCTGTGCACATAGATCACTCATCAGTATCATCAGTTGGTACCAGGGCCTGTCTTCTTTTCTCAGACTTCAATTCTTCTGGAATCCTTTATAACCACGTCTCCTGTTGACTCATATCATGAGCCTCCCCCACAGAGACACTAGTCCTCCATGACTCAGAGCTATAATATGGGACCAGAAAAGGTTGACTCAGGCAGGGGTGTGCTGGAGCCAACTTGAACCAGTTTGAGAGAGCTAATTGTTAAATTTTCAGTATGAGTATCAACCCTTTGGAAATTTGACCTATTATTCCATTAGCTATTTAGACTTAAGAAAAGTGATGGGAAAAGGTCAATAATGCTGGACAAACTCAAATATATGTCATGCATACTTTTTTTTGAGAGCTGACTGATAAACATTTACCAGCATACTCCTAGAACTGGGAAACCTACCCTCTCATGGGGAGCTGTTTTCCAACTTTAAAGTCTGCAAGTCAAAATGAATAGAAACTGGGTTTGCCTTCTCTCTGGGTCACTAGGATCACAGGACCATAGATTTAAAGCTGGAAAGGACCTACAAGCCATCTAGTCCGAGCTTTTATTTTACAGATGCTGAAAATGATGCTCAGTCAGTGAAATGACTTGCCCAAAGCCACTCAGCAATATCTAACTGCTTAGGATAGTTGAGTGGGGCCCTAGTTGGAGATAGAAGACTGGTCCAGAAAACTCTCTAAGATCTAATCCTTCTCAAGGGACAGCTACATTTCAAAAGTGTTCATGGGTCATATCTTTCTGGTTTGAAAACTAGTAGAATGTACTGATATGAGAAAGTACTTCAACTCACTTCTCCACCAAGGTGGGGAACTATGGGTGTGGAACACTGCATACAATGTTAGAATTTTTTTATATGTTGATTAGTTTTGCTGAACAGCTGTTCTCTTCTTTGTTATAAATGATTGTTCTTTGGGAACAGAAGGGGTAGGGATCTAGCAGAAAAGGTAGGGCATAGAACGCAGAATTATCAGTATAGACCAGAAAGGAATCTTAGAGTCATTAAGTCCAATCCCCCTGTTTTACCAATGAAGAGAATGAAGCCCGGAGAGGTTGTGACTTCCCCATTGTCACACAGCTAATGAGTGTCTGAAATGGAATTCTAACCCAGGCCTCCTTAACTCCAAGCTTTACTCCACATTTCATCATTCCACAATAACATCAAAATAAATAGATAAATTTTAAAAACAAGAAAAAATAAATGATATGAATAAAAACTTACTCAAAAATTTAAAAACAAATCCCGGTGGAATGTAAGCTAAGATCCCAACTTTTGCCAATTCCTCTTAATGCTAGTGTTTCCCCTCAGTTGATTATCTACCATTCATCTTTTATATATCTTATCTGCACATTTTTCTTCCCCATTAGACTGT
>CM053594.1:30796269-30818769 GCA_028646575.1 Pseudocheirus occidentalis | reverse complement strand
CTTAAATCCAATTCACTTGCCAGTCATGGCATCACCTTCCTGAGGTCACAGAATGAAGGACAAACAACAACAATGAAGACCTTGGTGAGAATTTGGGCTTTCCTTCTCTGAGCCTCAGTTTCCCCATCTGTAAAATGAGGGCTTTGGACTAGACCTCCGGGGTCCCTTTTAACTCCAAATTTCTGAACCAACAATGGTGACACAGGGGGAAAAGAATGGATGTGCTTATTGACTGACTAGATGGCATCCAAGGTTCCTTCCAGCTCCAAATCTCTGGTTCCACAATCCCTCTGTCTCTGGAGTTTTTTCTGTTGCACTGAACTGCTCTATAGACCAGTAAGGAGAGACTTCTGCAACCATGCCCGCAGGGCATCTCACCGATGAGCATTTAGAAACACTAAAGTGGGTTCTCTCCTATGAGCAGACAAAGAGGTGGGGGTGGGGGGAGGCTTAATACATTCCACCATAATCAAATCTGGGTAATTTCACTGGAAACCTTTCTATAATTTCATCAGCATTAAAGTATTACAATCCAACAAATTAAACCAACAGGCATGAATTCAGTTGCTCAAGATGGAAAGCACAGCTCGATTTAGAAACGGATACTACAGTTTATTAAGCTTCTGAAATTAATTCAATTCTGAGCCCCTGTTAAATATACATTAGGATGTATCACCCAATCGCATGGCTGGGGGGAGGGAGAGGAAGGGAAGGGATGAAAAGAGAGAAGAGGAAAGGAAGAGACAAGGAAAAATCCTTTGAAGCTTAAGCCCTACTGGGGGGCTCAGCAATCCAATCCAACAGTCAGTCAATAAGCCTTTATTAAGCAATCAATAAGCCTTTCATAAGCTGGCTGGGTTGCACAGTGGATAGAGCTCCAGGCTTGAAGTCAGAAAGACTCATCTTCCTGAATTCAAATCTGGCCTCTAGCTGTGTGACCCTGGACAAATCACTTAACCCTCTTTGCCTCAGTATCTTCATCTGTAAAAGGAGTTGGTGAAGGAAATGACAAATCACTCCAGTGTCTTTGCCAAGAAAGTCCCAAATGGGGTCACAGAGAATTTGGGCATGACAATTAGCAAAGCAAGGACATGAGCCTTTACTCTCTGCTGCCAAACCCAGCACTCTTTGGTACCTAATCTTTCCCATGGAATCTATGTTCATGGAATCACAGACCTGGAGTTGGAAGGCACCTCAGAGGCCATCTAGTTTAATGGATTCATTTTCCTGAAAGAGAAACTGAGCCCCAGAAAGAAGTGCCTTGCCTACCCAAGGTGCCAGGGCTCCTAAATCCCAAAGCTCAGATGACTTCAAACCCAGCTCTTCTCTGAACTCAATGACTTTCCCATGCAACCATGTTCTCTGATGGTGGGAGGGGGTGTTGTCACCCCCAATTAGACTATGAACTCCCAAGGGCAAGAACCCCATCTCCATTTTTTCCATCTACCTACCAGTGCCTGGGCACAAGAGAAGTACTCACTAAAAACATGTTGCTATGCCCTTGGCTATCAGTTGATACGTGCCCTGCATGTGTGGGAGGCTGACAAACTGCTCTCCAGGGAAGCGTGATAGATTGAAATCTGGGGAGATGCTGTGGATCTCATCTGGAGCCCTTGGCCCCTGCTGGACCTTTCCCATCTCCCCAGGCTCTCAAGGGGATGGCAGGGGGCAGAGGAATCATCTGTCAGCAAAGCTTGCCCTCCCCTCACCCAGGGGTAAAACGTCACTCACATGCCTCTTTCTAAAAAGAGCAGGACTGATCTGAGGGCAACGTGAACAGAACACCGTGTCCCCAGCCCGCTCATTTCTGGGAAGATTGAATCTTCTGTAAAGGGCACCGGAGATAACTATCTTGTCAGGAAAAGAGGCAATGAGGAAACTGGCCGGGGAAAATAAAATACTGTCCATTTTTTTTAAAGGCCAAATAAATGTAATGTTCCCAGGAGGGCAGAGTTCCCAGCCTTTCATGGTCACATAATCTCTGAAGTCCCATCAGACTCCCAGCTGTACCTGGGAAGATGGCTGGATGTGATGTCAGAGTCTAAATCTGGATTCTTCCACTTGCTTGCCTATGACACTTGGGCCAAATCACCCGGCTTCTGCTTGCTCCTCTATAAAATAAAGGGGTTGGGCTAGATCAGACTCCCTTCCAGATCTAAAATCTAAGACCCTCTAATCTGAAGCTCCCTCTATCTCTAAATCCTATGACATGACGAAAAAGAGGATCCAAGTTCAAATCACGATTTTGTCAACTTATTACCTGGGCGACCTTCAGCAAGTCACTCCCCGTCAGAGTCCTCTCTGGCAAAATGAGAGGGCTGGGTGAGATTATTTCTAAGACTGGGCTAGATTATTTCTGTACTTTCAAGTGGTAAATACTACAAAGGATGAGGTCATGGTTATCTTGACCATTCAAAGGTCAGCTTAGTTGCCCTTCCTGCCGTCCCCATGGGGTAAGTCATTGAACATCTCTGGGCTTCAGAATCCTCCTCTGTAAAGCAAAGGATTGGACAAAGTCCCCTATCTCTAAGGCCCCTTCCAGCTGTAAATCTATGACTCTAAGATTCCCAATGGGGCAAGTCCCAGGCCTCAGTTTATTCAATAATAACACTAATTGTAACAATATTCACAATAGCATTTGTACAGAGCTTTAAGGCTTGCAACATAGTTTGCAAATATTGTCTCATTCAACCCCTCACAACCACCATGGGAGGTAAGTGCTGTTGTTGTTGTTATTATTATTATTATTATTTTATTATCATTTTATTATTATCCCCATGTTATAGATGAGGAAACTGGGGGCAGACAGAGGCTAAGTGATTTGTCCAGGGTCAAAGGCCAGATCTGAATTCCAGGTACAATACCTTTTCTACTGTACCATCAGATTTACCTGAAAAACTAAAATAGAGATGGTGTCAGAGAGGGGTAAGGTTGGACCAGATGACCTCTGAGGATCCTTCCAGTTTTAAATCTATGATTCTGTGGTCCCATATAAGTCGTCATCCAACCCTGACTTGAAGACAATGCTGTATAGTGGCAAAAGGGGCTCAATTTGGAGTCAGAGGGCCCAGGGTTCAAGTTCTGTCCACCACTGTCTACTTGAGTGACCCTGGATAATTCATTTAACTACTCAGGGCTTCAATGAAGGAGTTGTATTAGGTGACCTCTGAGACCTCTTCCTGCCTGAAATCTTTGATCCTATAGCCTCTGGTGAGGAGGGTATCTGTGACTTCCCAAGGCACCCCATTCCACTTCATCTTCCCCCATTACTGCTCCTGAGAAGGAAGAATTGCATAATTAGCAAAATTGAAAAGGAAGACTGATTTCCCATCTATCAAGTGTATCGGAACTTTTGGAGCCTCTCCCTCAAATGTCCATGGGAGAGCAGATGCTTCTCTCCTCCTTTGCTCAATGGCTGCTGTTTGCTTTTAGCGGTAAGACCATGCGCTGACTAGGGGATCTTGAGTTTGAATCGTAAGGACCTCGTTCTCTCTTCTGCTTTGTGTTTCTTTCCCTGAAAATGGGTAACCAAACATTGATCCTGAGATGGATGTTTCCAGCCTTGGTGGCCACCTTGTGAGTTTTGAGACATAGGGAGTGGATGGGATGTTGAGTGTCCAGCAGGAAGTTACTTCTGAAACAGCTCCTCAGTGAAGGTGATTGCTGACAAAAGCACTAGAACCTGAGTGAGTTGTAGGTGAGATGTCTCTCCAGCCACTCTGCAACATGGTTCATGTTTTAATGTTCTAAGTAGGAGCCTTCTGGGAGAGCCTAGTGTGGAATGTGGGTTATTGTTGCATGTCAATCCATGAGGAAGAGGTTTTTGTGTTTTAAGCATTTATTTTGTGGTGGAAAAAATAAATAGCTGTCCCATACCTGTTCTATTTTATTAAGGATTTTTCTAAAAGACTCCTTGCTAATCCTTTTTGGGGAGACCATAATCATGAGACATGCCTAAGTTTTATTGTAGAGATTTCTTGAAGATTTTACTCTGGAATGGAAGCAAAATGAGCTAGAGAGTTCATAAGGAGCCTGATCTCCTTACGTTAGAGGTGAGACTCCCCCAGGAAGGAACACAATTTGGGTGATCCCAGAGTTAGGGCCCCTTCCTGACAGAAGGCACACCAGCTCCCCTGGGAAATGTGTATGTAGTTAGTTCAGATTCATATAGTACTTTCAAGTTCACCATGTCCTTCTCCCAAATACCTTATGTAGGTGGCATTGGAGATATCATCGTCCCCATGTTAGCATCCAGGAAACGGAGATCCAGAAATATAAGAGGTTTTGCCATAGTAATATGGACAACTAGTGGCAGGGCTGGAATTTCTAACCCAGGAGGTAGTTTGGCAAGGTGAAAAGAGTTTTGGGTTTGGATTCAGACCCCCTGGATTAAAATCCTCATTCTGCCTTTACCTCTCTCTGCCTCAGTTTCTTCAGCTGTAAAATCAAGTATTGGGACTAAATGACCCCTAAGAGTCCTTCCAGTCTCCTGTGATGATAGGACCCATAGATTTAGAGATGGAGGGGCTTTCAAAACTATTTAGTCTAACCCCCTACTTTATAAAGGGAAAAGTGATGGTCACACCGGAAGTGGCAGAGGCAGAATTTTGGAACTAAGTCTCTGCAACTCCAAGTCCAGTGCCCTGGACACAGCTCTCCTGACTCCTGGTACAACTTATTTTTTTCAGTCAATCAATGAACATTTATGAAGCACCTACTATGTGAAAGGAACTATGAAACAGTCTCTGCCCTCAGGAAATTTACATTTGATTGAAGGGCAAATGGAGACAACGAATATCCTTTCAAGAACATACCCCTGATAGGGGCAACTAGGTGGACCAGCAGATAGAGCACCAGCCTCAGAATCAGGAGGACCTGAGTTCAAATCCAGCCTCAGACATTTATTAGCTGTGATATTATAACTGCAAAGTGCCTGGCACATAATGCTAGTTGGGGCAGTGCTAGGCTTGGATTCAGGAAGACTCATCTTCCTGAGTTCAAATCTGTATGATCCTGAGCAAGTCACTTCACCTGATTGGCTCAAAAAAAATGCCATCCATATGAAAAATAAAACTTGAGTTGAAAGCAGTATTTTAGGCAGCTGTAGGAGGAGCACAACAAGCAGGCTTTTATCAAGCAAAGAAACCCTTGGCAGCCTGAGGAAGGGCGAGGAAGGGCGAGGAACCCCGCAGGGAAGGGACTTGAAGGCTCAGCATTTCAGGCCTCAGCTGGGACAAGGCTGCTCCTGTCACACTTGGCCACAGTGAAGGGCACCAGGTTGAGATGTTCTTTAAAAAAGAAAGCTGAAGAAAAGGACAATGACAGACCAGTGAGCCTGCGGTCCCTTGGGGAAAGCCGAGTCCTGGAGCCTACTCAATAGATATCATAAACTATGGGCTGGGATCTCTATTGGAAAACGCTAGTGCGACGTGAAAGGTGGCCTGGGGTTAGGGACAGAGGTCCTTGGACTTGAAGGCCTGGGTTCAAGACCTTCCTCAGACACATATTAGCTGTGTGACCTTGGGCAAGTCACTTAAACTCTCTGGGTCATGTGGAATTCTGTACAACAGCAAACTGCAAGAACATGTCAGCCTACATTGATGGAGAGTCCCTTGCCCTGGGAGTTCCATGTACCAATGACATCCCAGGTGTGGTCCCTCTTCCTGTCCTATGATGGGACACAGAGGAACGGGGGGAGGGGGCTCATAGAGAAGTCTCAAAGTGATCTATGCCGCTGTCTGACACTCTGTCACATCTTTTCAATTGTGAGTTAACTACTTTCTATGGACAGGTAGGTAATACGATGGATAGAGCTTGGGGCCTGGAGGAATCAGGAGGACCTGAGTTCAAATCCAGCCTCAGATACTTCCTAGCTGTGTGACTCTGGGTAAGTCACTTAACCCTGTTAAGTTATAAAATGTTATAAAATGGATTGGAGAAGGAAATGGCAAACCACACCAGTGTCTTTGCCAAGAAAAGCCCAGATGGGGTTTGTCCCTCTCCTTGGGACAGGCCACTGAGACTGTGCCACTGCAATAAGCCATGCCGCCTCCTCTCCACAGATGGTCCAAGCTTTCAGAGTCTGGGACATGTTGGTATTGAACTGCTTCCCTGGGATGTCACCACCCATAGGCCAGGAAATCTCTGCCTCTACTTCTCCAGGGCTGCCATGTCTGAGTTGGTAGGTTGGTAGAGGATGAACAAGATGGGTAGGCTTCACCCCCCCATCCCAGGAACCAATGCCCATTGTCCCACCTAAGTTCTCGGGTCTTTACCTAGTTCAACTCAGCTACATGGTCCAGTGGAGAGAGTGCTCAGCCCGGAATCAGAAAGGTCTGAGTGCAGATCTCACGTCAGACACTCATTAGCTATGTGACCATTGACAATTATTTAGCCTTAATGCAGTGAATGCATTCAGTTTCTTCATCTTTAAATTAGGAGGATGGGCCCAATGATCTCCTAAGTCCTTTCTGGATCCAAATCTGTGAACCTCCTGAATCTAAAAAAAAAAAAGGAAGGAAATTGATTTTTTTTAGGTTCAACACCAGAAAATTAAGAGTGCCAATAGCTAACATTTATAAAGTGCCTACTATGTTCCAGGCACTGTTTCTGCTAAGTGTTCTACAGACATTATCTCATTTGGTCCTTTCGATGGGATTTATTATCTAATCATAGAGCCCTCTGACCTGATAAATCCCTTCAAACCTATTTCTTAATGTCTAATCCATCAAATGAGGTTGTGACTTGTGCAAGGTCACACAGCCAGAAAGCACGTGAGACTGGATCGGCACTCGAGTCTTCCTGACTTGAGGCACAGGCTGTACCCAATATGCCAACCAGCTACCCCAAGAGATCTCCAGTCACTGAGCCTTAAACATTCGTTCTTAATGAGATGTGAATGCCTTGACAAGTACTCAGGCCCAGGAGACATCCTTAATCCAGAGGGCATGTCTACACCCTTCACAGAAAGATACAAACTTTATAAATTAGTCAGGATGGATCTGGCCCCTCTAATGACTATCTCAGAATCTGGGTGTACATTTGTGGCCAAGTGAACTTCAGCTACACCCTCAAGCACCCCTTATTCCAGACAGACCATGCCCCCAACTCAGCATTTCATTTCTACGGAGACTTCCCAAAGGCTTCTCCCCTCCCCTATGCTTCTCTCCCAGAGCCAAGCTCTACATCTCTCCCTCAGGGTTCAGATCCCCAGGTCTCTCCCAGCTATGACTAGGTCTATGATTCTTATCCAATCATCACACTTTATAGATGAGGAAAAAAAAGACCCGGGGAGCCATGACTTACCTAAGCCTACACATGATTAGAAGTCAACATGGTACAGTGTGGAAAGGGCCAGAGTGGGAGTCAGAGGACCTGAGTTCAAATCCTGGTTCTGTCACTTATTTCCTGAGTGACCTTGGGCAAGTCACTTGACCTGTTTGGGCCTCAGTTTCCTTATCTGCAAAAAGAGGGAGCTGGACTAGATGACCTCTCCAGGTCTCTTCTATTGGTCTATGACCCTATGATTATGGGAGACCTTAATTAATCCTGCTGATTGTTAGTAGGTGGTTTCTCCCTCCTCAAAAGACCTTGAGTCAATTTGTATGCTTAAATGTTACGTCCCCCAGTAGAACATAAGGTCCTTGAAGGAAGAAATTGTTTTCATTTTATCTTTTTATCTTCTAGGACTAGCAAAGTGCCTGGAAAGGAGTAAGTGTATATTCGATGTTCATTGAATTTAATTGACTTGCATATGTATTTGGAGCAGCTGGATGGACCAATGGGTAGAGAGGGTCTGGAGTCAGGAAGACCTGAGTTCAAATCCAACCACCAATACTATGTGATCCTGGACAAGTCACTTCACCCTGTTTGCCTCAGTTTCCTCACCTGTAAGATGAGCTGGAGAAGGACACGGCAAAATCATTCTAGAATCTATGCCAAGAAACCCCCAAATGGGGTCAAGGAGAGTCAGATACGACTGACACAACTGAACAGTAACGACAACAACCTGTATCTATGTACACACATTTGTGAGTCAGCCTTTCTCTGTGTGGAATTTGGAACCAGGGCCCTTTTGTGTATTCCTGTTTCTCCAGGCATCCCTGCCTGTGTGCGTCTGCGTCCCTAACTCCCTATGCAGTGACGATGATTGTGCAAACACGGCTGCAAATCCGACCAGAACGTGGCTACGAAAGGGTCACTGGAACAAAATCCCATCAGTTTCATTAAGCTGACCAGTGATGTTGTAGAGAATAAACCTCATTTGATGGATTGGACATTAAGAAATAGGTCTGAGGGGATTCATCAGGTCAGAAGGTTCAACGACTGAATAAGAAATCTCTGGATTAACTGCAATTAGAAAGCTGAGCATGTGAAGGCATCTCTGGGGTTATTTATTAATTGGTGAAAAGAAGGAAGCTTCCATCCAAGCTGCTTGAACAAAGCACCGGAGATAGGACTGAAGAAACCATAGGCAGGCACTAAAGTGCATCCCCAAATTCAATTCACTGAACAGTCCTGGGTACTTCTCAGTGTGATACAGAAATATAAAGTCTCTATTAAGCCCTCACTCAACTCAAGATGAAGAATCTTAGTAAAGAGGTGGGGAACAACAGGGGCAGAGTGAGGTGTACATGGGTAGAAGTGGTTGATTAATCTGTTTGTTTTCCTTTATTATAAGGAAGGGCGAGTTAGGAGGTGAAAAGGGGGTGAGTAGGCATTAGGAAAAAAATTTTAAATGTAAAAAAAGTATTAATAAAACTTTTTAAAATTCTTCTTTGCAAAATCACCACTGCAGTTTTTTTTTTTACCATCAACTGTCCTTTGACAGGGAGAGGGTGTTCCTACCCCACTGTCAGTATAGCATATGCTCTGACCAGATGTCCTAACAGTGAGACATTGAATCATCTGGTCTTCTGTCTGGGGAGAGAGAGAAGATGAAATAAATAGTACTAGTTCTCAGAAAAGAGACAGTGGAGGTGGTGCCATAGAGCACAGGGTGCTGGGCCTGGAGTCAGGAAGACCTGAGTTCAAATCTGACCTCAGGCAGCTGGTTGTGTGACCCTAGGCAAGTCATTTACCCTCTGTTTGCCTCAGTTTCCTTAACTGTGAAATGGGGATAATAATAGCGGCTTCCTCTCGGGGTTGTTGCAAGGGTCAAATGAGATAATATTTGTAAAGCATTTAGCACAGTGCCCAGCACACAGTAGGTGCTTTAAAAAATTATTATTTCCTTCCCCTTCAGAAGTCATCTTAGCAGGACTGTCTCCTCAACACTCCCAACCACTTGTCATCCACTTTCCACAATGAAAATCTATGGTGATAGAGAACTCACTTCCTCCCCTAGGCAATACATTTTGCATTTTGGGGGACATAAAATTCATACAGATGTTTTCTTCCTTAATTCGAGTCAAAATCTACAACTTCCATCCACTGCTTTTCTTGCATAACCCCTTAGATCTGCACAGCTCAAGTTTTCAAAGTATTGTTGTCCCCATGTTACAGGTAAGGAAACAGACCTAAAGATGCCAAATAAGGGACCAGAGTTCATCTAGGGAGTGAATGGCAGAGCCAGGTACAGACCATCCATCCTGCCCTTCCCCCTTTGTCCTCTACCCTTGATGCCCAGGTATCCTGACCCAGCCCAGGGGCATTTTTACTACACTGGGTGTTTTGTCTGCAAAAAAACACTCCAATTTGCCTGAGAAAGTTTACAGGGAGGAGAGCAGATGTAGATTAGGCAGGAGTTCAAATACTTTTGGAGCCCCAGGTCTTGGCTGAACTGAACTCATTCAGGGGCCACACACAAAACCCACAAAAATAGCTTTGTTGCAAGGTCCAGGTGGGAGAGTTCAGTTACCAGGTGAGCCAAGACAAGCAAGAGCAGAGACGGTTGAAAGCCAGAGGCAAAAATATACAGCCAGGAATCCTTTTTGTTCTTAGAGTCCAAGGTAACTGCACTTTGGAGAAGATGAAAAAAGTCAGCTGTTAGGACAATAATGTCTTGCATCTGAAATTTACACATCATTCTGGGGCACAATTATTAGCCTCCAAATTCCCCAGGGACGAGGACTTTTCTAGCTTCCCCTATACTGCCCAGCATAGAGCCTAGACTGGTTAGAACACTGGGCAGGCTAGAAAGATATGAAATTTGATTAGGATAAATGTAAAGTCATATTTGGGTTCAAAAAATCAACTTCACAAGCACAGAGTTGAAGAGAGAATATGACTCAATAGTAGTCAGAAAAAGGTGTGAGGGCTTAGGAAGTCTATAAAATTAGCCCAGTCTTAATCTACATTAAGAGACGTGTTACCGGTGCTCTGCTCTAGCTTGGACAGGGAGTCTGTTACATGTTGTATTCAGCGCTGAGCACCAGAGTTTGATAAAGTAGGGAGGGACCAGGGAGGGCAACCAGGATGGGAAGGGAAGAGGATAGCATTTATACAGAGCCTACTATACCCAGTTGCTACGCTAAGAGTTTTTTTTTTTACAAATATTATCTCATTTGATGCTTGTTAACACCTACAAGGTAGAAGCTATTATTATCCTCATTTTAGAGCTGGGAAAGCAGAGGCAGACAGTGGTTAAATGACTTACCCAGGGTCACACAGCTAAGAAGTATCAGACAGGTCCTAGTTGAACTCAGGTCTTCCTGACCCTAGGCCCTGGTCTCTATTTGCTATGTGACCAGCTGCCTCTCAAGGACACTAGATCACACTATATGAGGGTTGGTTGAAGAAGCTAGAAATATTTAGCTTCCTTAGCTTGGAGCAGAGAAGAATTGGAAGATGGGGAGAGAGGGCATCATAGCTGTGTTCAAGTCCAGGAAGTACCCCAAGTTTTAATGCAACTTATCTGCATTAGAACTTAGGGGATGCCCTGTATTTAAGAGTTGGTCGTGTGGGAAAAGGATTAGATTTATTCTATTTGACCTCAGAAGCAAGAAAAAAGGGTCATTTACTTTGAGTACATTTTGTGTTTGCTATCCTGTGTAAATATAATTTTCTCTCAATTGAATGTAAGCCCTCTGAGGACAGCAATTGCTTTGTTTTTCTCTCTGTACCTAGTACAGTGACTGGTCCATAATAGGCACCTGTTGTTATTAGTTTATTCTTTGTTCTGGAAGAGGATTGTGACATCAGGGAGGTGATGTCATGACATGCAAATGAACTGGATTTAAGTGAGGAGAACTGTGCAAAGTCACCAGCTTCACTTTCCCCTCTAGTGTCATCTGAGTCTGGTGGCCAGATACAGATCAGGACAACTGGAGATGGGCCTGGGTGCAGTGAGAGATTTTGGTCTTTTTTTTTTCTTTTTGGAGGGCAACTGGGGTTAAGCGACTTGCCCAAAGTCACATGGCTAGTAAGTATGTCAAGTGTCTGAGGCCGGATTTGACCTGAGGTCCTCGTGACTCCAGGGTTGGTGCTCTATTCACTGCGCCACCTACCCGCCCTGATCTTGGTCTTTTTAAGCTAAGATGTTTGGGTGGGTGGGTGGATGGATGGATGGATGGATGGGTGGGTGGATGGGTGGATGGGTGGATGGGTGGATGGGTGGATGAAACCAGATATCTTTACTCTTAGTCCAATGCTCATCCCACAATACCTCATGTACCCCAATAGTCAGCCATCACTACGTTGAATGTCTACTGTGTATAAAGTTCTTCACAGAGTTGAGGGACACCACTAACTCATAATTGGTTTTCAGTCCATAATGCTGGCTAGAGAGGAAATAGGAGACATGGCCCTTAACCTCAGAGGGCTTATAGTTTAGTTTTAGGAACGATCATCTGAGAAAATAATATCACCTTAATTACATACCATGGAATCCTAGCTTCTCAGAGTGGAAAGAGACCTCAGAAACCCTCTAGTGCAGGACTTCTTAAACTTTTTCCTCTTGTGACTCCTTCACTGCTTCCTAAACTATGGCTTGGGGTCATGACCCACAGTTTAAGAAAAGCTCCCAGAACAGGAGCCACGATCATGGCATTACCAACAAGTTGATGTCTTATAAAAAGGAATATGCCATCTCTCCCAAGGCAACTCATTCTGCCTTTAATTATTAGACATCCTTAGCCTCCATCAAGCCCACAACTGTCACTCATTGGCTCTTAGTTGTGCTCTCCTGGGCAAACAGCCTGAGAACCTTTCAAATTCCTGAAGATTTCTATCGTGTTTTCTCTGAGTCTTATCTTGTCTAGGGAACCGTTCCTGGATACCATACCCCTCCCCACCTCAAATGTGGAGCAACCCTCCAAATGAAATGCAAGCTATTTGTATATTAATAAAGATAACGCTTCAAGAATCTCTGATTTGGTCTGCATGGTCTCCACCGATGCTGGTTGCAATTTCTCTCTCCTTTGTTAAATGAAGGAGTTAGATTAGACGGTATCTAAGGTACCTTCCGGTTTTAAGTCTATGCTTCTATGATCAACAGTTACTGTGGTTAAAATATTCAGCCAAGATCAAGATGATCCCTTTTAGACTTAGCCAGGCTGGGCCTTGGACAGCAAATAAGGCCTGTATTTGAAACTTGTGCTCCTCTGATGTGATCTTTGAGAACTCGTCTGCCCCTAAACCATAAGGAGGCATCAGAATTGGACATTTTTGACGAATTAAAATAACAATTATATAATAGATTCCTATTTTGTCATTATGTAACACATTTTACACAGAATTATTAAACATAGCATCATATACTTAGATATATTCTATATTATATCGATTACATAATTGATGATATAATACATTTTAGCAACAAAGTAAAAAAAATGACTTTTTCTCCATTTCCCCATATAAGGCCATCTACATCTTTAGACATTTTTATAGCTTTTGTGTTTTTCTAACACAGTCTAACACAGTAGCAGCTGGGTGTTCCTGTGGTTAAAATGATGAGCCCTGGAGTCAGGAAAACCCAAATTCAAATCTGGCTTTGTGACCCTGGGTAAGTCACTTAACCTCTATTTGTCTCAGTTTCTTCAACTGAAAAGTAGGGATGATAATAGCGTTTAATTCCCAGGGTTGTTGTGAGGATCAGGTGAAACAGGATTTGTAAAAAGCACTCAGCAGAGTGTCTGGTATTTAGGTGCTATATATTAATGTTACATCTTTTCCCTAGTCAATGTATATGTTGTTGTGTTTATTCTTCTGACCTTATATTCTATCCTTTTAAATGGTCCTTTTTATATTTCTTTATATTCTTCATTAAAAAAAATTTTAAAGTACAACATTACGTTATGAATCCATGAGAGTTTGGAGATTTGCTTGGAAGAGAAAACAAGCTATTCCCTCTTAGCTGGTCCCCACCTTTGGAATGAGAGCATAGCCAGCCTTATACTCCCCTTCTTCCATCAGGTGGTACCTGTTCTCTACTCATCACCATCAGTACCCCTATAAAGAGATATCTCTGCATGTGTGTGCATGGGTGGGAAAACAACAGAAAGGACAATGTGTTTCAACAGTACCAAAAGAACCAAGAGCTAATTTTCACTTCCAAGGGAGAAGATTCAGGTCCAGATTTCCCCCCACTTTGGGGGGTTTATAAAAAGAGATAATCAATATCACTAAGAATTCCCTCTCATTTCTCTCCTGAGGCCCCAGTCAGGGGTAAAGATTTCCTTCACTCTAACATCATTCAGACAGAGAATGTCTTTTCCCTGTTTTCTCTCTCCCTCCCTCTCCCTCCCCCCTTTCTCTCTTTCACTCTCTTTTTTTCTCTCTCTCATTCTCCCAGTCCTTGACCTCCTTCTTTCTTCATGTTTCTTCACAAATAATGAAGCACATAATCAGGAGTCATTAGGTTGCATCCTTAACCAAGCTAGCATCGTTTCTAATTACAGCAGAAGGCATAAATGTAACTTGAAAATAAAAGAAGAACTTACGGAATAAAATAAATCTGTTCATTCTGAGATAAGAGAAGAATAAGCAGGTACCAGAAGGGGATGGAGAATCGAAGCAATGGCAGTGTGTCTTGGGTCCACTACAAGTGGTGGGATTCCCATAGTTTAGGCCCTGTCATCATCAGCTCTAAGTAGAAAAGCTGAGATTCAAACCCCAGGGTCTTGGAGAAGGGGGAGAGGGAAAGGAGAAGAGCAAAAAGAATGAGAGAGAGGAGCAGGAGAGGAGAGAGGATTAAAGGAGGGGAGAGAGAAGAAACAGGAGGAAGGGAGGAGAGGCAAGAGGGATGGAGATACAGATACAGAAGGCCAGGGACAGCCAGAGTAAGGCATCAGAGATTGAAAGCAAGCTTTGGAGGGCAGAAAATCTGAAAGACATAGATGGACTGGGTGCCCACAACAAGTCACTTAAGCTATCTTTGCCTCAGGCTGATTTCCAAGACTATAATTTGGTATACTATATATATTATGGTATCCAGTTGCTGATCTCAGAGAGAGGGAGCCCCCTATGCAAATAAAATTAAATGAGCAAAAACAATTAAATGAGCTCTCAGAATTAGGGGTACAGTACACAGGAGAGAGCAAAGCAGTCTGCCTCAAGGGGATTGAACCAAGCTACAGCCTTGGCATCTACAGAGTTAATAAGCCCTGGAATTCAACCTCTCAGAGGAAATCCTGCAGCATTGGCCTAATCCTCCTGCAGATTGCTCTTCTGGCATTCTTGGAAGGCTCTCCCCAATCCCATCTGAGAGGCCCGTCCTGCCTTCAGGATTCAGAGGGCATCTGCTGAACCAGCAGTACATGCCAGGCCAAGAAAGCTCCTCAGGTGCCGCCATCAGCACCTTCTTCAGGGATGTGCCCTTCTCTGACCCACTCAGGTGCCAGCAGGTGAGTGGCACCGTGTGTCAGCTGCCATGTCAAGTAGCTGACCCAGCTCCTCCAGCCTCTCATTCATGCCACTCTTGCAAGTTGCAAATTGCAAGTTCAGTGATTATATTGTTTCCTCTCCAGTAGAATGTTAATGGCACGATCTATTTCCTTTTTAAATTTCCCTTCCTGTGCCTATCACAGGGCACATAGTAGATAATACACAGAAATGCCATAGGGCAGTTAGGTGGCACAGTGGATAGAGCGCTGGGCCTGAAGTCAGGAAAACTCATCTTTATGAGTTCAAATCCAACCTCAGATACTTACTAGTTATGTGACCTTGGGCAAGTCACTTCACCTTGTTTGCCTCAGTTTCCTCACCTGTAAAATGAGTTGGAGAAGGAAATGGCAAACCACTCCAGTCTCTCTGCCAAGAAAACCCCCAATAGGGTTATGCAGAGTCAGAAATGACTGAACAACAAATAAATTCCTGTTAAATCAATAAGTATAGAGTCACAAATATAGAGCTGGAGACACCTAAGAAGTCATCTAGACCAACCTCACTTCACCGATAAGGAAACCGAGACCCAGAAAGCTTGCAAGTATAGTAAATGACCAAATTGAACCCAGATCTTCTAATGTCAGATCCAGTACCCATTCTATGCTACCATAGATGGATGAGTGAATTAAGATTAATGTTGGTATTACCGTCTACTAATTATCAGTTTGTTAATTCTCTATTTCATTAAATACATTTTAAAACATCTCTAAATTTAACTTGTTTTAATTAAAAAGCTAACTTTTCAGCCCAAGTCCACCTTCTTTCTGTTTCTTTGAAGGCCCACAGACTGACTCCCCCACCATCACCACTGGGACACACAAAAGGGAGCAGAATGGCATAGAGATTAGCTTGAGAGAACTGGGTTTCTGGTCTCAAGTCTATCCTAATGGGCCTTAGACAAATGCCTTCATTTCTCTAGGTTTGGACATTCTCATTTGTAAATAGGGATATAAATGCCCAATGCTCTCTCTTGAACCTTCCTTTTTTACAATCTCATCCAACTTCTCTGGGGTTCAATGACCATCTCTATTCAGATAACTCTCAGATTTCTATACCTAGTCCTCATCTCCCTCCAAAACCCCTGTAGGAGGGAGTTCACCACTCCAGCCCACTACATACTTGCACCTGAATGTTCTATGGATAGCTCAAAGTCAACATGAGCACATCTCAAAATGAGCTCCTTCTCTTCCTCTGCTCCCCAGCCCATACCCCCTTCAAACTTCCCTGTCATGGTCTAGGATGCTACCATTCCTACAGTCAGGCAAGCTTGCAACTTCCATCGTCATCACTCAATCAATCATCTTCATCTTCACTCTCCCTCATCCCCCATAACTAACGATTTGCTGAGTCTAGTCATTTCAACCTCCAGCCCTTTCTACCCACTTATACCATCATCCCACTGTTCAAACTCCATCACTTCTTACCTGGACCACTACAGGAACCTCCACAATAGTCTCTCTGCTTCTTGTCTTTCCCCCTCTCCTTTCCAGCCTTCACACAGCTGACAAAATAATCTTCCTAAAGCATAGGTCTGGCTACATCCCTAACACTACTCAAAAATCTTCTATTTCTCCCTATTGACTTTAGTGTGAAATATAGAAGCCTTTGTGTAGACATTTAAAGCCCTTCACAATCTGTCTCCAGCCTCCCTTTCTAGAGAAATTTCCCATTATTCCACTTCATGAACTCTACATTACAATGAAACTGCCCTGTTTGCTGTTCCCAGAAATTGGTGTTTTGTTTCCTACCTCCACACTTTTGCCCATGCTGGAACGCTCTTGTTCCTGACCACTGCCTCTTAAAATGCCTCACTTTCCACAAGGTTCAGTTCAGGCACCACCTTCTATAGGAGACCTTTACTAATCCTTTCTATTATTAATGTCATCTTTATGTTGACTCAGCACCAAGGGACTGTCAGGTTCCTCCTGGGTCTTTCAAGATCTCACAATCATTGGCCATCACTCAGCCCTTGGCTTTATACCTGCATTTGGGGCACTGAGTTCTTATGTTGCTCTAGAGACTATGTCTGTCATATAAATAAATAACAATACAGAGAGTCAAGGTTGAACTAGGAAATTCCCCAGATCAATAATCGTGCATCTAGAGCTATAGATTTTCTTATTTTATAACCCCCAAGTAATAATTTATGTCAATCTCTAGGTTAGAATTCATGGTCTACTCAGTAGGGGTTTTTTCTTGCAATTTTTCAAAATTTTGCATCTGGGCAGGGTAAGAGGTCCATACATACATGATCCAGAGACCTTTCTGTGTGCATGCCTCAAAAAGACTCCAGGAAGACCACTGGGATGGTGGTCTGAGGGCAAATTACACATTTCCCTACTGATTAATTTAAAAAGAGATAGCCTGTCTTTCTCTACACATGCAGCCTATATTGATGTCATGATTTTGTTATAGCTGGGTCACCCACATTTCCAGACACTCTTGGGGTGGCATGTGAAGGCTGAAAGAGACAGTAAAGTTTGCCTCCTCCAATACCCTCATTTGAAAGGTGAGAAATCAGAGACCCAGAGATAAGAATTGACTTGCTTAAAGTAACACTAAGTTGCTGGAAAGAAGATTATAACCCAGGATGCCTGACTCCCATCCTCAGACTTTCCTGTATGAACTCTGCCATCACAGACAGCTGCCCCAGCCGCAAGATTTATACATGCAGATAGTTCAGGGATAGGTTAATCAAAAGATGATATATCCTTTCCTGGGCCAAATATTATTGTGAAATCCTAGACAATCTGTTTGGGGAACAACCCTCCTTGTTCATAATAAAGGTTGGAGCATGTATGGAAATGGGCCTATAGGGCCCCTCTGCCCTGAGCTCTCCCAAGTAATTCTAGGAACTCAAAGGACTCAGGTGACTCAAGTCTTTCACTTGGAGATTATGAAGTGATGAACACTCAACAGTAATAGTCAGTGATCAGAGAAAGAAACATAGAGTAGAAAAGGTAGCTGGGGCTATCCAGGCTCAGGCTAAGCCCCATGGTTGGGGGAAAGGCACCAGATCTCTTCCTACCCTCTCCCCAGCCACCCCTTGCTGCTCTGGGGATAGGCTTGAATAGTCCTAATAGTCTACAGATGGGAAGAGAAAAGAGTGAACTCAGCCCTGGATGACTGTGATAGCCCATTGGTTGGCCTCCCTGCCTCTCTCCCCAGTCCATTCCATCTACCACTCAGCTGCCAAAGGATCTTGCTAAAACACAGGTCTGATCATGTCACCCCCTAACTCCCACTCAACAAACTGCAGTGGCTCCTTAGTGCTGCTGGGTTCAAATACAATATCCTCTGTTTGGCTTTGGAAGCCCTTTAACCTGACTGCTTCCTAACATTCGCATGTCCAGGGATATTGACCTCCTCTCAGATTCTTGGACAATACATGCTGAGCAATTGCACTGACTGTCCCCATGCCTGGAGCTCTCCTCCTTATCTCTACCTCGTCAAGTTGCAAATAAAGTCCTACCTTCTTCCTGGAGTCCTCCTTCATCTTATCTTATCCCCAGTTTTTCCTGTTGGGATCTCATTTGTACACACTTGTTATCATGTTCGTGTCCTCATTAGGATGGGAGCTTCCTAAGAGCAGAGACTAGAGTTTTGTTGTTGGTTCTAGTTGGTTTATTTTTTGCCTTTTTTGCATCTCCAGCACTTAGCACTGTGCTTAGCCTGGTACACAGTAGGTGTTTCATAAATGCTTGTTGACTGACTGGCTTTACAACCTGGCCCTTTTCACCAGTCTTCTTCCACTTTACCCACCTCAAGGCAGGGAGTGGTCTTCTTGTTGTTCCTCACACAATCTCCTATGTCTCCCAACTAAGGACCTTTGTACTGCCTGTCTCCCATACCCTGGCTTCTTTCAATAATTCTGCCTTCTATAAAAAGTCTTCCCCTTCCCCCAACTAATGGCATCCCTCTGAGTTTACTGCCTATATCTTGGGGGTGATATGTTGTCTGTGTGTTTTCCCTGTTAGAATGTAAGCTCCTTAATGGCAGAAACTGTCTTTTGCCTTTGTTTGTACCCCCATCACTTAACACAATGCCTGTCATGTAGAAAGTGCTTAATAAATATTTATCAATTAATTGATCTTCCTGCCCAGTGGCCCATAAGGGGATAGCTGCATCTCATCATCATTTCAAGTGCAGGGCCCGTCAACAATGAGTTTCACCTATCCCTGGAGTCTGTAGAGGTTTCTAGCACACCCTCCCTGTGATGAGCCCTCTAGTCCCATCTATGTGTTGGAACATAATGCTCTACCACCCCCCATCATGTATGTTCACGTGAGAGAGGGATTATCCTTGCTATGCTTGGCCCCAGAGAGCAGAATCAAGAACAGTGGATGGGAGTTACACAGAAGCAAAAGTCAGCTCAACATCAGGAAACTTTCTAATGTAGCACTCCTCCAAGCTGCATCACACTGGAAAGTTGAATCCCCCAAAGGGCTGGTACTACTCCCTCTCAGGACTCTAGAGAAAACCTCAAGGAGCTGGGTTTATAGTAATATAGCTCCTGGGCACCCACTGGTAAGCTCTCCATCAACCATCAACCAGATGACAGCGTTTACAAAAGGGATTTACAAAGTGGGTAGTATAATAAAAAGCTGATACAAAACATTTTCCCCATACTAGGGCTTATTCTCCTTATATGTATACAGTGTTTCTGGAGAGAGTGGTTTCAGATTTAAAGAACAGTGTTAGTGAGGCACATGTGCGGCAGACAGATTTCTCTATTCTTAGCCCTGGAAATCCTTCTGTCCCACTCCCACGTACCCGTGGCTTTCTCATGAAATTTGATGGAAGGTGTGGATAAGCAGATCTGCTTCTCTCCTATGCTTTTTCTCCTCTGCTATGGGCCACTAAAGCCACTGCTATTGCTCTCCTTCAGCTGTAGTTCCTGGTGCAGTCTCTGATAGCACCTCTGGATCTCCAAAAATCACAAGATCACTTGGGCGTGTCTGCCTCTGAATACTCATTAACCCAAGATCAGAAAGAAATAGACCCAAAGAGATGGAGGTGGCTGTGTGCTCATAGTCACTATGGCAGTGTAGGAAACAGAACTGATGCGCCATCTCCCCAAGCAATTCTCAGGACCAGCGTAAATCAGCCAAAAATCCAGAGTGAAGGGGTTGGTTACCCCTTTTGTATAACACTTCTAGCTCATCGTTTATTCTGAGAAAAAATAGTTCTTTTTTTTCTTTTCAGTCACCATTTCTTCCGGCTAGACGTCCCCAGAGGATAACATATGTTCGACCTGGAGTCAGGAAGACCTGAGTTCAAATTCTGCTTTAATCCCTAGACAAATCACTTGCCCCCTCTTAAAGCCTCAATTTCCTCATTTGGAAAATTGGGATCATAATAATAATAATAATAGTACCTACCTGCCAGGGTTGTTGTGAGGACCAGATGGGATAAAATATGCAAAAGTGCTTTGGAAACTTTAGAGTGCTATATGAGAGCTCAGTATAGCATCTGGCACATAGTAGGTGCTTATATGTTATTGACTGTATAAATGCCAGCTATTCTAGCTCTGCATCCAATTAGAAGACTTTTGTCACCTCAAAGTACTAACCTCTTGAGTTATCATGGATGGAAGGAAAGAAACAAGAGTTTATTAAATGCTTCTTTGTGCCAGGCACTGTATATAAACACGAGCAGAAGGAAAGACAGTCCCTGCCTTCAAGAAGCTTACATTCTAATGGGGGAAGATAATATATAAAAGGGAGCTGAAAATGAGGGGCCTAGAAACTGGCTCCCTCCAAGTCTCCACATGATAGCTTTGATATCAGGTGAGGAATAATTGGACCTGCTTCAAAGACTGACTACTCCAGGGGTGAGGTGCCTGCGATTTTGAGCCCACATGTAGCCTTCTAGATCTTTAAGTATGGCCTTTTGACACAATCCAAAGTTTATAGAACAAATCCAAAAGCGACTTTCTAGGTCCTTAAGTGTGGCTTTTTGACTGAATCCAAATTTTACCAAACAAATTCAGTAAACTTTGGATTCAGTCAAAAGGCTGCACTTACGGGTCTGGGTCTAGAAGGCCATGTGGGGCCTCAAGACCACAGGTTCCACACTAACAATGCTACAGTATTCATACAGAATGGGCTGCATGGGCTGTGATGGGCCCCCCCCTTCAAGTAAATATTGGATGACCACAAGACAGGTGTAGTGGGGTTTCTCATTCAGGTAAGGCTTAAACCAGATAGCCTTGGAGGTTCCAGAATCCTCTGGGTTTCTGTAATCCTAAGTAATAGTTGAAAATCCCCAGTCAGGCCCGTAAGCAACATGCCTCCTTCTCTATGCCTGGCCTGACTGAATGTCATGCTCTTCAGACAGGCCTTATTAGAATCATCCATCATTTCCTCTTCACTGGGGACACTGACCTGGCTAGTGGTACAGACATACCGACGTCACTGGTGGGTCAGACATTCTTGACCCTGCCGCGGCAGCCAATACTGTTAGTCACACTTTATTGCTTGAAAGACTCCAGGCTCTGAAACCCCAGGGGAAAGCTTACCAAGGAAAAGGCAGAGCTCAGTCTGGTGTCTTATCTAAGGATGGGGAATCAGAATCTAGGGTATCAGCGGGAGGCTGGAGCACAAACAGATGGCAATAACCACCATGCACCTCTCTGAATCCCCTCTGCCATCCTTTCTTGACCCCCTCTTCAAGTGTTGGCAAACGTGAACTATTGGGTTCCACTGGGGCTAATTTTGGCTGTTATTCAAGGGATCCATAACAGTGAAGTTGCATGAAGATAATTAAGGCTTTGGAGTATGGGAGAGGGTGGGGAAGGGAGGAGGGGAAGAGCATCTCATTTTATTATTTATAGTAAACAGCAAGAGCCGATTAGAAGGCAAGAAAACCTCTGTTTTCACCAGGAAATTAAAGAATATATTGCCTTCGAAAGAAAGGGTAATTGGCGGTTCATCTCAGACCACAGGTGTAGGGGAAGAGTGGCCGACGGGATATCTAGCTAGACTTTGCCACAAACTTCCTTCCTAACTTTCCCTCTCCTGATTTCGACTTCCTTCTCTGCAATGGTAATAACCTTTATAGAGAGTGTGCAGAGTGTATTATGGACATGATCTCACTTGAGCCTCAAAACAACCTGTGAGGCAGTACTAAGGACATTATTATCCCCATCGATGGGTGAGAAAACTGAATCTGTCTCAATGAGGTGAAGGGACCTGGCCAGGGTTACCCAGTTACTGAGAGTCCAGGAGCTGGTGAGCAGGAGCCAAAGTCTGATGCTACTGTCTGTAATTTACTTAACATTACGGTCTTAATGTTACTTAATGTTACTACCTGCTAAGTCATGATCCTGTAGCAGCAATTCAAAAAGAAACCCAGGTTGATTGCATGTGAAGGGAGCCAGCAGGGCTGACTTTGAAAATATTTTGTGTCTACTATGTATATATTTTGTATTCACTTATATAGATGTAGTTTTCCCTCCATAGAAGAGTGGCTCCTTGATGGCAAGCAATGCTTCATCTTCATTGTTATTTATTTATTATTATCCCAGGTGATTGTTAAAATATAGCATATTATTACATTTTTATTATTATTCCATTTGATTGTTATATATTATATTATAATTTATGTATTATTATCCCATGTGATTGTTATATTATACTTCTTTATTATTATCCATTTGATTACAATATATTATAT
>CM053594.1:30771890-30795769 GCA_028646575.1 Pseudocheirus occidentalis | reverse complement strand
CATTGGTTTTTTGGGCCTCTTTTGCTATTTGAGTTAATTTGTTATTTAAGGTGTTGTTTTCTTCAGTCAGGTTGTTGACTCTCTTTTCATGATTTTCTTGCATCATTCTCATTTCTTTTCCCAATTTTTCTTCCACTTCTCTTATTTGGTTTTCAAAGTCTTTTTTAAGTCGATCTATGGCTTGTAGGCAATCTTCATATTCCTTGGAAGCATTTGGTGTGGGAGTTCTGACTGTGTTGTTTTCCTCCCATTCCATGCTTTGATCCTTTTTGTCCCCAAAAAAGGATTCAAGAATTTTACTGCTGTTCTTATTTTGCTTCCTTTTCCTCATGTTGGCCAGTCAATTAATTGCTTGATTTTTTAGCTCTGTGGAACTCTGCTTCCAGGAGGGGCAAGCTCTGTCCCAAATTACTGGGATTTTCACAGCTTCCAGAGCAATTAGAGGGGTGCTGCAGCCCCTACCAGCTTTGGCTTGCTGAGAGTGCACCCCAGGACCACCACCCAAGACCACGATCTGGATCCAGGCTGCTCAACTCAAGAGCCCTTGGCCCTGATCAATCGCCTTGGCCCCCTCTGCTATCTGCAGGCCAGGAGCTCTGAAGCAGCCCAGTGGAGGCAGTTGCCACTTGCAGTCTCCTGCCACTTCCCTCTGCTTCCTTGCCCTAGGGGCAGTTCAGCCAGATGCTTTTCTCCCCTAAATTAAGCCAAATTCCACTGACCTTTCTCTTAGCCTTATTTCTTCTGGCTTGATAAATCTGGAAATTGCCACAGGTGCCACTGATCCGCTCTCCTGAGGACTCAAGCTCCAGCTCTTCCCGACCACCCTGGGGCCAGGCCGTGGTTTCAGGCTGGGCTGGCTTAAGGTCCCAGCCTGCTGCGATGAGCCCCACCTGCCTTCAGGGAGAGATGTGTTTTCTATATTTTTGTGAGTTTGGGAGCCCTAAAATTTGTTCAGAGTTGTATTTTATGGGTATTTAATGTGGCTGTGTGGGAGCTGCAAAACTTTGCTGCTTCTATGCCGCCATCTTGGCTCCACCCTCTGCAGCATTTCTTGTCCATTTCTCTTTTGCCACACTTCTTGTTGATTTCACCTCTACAGCATCTCTCAAATACACCTGCTTCTTTCCTCTGACACTGCCCTCCACCCTGGTGCATACCTTCATATCTCACACCTGGATTACTGCAGTGGATGCTGGGGGGGTCCACCTTCTTGAGATCTTTCCCTACTCTAGTTCATCCTCCATTCAGCCACTAGCATTATTTTCCTAAAACACAGATCTGATCATATCATCCCCCTATGCAATAAACTCCAGTGGCTCCCCATCACCTCCAGGATCAAATACAAAATTTCTATTTGGAATTCAAAGTTTTTCACCACCTAGCCCCCTCCAACTTTTCTAGTCTTTTTACATCTTATGTATTCTCTTCCATCCATTGATATTTGTCTTCTGGCTATCCTTCCTGCAAATGAGACACTCCATCTCTCAGCTTAGGACATTTTCTCTGACTGGAATGCTCTCTATCCTCTGTGCTGACTACTGACCTCCCTGGCTTTCTCTAAGTCCCAACTCAGATCCCACCTCCTACAGGAAGCCTTCCCCAACCCCTCTTAATTTCAATGCCTTCCCTCCATTGATTATTCCCTTTTTATCCTGTATATAGCTTACTTCCTACATATTTGTTTGAATGTTGTCTCCCACTTTAGATAGTAGATTCCTTTAGGACAGGCCTCTTTTTAAGCCCCAACACTTTAGCATAATGCCTTGCACATAGTAGGTGTTTAATAAATGTTTATTAACTAATTGATGAACACATTTGCTACAATGTTGCAGTGGTTACAGCACTGGAGTCAAGAAGACCTGAGTTCAGATCTGCTAGTGAGGAAGGAATTTAATGCCAGGCACAGAAACTTGAGTCTTATTCAGTAGATAATAGGGAACCACAGGAAAAAAAATTAAGGAGGAATTCAACATGATCATATCCATATGTGTACTCTTTAGCTACCTAGATCTGAGCAGCCATTTCATTTTCTTCTCCACTTCTGACCATGGTCTCTTATACCCTTTTTTAAAATAGCCTCCAAACGGGGCAGCTAGGTGGCACAGTGAATAGAGCACTGGCCCTGTAGTCAGGAGGATCTGAGTTCAAATTCTGTCTCAGACACTTGACATACTAGCTGTATGACCTTGGGCAAGTCACTTAACCTCAATTACCTTGCCTTCCCCCTCACTCCTCCCCAAATGGCTGCCATTAAGACAAACCCTGCCCCCTCAATACTTCAGTACTCCCCATAAGCAGCCCTAGTTTTAAGGCAGGCACATGGCCTGTGGCCAAGGAGCAGGTGTGGCCCATCTGGGAGGGCCTTATTATTCTCAGAACTCAGAACAACCAGTGCTTTCCATAAGGCATGATTAATTGATTAACTTCTCCAGGAAAGGTCAACCTGACTTATCTTTCTGCCCCCTTGAGGGCTTGTTCCCTCCTCCCCATCCCTTAATGAGGCAGCCTGCCTCATTTGAGAGTTGGTGCAGTAGAGGGCATCTTGACCTGGAGGAACCTTCTCATTCCATTGGCACTGGTTCACACTGGGCCTTAGTTTGTGCCTTGTTTGTTTAGTATGCTGTTTCATATGTGGGCCTTCCCTCCCTCACTAGAACAATAAATCCTAAGGGTGAGGGTCTTGTCTTCCCAAAAGAGTGGGGGTTACTAGTGCCAAGGCTATATCTTCCCTCAGAGCAGAAACTCCTCTAAAAACAGAGACTACAAATCCTAACTCAGACTAGGGTTGTGGCTTTCCTCTCATACTGGGGCTCCCCTAAAGCAAAATGAATATATCCTCCCCAAAATCTAGGGACCCCCCAGATGCAGGGCTCAAGTCTCCCTCCTCAGATTGGGAGCTCTCTCCAAGCAAGGGCTATGTCTCCCCCTCCATCAAAGTGGGGATTCCCTAAGGGCAAGAGACTTAGGCTCCCCTTCAAGCCTGGGAGCTTCCTGGGGACAAAAGCTATGCTTTTTCCATATGACTTGGGCTCCCCAAGAGCAGAGTGTATGTCTGCCCCCTCAGATAAGGGCGTTCTGATTGTTTTGGGGCTTCCCAGGGACAGAGGCCCAGTGTGGGCTCATGTGTACACATGCTGCTTCTCACTAACTGGGTTTTAATGTGGGCATGTTCTTTCTTTTCCTCAGTCTCCTCTAACACTGGTTTCAAAAGCACACACCAAAAAGAGACTCAGAGACAGATGGAAATTACACTTTTTATTAAACAGGAACTGTTCACCCACTGAAAGTGTCTCTGATCCTGAGGAACCTTGGCAGCTAATTAATGGTTGTCTAGTTATGTGTGTGAAAGATGGATTGTTGCTTTTTTGCCACAGGTAGGGCCTTGATGGTGGGTGGATGTAGATGTGTGAATGGTCTGGGGACCTGCCAGGCTCTGCAGAGAGCCCTACAAAACTAATGGGGAATGAGAAAATGGGAAAGCAGAGAGACTGAAAGGGGGAGGGAGAGAAGGAGAGAGGAAAGAAAAGAAGGAGGAGAGAAAGAGAGAGAGAGGAAAGGACAGGGAGAGAGAAAAAGGAGAAAGAGGAGAGTGTGGAAGAGACAGGAGAGAGAGGGAGGGATGAAGAGGGAGAGAGGGAGGAGAGAGAAGGGAATGAGACAAAGGGGAGAGAGGGAGGATTGAAGAGGGAGAAAGGAAAAGAGAGAGGGATGAAAAGGGAAAGAGATGGAGAGGAGAGAGATCAAGACAAAGGAAAGAGAGGGGGAGAGAGAAGAGAAGAGAAGAGAAGAGAAGAGAAGAGAAGAGAAGAGAAGAGAAGAGAAGAGAAGAGAAGAGAAGAGAAGAGAAGAGAAGAGAAGAGAAGGAGAGGGGGAGAGGGAAAGAAGGGCTGGGATCAACTTAGGTGGAAATTGTTGCTAATTCAGCACAATTGAGGTTGGTTGTGATGGATACTTACATAATCATAATTCTGGGTGTGGAGACGCTGATTGGATTCCTCAGGGACCATGGAGCTGAATGTAATTGAGCAGGAATGGTTTTGTGTTCCTGTTAATGATCCCATTACAGAGAAGCCACAGGCAAGCCCCTTGACATTGATTTGGGGTGGGAGGGGCAATGTTTCTGTGGCTTAAAGAGGTTGTTTCCTTGGATCCTAGAAGAGCTCCTTCCCCACATTTTCTGATTCTTTGTTGTCATTACTATGATTGTGATCTTGTGGGGGAAGCAAATTTAGGGGCCTAGGAAACTAAGGAGCAATCATAGACTGTCAAGGTTGGGAGGGACCTTAGAATAGGCAATGTCAGAACTGGGAAGGGCTTTAGAATAGGTAATACCGGGGCTGGGAAGGGCTTTAGAATGGAGGTAGGGAGGTGGGGGGGGGGGGGAATGTGTGCCAGGACTGGGAGGGTCTTAGAACAGGGGATATTAGGACAGGGTAACTCCACTAGTCAGAGTATGAAAGGACCTCCCATGATGGGAGATAATCCCAGCTAGTTGCATAAAATATCCATGCAAAAGCAGCTGATTAGAAGGCACATGGGCATACACACAGGCACACAAAGGCAACAGTAGCAGGACATGCTGGTTTCTGTTGAAGCCAAAGAACTGTTCTGCACAATACAAAATCAATACAAGGTAATAGCAAAGGGGGAGCCCCAGCACTGGTGGGAATGAGAAGGATCTCCTGGAGAGGCAGAGTTAAGCTCAGCTGTGAAGGGCACTGGAGATTTCAAAGGCAGAGGGCAGGATGGAACACATTCCTGGGATGGGGGAAAGTCTGAGCAAAGGCATGGCAGTCGGATGGAATGTGGCATGTAAGATGCAACTGGGAGACCAGGTTAACATTTGTAAGAACGTTGAAAAATAATTAAGCTAATGATCAAAAGAAATAAAGGGACACACAATTAAAGAACTGAAATGAAGATACTGACTAAGGTAATTCACAAATTTAGCACCAAGCCAATTTAACTATCTAGGGATTATGTTCTAGAACTAGAAAAAATTATAAATCAATCTGGAAGGACAAAGTTGAAAAATCTCAGAAATAATGACAAATGATAAGCCTTAAGGGAGTCTAGCCATACCAAATCTCAAACTATATTATAAAACAGTTATCAAAACTATCTGCTACTGATTGGAAAAATTGCTCAGTGAAACAGATTAGGTAAACAAATAATTTACCTGGAGATACGAATCCAACAAATTTCAAACGAATATGTGTCTGGAGATAACAGATAGGAACATCATGCTTGATAAACCCATGCATATCCCACTACTGGAATAAGGACCCCAATTTGACAAAAACATCTGCAAAAACTGGAAGGCATTCTGGTAGAAATTAAATTTATACTAGCATCTTATACCACATGCTAATATAAGCCAAAGATGGATTCATTACCTAAATATCTTTGTTTTTTTTTAATTAGAGAAGGAAAGTAATTGCCTTTTACAACTATGGCTAGGGTAAAAACTCTTGTCTCAGCAAGAGGCAGAGATTATCATAAAGGATAAAGTTGTTGATTTCATTTATATAAACTTGAAAAGCTTTTGCACAATCAAAAGAAACATATTTAGAATCAGAAGCGAAATAATTATTAGCTATAATTAATATTATAAAAGAATTATTATACAAATAAATAAGATTTATAATATTTATATAATATTAAATAACATTTATATAATTATTATAAATAATAAATACATATTATAAAATAATTGATGGGTGTGAAACTGCACCAGAAATTTCTCTGATGAAAGTCTAATATCCAAGAAGTATAAAGAAATAATTCAAATATGTTAGAACAGCAGCCATCCCCCAAGATATAAAAAGAAAAATAAAAGGATATGAAAACACAGCTCTCAAAAGAAGAAATGCAAACTTTAAAATAACAATATGAAAAAAATCTTGCAAATTACTAATTATTAGAAAATTTCAAATTAAAATAACGCCAAGTTTCTACCTCATATGCATCAATGGCTAAAAATGATGAGGGGAAAATAGCAATTGAGGAAGGGGTTGTAGGAGTAGAGGCACAGGCATGCCCTGTTGGTGGAGTGAATTGATTCAACTACTGGGAAAACAATTTGGAACTATACCTTCAAGGTCACCGACTATGTATATGCTTTGACCTTGCTGTGAGGCATATATTTCAGAGAAATCAGAGGGGAAGAAGAGAGGGAAGGAATCATGCTAGAAGAATATTTATACCAATACTTTTTGTGGTAGCAAAGAATGGGAAATAAAATAGAAATAAAATGCCCATCATTTGGAATGGCTAGACAAATTATAATACATGGAAGTCATGGAGTAAATATTAAACTAGGAATAACAATGAAAATGATTAATTAAAAAACATGGGAAGGCTTATATGAACGGATGCAGGGCAAAATGGGCAGAACCAAGAGAACAATTCATGATAACAATCATGAAGAAAAACAACTTTGGAAGATCTCAGAACTCTGATCAAAACAGTGAATGACAGTGAGTGATCATGGACTATACCTCCCACCTTTTGCCAGAGACACGATGAAAAGTAGAAAAATAAGTAAAATACTTAATTAATATAATTAATTGATTAATGTTATTAATTGTATAATTAAACACTGTGTAGTTAATAGTAATATCAACAACTAGCATTTCTATAATGTTTAAAGGTTTACAAAGCATGTTCTCAAAACAACACTGGGAAGTAGGTGCTATTATTATCCCCATTTTACAGTTGGGGAAACTGAGGAACAGAAGGGCTAAATGACTCATCTAGGGTCACACAACTAGTAATGTTTCTGAGGAAGGATTCAAACTCAGGTCTTCTTGACTTCCAATATTCTGTTGACAGCACCACCTAGCTGTCTCCAAATGATCTGCATTCTCAGGCACAGTCAATGAACAGATTTGCCTCACTGGACTATATTTCTTGGCTCCAATTCAGCTATGCTTGATGAGAATGGTAGACAAATGGATAGTAAAAGACTTGCAAAAGGTCAAGGGTGGGGGAACATCCATAAAACAAGCATAATATACGGAGCGCTGGACCTGGAGACGGGAAGTCTTGAGTTCAAATCTGGCCTCAAATATTTGGCAACTGTGTTACTCTGGACAAGTCACTAACTTCTATTCGCCTCAGTCTCCTCAACCATAAAGTGAGGATAATAAGAACACTTATTTCCCAAGGCTGTTGGGAGGATCAAATGAAATAATATTTATAAAGTGTTTAGCATAGTGCCTGGCACATAGTAGGGGAAAGCTATACAAATGTTTATTCCTTTACTTATCCCCCTCTCCCTGTGAAGAAAACAAAGAAATGTAAATTGAGACAAATAGAGGAATTTTGTTATTCTTTGTTTAAAATTTTGAATATTTTGTAAATTTAAAAATGTTAAATTTTAATGTTTTTTAAACAGCATACATAATAGAAGTTCACAATAATAATTTACATAATGATAACTTACATAACAATAAATAATAATTTACATAATTTACAAGCCTCCTTTTTGTTGTTCTTTACATGTTGAAATGTCTGAGTTTGTGGATATTTTAGATCTCAGTTAAAAATTATTTTAAAAGCAAATGACAAAGCATTATATAAAGGTGAACAGTTATTATCAATGACATGTACATTAATTTAATTATTGCCAACAATAATGACAATAATAATAATGCTATGACAAAAGAGTATTAATCACTGGATGTATATCAAGTTATGTGACTCCATGGAAAAACACCTTTAAACAGTTCTTGAACATTGGTACAATATAAAGAACAAAGACTAGAGTCAGAGAACTGGGTTTCAAATCCTGTCTTTGACACTTATTAAACATGTGGCCTTGCGAAAGTCACTCAAGCCCCATGGACCTCAGTGTCCTCATCTGTAAAATGGGGAGATTGAACTAGATGATTTCTGAGGTCCCTTCCATCTCTAGAGCTATGATTTTATACTCTCATGGGAGTCATCCTGATATGCATCTGGCCACTGGACCCAGAAGGTGCTGGAGGAGAAAGTGAGGCTGGTGACTTTGCACAGACTGGCCTCACTTAAATCCAATCCACTAGCATGTCATGGCATTACCTCCATGATGTCACAGATAATGCCTTTTGGTAATTGTGACATCAGTAAGCACCAAACATGAATTAAACATAGAAGACTTTGTGCTTATATATGGAGATTAAATTAAATCAAGGAATGAAGGTTACACTTATACATATGTTGGTACATTTCTAGGCAGGATGCGTGCTTCTAGGAGAAAGCTGATGCAGTATAATGTTAGGAAACTGACTGGCATCCTGAAGTCAAAGCTTAATGCGAAGAATACATTTAGAGCAATTGACTTCTAGGAAGCTACTCTTAATGTATACTTTTGACGCCTAACCTCCAGACTCCTAACTTTCAGTCCCCTAATCTCCAAATAGTCAATAATCAATTAACATTTATTAAGTACCTGCTATGTGCTAGGTGCTATAAAAGCCTTGCAGATACAGATACAAAAAAAGAAAGTCCCTGTTCCCAAGGAATTTACAATCTGATGGGGGAAGACAACAAGCCAAAGGGAATGGAAAAGCTGGAGGGAGAAGAGAGGATACCTGACAGGCTTGGGGGGAAGCCCCCCCAGAGTAGTGTAGCTGGGTGAGAAATGAGAAGACATGCAAGCTGAGCTCTGCACAGATGCCCATTAGGCAACTAGAATGGAACATCTCCTAGGCAACTTAAACTGAACATGTTCAAAATGGAAGTATCTTTCATTCTAAGCTTCCGCTCTTCCTAACTCTCCTATTAGTGCCAAGGATGTCACCGTCTTCCCAATGACCCAGCCTCAAGATTAGGTATCATCCTTGTGTTATAACTTTTATCCTACGCATCCAAACTGTTCCACCTCTGTAACATCTCTAGAATACACTCCTTTCCCTTGCATGTTCTTGGTGTTGTTCAGTCATTTCAGTCCTATCTGACTCTTCATGACCCCATTTGGGGTTTTTTTGGCAAAGACACTGGAGTGGTTTGTCATTTTCTTTTCCAGCTCATTTTACAGATGAGGAAACTGAGGCAAATAGGGTATAGTGAATTGCCCAGGGTCACACAGCTAGTAAGTGTCTGAGGCCAGATTTGAATTCAGTTCTTCCTGACTCCAGGTCGGGTGCTACCTAGCTGTCCCTTCTCTTGCATATGCTTGGACTATTGCAATAGACTGCTAGCTGATCTTCCTGCTTCAAGTCTCCCCCTACTCCAATACAGCCCCCAAAGAGCTGCCACCAAAGATCTTCCTGTCACCCTCCCTCCTCCCCCTACTCAACAAGCTCCAATGATTCCATATTACCTCTAGGAGCAAATATAAAATCTTCTGGCTTTTAAAGGCCTTCATAACCCAGCCCCCTCCTCCCTTTCCAGTCTTTTTTGTCCCCTTCTCCCCTCTGCATATTTTAATGGCCTCCTGGCTATCCTTCCCATCCCTCATCCTCATCTCCGGACTCTGGGAATTTTTCACTGGCTGTCCCCCATGGCTGGAATGATCTCCCTTCTCACCTCTACCTCCTGGATTCCACCAAGTCTCAGCTAAAATCTCCCCTTCTCTGAGAAACCTTTAATGCAAATGCCTTCCGCCTGTTGATTATCTCCAGTTTATCCTGAATCTATTCTGTTTGTCCATAGTTGTTTTCATCTTATCTCCCTCATTAGACTGGGGGCTGATCCCGATGACTTGCCTATTTTTGGATCCCCCAGGACACTCATTACACACTTTAAAAGATGCCTGTTGATGATAACAGAGGAAGATTTCTCAGACCTGGTCCCAAAGTTTGTAAGAGAGATACTGCCCGTGATCACCCTTCTTTAAATCCTGACCCTGAGAAAAAAGCCCCCAGGCCTTTACTGCCTCTCACCCTAATCCTGCTGATGACCATTATCCCAAAGTACAGAGGGGATGCCTCCACATCTTCCCTGGGCTCCTGGGTCTCTACTGCTCCTGGTAGTCAAGTCAGAGCCAGAGAAAAACCATGAGGAGGGGGCTCATATGTATATATTCTTGCGCTATTTCATGCTCTTGCAAAAAAATAATAACTTGGTATAAAAAATGTTTCTCTATAGAAGTAGAAGTAACCCTGCTCCTTCTGACTGCCAAGCTCTCTCCCTGATAATTTGGCCCAAATGAACACCATTTCATTCTCTGTAAAGTGAGAACGCTGGATCGAATGACTGTAAAAGTTCCCATCACCCCAGGACATTCCACGTTCTAAGGTTCCTTTCAGCACTAACAATCCACTTTCCAAGGCTGCTTCCTAGCTCTGGTATTCTCTGTTCTCAAGCCCCTCCTCATTTTGGACATTCTAGGCCTCTTCTCCTGGGACATTCTAAAATTCGAACTCAGTTCCTATTCTCCTGGAAGGGTCTCTTTTTGTCCCAGTCCAGGAAGTCGGCCAGACAGTTTGTATTACTCTGAATTTTGAGAGGGATTGACCAGATCACAGATGCCTGTCTCTAGGCCCTGCTCAGGCTGAATAAAACCTTTGTCATTTCACTGTTCTGACGACAGCAGGACCACATTTGTCTCATGAGACTGGAAAATGGGCTTCCAACAAATGGCCCTTTTGCTTGGAGACAGACAAATCAATACCAAGATTAAGCAAATATCCATCAGAATCTTCTCAGTAAAAGGGGGTGGCCATCAGACCATGCCATGGAGACACTTATAGTCTGGGGTTATTAATTCTACTCCAGAATCACATGAGAAAAATCACTGTTAGGGTCCAAGAAGAAACATTGGTGTCAGTAGCCCTTGGAGTGAGAGCATATCAGTGACCATTCTTGAATTTGCTCACAGGATTCTAGAATACTAGTGCCTTCCCCCTGCCATCTGAAATTACTTTGAATTTTTATAATTTTTTCCATACTTATATATGTAAATATTATTCTCCTCCCTGCAGCAGAATGTAAGTTCCATGAGGGCAAGGACTAACTCAATTTTGTCTTCGTAATCCCCAGTGCCCAGCACTGGGTCAGGAGCATCATAGATACTTAATAAATGTTTATTGATTAATTGGATGGCGGATTAATTAGGGTGTACTTGAGCTAGCATCAAATCAGTTCAAGAGAGCTGACTGTTAAACTTTCAGTGTGAGTATTTATACTTCAAAGCAGCTACATAGCTCAATGAATAGAGTGCTGGGCTTGGAGTCAGAAAGACCTGAGTTCAAATCTAGCTTCAGACATTTACTAGCTGTGTGACCTTGTATGAGTCACTTAACCCTGTTTGCCTCAGTTTCTTCATCTGGAAAATGAGCTGAAGAAGGAAATCGTAAGCCACTCTAGTATCTTTGCCTAGAAGACCCCCTGGACAATATGGTCGGTAGGGTCACAAAGAGTTGGACATGACTGAACAACAACAAAATTTAGATCTTAGAAACCAGCCAATGCTGCAAATCAAGATCTGATTTATTATTTTGTTGATTATCTAGGCTTAATCTAGTGATGAAGAGAACGTTAATAATGTGGAGTAAGCTTAAAAAGGTGTGATACATATATTTCCTTTTGGAGAGCTGGTTGTTAAACATTTACCAACATATCAGGCAGATGTTAAATGGAAGATATGCCATGAACCCATTCATCAGATTAACTTCTCTAAGCGGTCAGCTATCAACAGAGTAGAGTAATGGGGTCTGGAGCTGGAAGGGACCTAAGGGTATATCTAGGCCAATCCATTGACTTACAAGAAACCAAAATTAGGGGGTTGTCTAAGAGTGTGTTGCTACTAACTAGCAGAGCTGAGATTTGAACCTAGAACTAAAACCAGCTCTAATATCCATGCTCTTCTGCCTCCTCCTTGCATAAGATCCTGAATCAAGATCTGAAGGGGACCTCAGAGGCCACTGAGTCCAGACACTACATTTTGGAAAATGAGGATAGAAAGGTTAGGAGTCTGTTCAGAGTCACACAGCCAATAAGTGTCTGAGGTAGGATTTGAACTCAGCCCACCTCGACTCCTCTATTCACTGGATCACCTCGCTTCCATTTACATTTGAGACGAGGCTTCAACCTGCTAATTCTCCAGAACACCAAACATCAGGACCAGATGGAGCCTTAGATGGCATACAACCCCATCTTTTGACTCAGAAACCAGAAGAGATTGGCATCAAGATCCCATAGTTGCTGAGTGTCTGTCCTCAAACTAGAACTCAGGTCTGGCTCCTGCACTGGCTTAGACCTGGCTCCTATTCTCTGTTATCATTCCATGGCCTGATGGAATTCCTGGGCATCCAGTCCCTGCTTCTAGACAGCTACTTCAGATAAATGTCCTGTTCTACAGAAGAATTATGAAATGATCCCCCAGGACAGAGAGACCTCCCATTCAATTGGCAGCTTTTCCAAATTCTAACACCCCTCATCATTGCAAATTCCTTCCCCCATCTAGCGTAGTTCTCCTTCCCATTGAAACCCAAATCCCCTTTTAGGAGAAGGGGAGAATTTTCATTCATTCTTTAAAATTATTACTTACTCAATGTTTCTTTGGGCCTAGGACTGTGCTGGGTCATATGGGAAATACAGAGTGAAATAAGACATGGTCCCCTAACCATTTTAGAGTCCGGAGGGACCTCAGAGATCAACCTATAACTGAAGGAAAACCCAATGGTCAGTCCAACCTCCGGGAGGTAGAACCTGCTCATCCAGTGCCCTTGGGATAGTGCAGGGGCTTGGTTCTGCCCTCTGGAGCTAAATGAGATAAATCTCCTTCTGTAAAAATACTTGCTTCCCCTACATCTCCATCTTGAGTTTCATCAGCTAATTCTCATATGGCCCTTTACCTACAGGCAGCTGGAGGTGTCATAGTGCCCAGGGTGCTGGGCCTGGAGTCAGGAACACCTGAATTCAAATCCAGCCTCAGATACTTTCTAACGGTGTGACACTGGACATGGCTATCTGCCTCAATTTCCTCAACTATGGGGCTCAATCGTAATAGCCTTTACCTTCCAGGGTTGGTGTGAGGATTATTTGAGATAATATTTATAAAACACTTAGCACAGTGCCTGGTATAGAGTAGGCATTTAATAAATGCTTATTCGCTCCTCACCACCGTCACTCACCATCCTGGTTCCCCACTTCCGGATGCCTTCCAATTTTCCAATGTCCTTCCTCAAATGTGGCACCCAGAATTGAATGCAGTTCAATATACCACATATAGCCTGTTTAGCAAAAAGGGCAGGGTACAGTCACCTCCCTTGTCCTAGAAGCCACACTTCTGAATGCGGCTAGATTTTAGAATTGCCATGTCATATGTTTGACTCATATCAAGCTTGTGGTACACTTAAGCCCCAAGATCTTCTTCTGGTAAACTGTTATCTAGATGTATCTTGGACCCAAGAAGCTGATTTTTAGAACCCCCAAAATGAGACTTTCTCCCCCTTGTTAAATCTCATCTTCTTTGACGGAGCCTGTTAAGATCCCTTTGGATCCTGACATGTTTAACTATCCCTCTCAACTCTCCATCAGCTACAAATAGAATAAGCATGTTTTCTATGTCTTTATTCAAGTCATTACTTAAAAGTGGTAGCTGGCATAGGGTCAATGAAAGATCCCTGGGCCATTCCACCAGAGACTTCCTTCTAAGATGAAATCCAATCATCTGAATGCCTTCTCTTTGGGTCTGTCTGGTCATTCCATAGGATTATAGGATTTAGTGCTGAAAAGGCCTTTAGGAAGCTAAGGAGCTTATAAGTCTAGGTGGGGAGACAAGACACAGAAAGTTAAAAAATAATAAAAGAGGTGGCACAAAGAAGTATACCCCCCCGGTGCTGGGCTGGCAGCATAGGTGGTGGTCACTATGGGGGCACAGCAGAGGAAGTGATTGATTTCTCTGGGCTGGAGCCAAGCTCGGGCTGCCTCATCAACTGGGCTTCAGATGGAAGTAATCAGGCTAGTGCATGGGGGGGGGGCGGCAGGATTGACTTTATCACAAGGTCAAAAACCTGGGGTTTGGGGGAGATGCCAAAAGTTATCTGGCTAGAGTTCCCCAGCCCCTCCTCTTTTTATTTACCCTGTGTGTATGTACGTATAATATATCTATCTATCTATCTATCTATCTATCTATCTATCTATCTATCTATCTATCTATCATCTATCGTCCATCTATCTATCTATCTACCTATCTATCTGTCTGTCTATCGTCTATCTATCTATCTGTCTGTCTGTCTATCATCTATCTATCATCTATCTATCTATCTATCTATCTATCTATCTATCTGTCTATCTGTCTATCTGTCTATCTGTCTATCGTCTATCTATCTGTCTATCATCTATCTATCATCTATCTATCTATCTATCTATCTATCTATCTATCTATCTATTGAAACACACCCCTTGGTTTATATGTATTTGTTGACATGTTGTCTCCCCTATTACACTGTAAGCTCCTCGAGGGCAGGAAATATCTTTTGCCTCATTTTGTATCCCCAGCACTTAGTGCAGTGCCTGGAACATGGTTGGTGCTATATAAATGTTTATTGATTGTGTGGAATATGGTTCCTGTAGGGACATAATGGAGAACAGAGATGTTGAACCTCTTGTGGTCAGGAAAATTCCTGAGTAAAATAGAACAAGATTAAAATGTAACTAAGAAATGTTTAATAAAATAAATAAAAACACAATACAACATAGATAATGTTAATTTGTGGTTTTCTTAGTCAATATGCTACTGCAGGGATCTGTTTCTTTTTGAGTTTGACACTACTAATATAAAGTATAAAAGTGAAAAGGTTGTGAAAATGTCCGACAGGGTAAGAAGCTTGGACTTTATCCTGAAATAATGGGGAGCCATTAAAGGTTTTAGAGCAGGAGCAGGTGACAGAAATGGCGTTTCAGCAAGGCTTGATGAATGTAGGAGAATGTAGGAAAGAGGGAAAAGTTGGAGGCAGAGACACCAGCTCTAAGGGCCTTTGCAATATTCTGAGGCTATTCTCCAAGGATGGGGAACTCCCAACTGAGGAAGCTCCTTCTCCCAAAACAAATCAGCAGCATCTCTGCAAATTATAGTCTTAGACTTAGAGAGTTACCCAGAGCATGGAGAGGCTTTTCCCTAGGACAGTGTCAAAATGACAGACTATCCTTAGAAATTACATGATTTACCCAGTGCCAACCACCTAGTAAATGGCGGGGGCATCAAATCTAAGTCTTCTGGCTCCAAGTCTAACACTCTATTTTGTACCAAGTTATCCCTTCCTCTGAGGTCCTGCCCAACTCCAAATCTGTGATCCCATGCCCTTCTGAAGGTCATATTCCTGTAGACAGCTCATGAGGGCAGAGACTTTGTCTACTTAGGATGCTGGGCAGAGGTCATACCACCCCCCACACCCCAGCTCCCTTTAATATACTGTCTTCACCATCAGAATGTAAGATGCCTTGTGGGCAGGGGTGGTCTTTATTTCTATTTGCTTTTCCTATGCTTAACCCAGTGCCTGACACATAGTAAATTCTTGATAAATGCTTATTGACTTGCCTTGACTAGTAGGCATCTAATAAATGTTGACTGATTAGAATGGGATAATATATAGAAAGCTCTCTGCAAACATTAAAGCTCATAGAAGTATGAATCATAATAATTATTATTCTTAGCTCAATGCTTATAGTCCCTGGCCCAACACTAATTCCTTATAGACAGACACTTCATCAATTTTATCTGGATAAATTTGTTAGGAGAATAATCAGACAATAGAAATTGTAGAACAAAAATGGCGTGAGGCAGCGGTTCTCAACCTGTGGGTTATGTTCAATTTGTAACAATGAAAATATATCCTGCATATCAGATATTTACATTACGATTCATAATAGTAGCAGAATTAAGGTTATGAAGTAGCAATGAAAATAAATTTATGGTTGGGGGGGGTCACCACAACATGAGGAACTATATTAAAGGGTCACAGCATTAGGAAGGTTGAGAACTACTGGTATAAGGGAATGGGAATAAGCAGGTATACAGCACCTACTATGTGTCAAGCACACAGTAGGATAAGCGCTTTACAAATATTATCTCCTTTGGTTGGTATAATAGGTCAGTGAACTGGGAATTTAAGTCCCAATTCTCTAGTCAGGCAAATGATCTTGAGCAAGACCCAGGGGTAACCTGGGTAAAAGGTGGAGCCCTAGACCTGGAGTCAGGAAACCTTGAGTATGTAATAGGTGATTTATATATATATATGTGCATAGACATATATAAACACACAAATACACATGTACGCCTACACATACGTGTCCATACACACACAGAATTTCTGATCTACTCTAATTCCTCATCTTGCAAATGGGGAACCAGAGACTCAGAGCCTGGAAATGCCCTCCCAAGGCTCTACTATTAGATGGTGGCTGAGACAGGACCCAAATCCTCTGAATCCAAATGCAGAATTCCATTCCCTTGATTACACTCCTCATTCAATTTCATTCAGTAATAGTCAACACACACTTATTAATCAGCTGCTGAATGGAAGGGCTTATGCCAGGAACTGAGGATATAGTGGTCAAAATGTAACAGTGCCTGCCCTCAGGAGGCTTATATTCTATTATTGATGAAAACAACAGGCACCCAGGTGAGCAAAAACAAAGTGTATGGAAAGCAAACTGTGATTTGGGAGGGCAGTATGAAATGGGGGGTTTAAGATAGAGCATGCCAATGGCACATCACCCCCAGATTTGTCCACATTCATGGGCACCTGGATCTCCAAGTTTTTGGAGGAAAGCTTCTCACAGGCCTCAGAAGTTGGAAGGGCTCTGGCTTATTGTGAACAAATAGGGAGGGATATGGCCACCGACAGCCCTCCCAGAGTCCTCTTGAGCCCAGCTCTGATGATAACCTGCAATTCCTGATAACCTCTGTTAACTATGAACCCCAGGGGATCGGTGATTGAGAGTCCATTGAGACAGATGAGGGCTTGGCCATAGGTGAACCATTGAGACTACTGGCCTGTGTCTCATTTGGCACAACGAGGTCTATATTCAGATTGAGAAAATTCAGGGGGGCACCTTCCCTAAGTCATTGGATCCAGCTCCTTCATTTTACAGTTGAGAAAAGTGAGGCCCCCCTGGTGCCAGAGCAAAGTGACCCAGAAAAAATGCTCTAGGTGGGATTCTGTCTCAGCTTCCCCTATGACATGCACCTCATTAAGCTGTTTTAACCTTATGCTTACTGAATACAACAAGACGCCTATCTTACAATAGGGGAAACTGAGGAAGCAAAGGGAAGTGATTTCTCCCACAAAATGGGAGGATTCCATTTCAGCTTCTGAGCCCAGCCCCGGCCCTCTTCATCAGGACTCAGTTCCATCCACTAACTCATGAAAACTTGTGTGTTAAAAACTATGTTGGTTATTTTTATTACTAGCCTAAGTACAAGTCATGGAAAACCCAAATCCTATTAGATGCTCGCTAAACCTCTGAGCCCTATCTGCTGCTCCAAGCCCTCCTCCTCCCAGCCCTTATTCCATATGGGTGGGAAGAGACCGGCTTGTTCACCGCACAACAACAACGGCTCCCTGCTAATGTTTTTAATTTGCTGAACTATGTTCTAGCATCTCACGGGCTACTCTGAATCAGCCCCAGTGGGGACACTTGACTAGGGATAGTGCCCTAGAAACCTTTCCCTGATGGGGTCATGGAGCTCACGTTCCATCAGGAGAAAACATGGTCCTGAATAAGTATGTACAGGATACATACAAAATCATAGACTCACCAGAGGGGCCTCAGAGGACCCAATTCCCTCCTTTTACAGATGAAACAGCCCAGGGAGGCTCAGCCCTCCTGACTCTGAAGCCAGCTCACTACCACTTAGCCAAGCTGTTTCTCTCTGTAGTAAGTTTTACATATATATGTGTGTGTGTGTGTGTGTGTGTGTGTGTGTGTATGTATACACACATATATATATTTATATATGTATATATACATGCACACACGTGTCTTTGAGAACAAAACAAAAATGCACATTTATATATGCATATGTGTATAGACACATTTATATATGTATGTGTGTGTATATATAATATGTACACACATACCAGCCTTCCAGCTTGTGTAGACACACCAATAACGTGGATATATTCATCATTACCATTTTAATTTTTATTACTCTGATTACTTGGCTCTTAACCTTTCGTGCCCCATCCCAGGCATTAGCCAAGTGGATTATGACCTTCTGTTGCTGGGCTAAGAATAGCACACCTTAGACGTGTGCAGAAATTGATAATTTGTGAAAGGTCTTTACATCTGTAGTCTTGTCTGATTCTCCCAACAGTCCCATGAGAAAGGGAGGATGGGGATTAGACATTTTTTTGTTGTTATCTTTTATTTTTATAATGACCTTCATTTCCCAAATGAAGGAATATACTCTCCTCTTCCCCCACTCAGAGAGCCATCATTTGGAACAAAGATTTAAAAAGATGCAAGGGAAAAAAAGATACATCAGTGAAATTACCCAGTATGTCAATCTAATCCAACACTGTATGCAATGACCCAGACCCACAGGCCCCCACCTCTGTCAGGAATTATGCCTTTGAGCGTCTGTGATTTCGTTGGCAAGTTGACTACCTTTCTGTACTTTTTCAGACAGTTTCTTGAGTAAAAAGCAAAAACAAACAAAAAATCACCTAAAGTCAACCCTGTGGTCCTCGGGTGAGGGAGCTATGGTTCAAGGCTTTTCTGGTTTGGTAGGCTTGCAAAGGCAAGCACTCTCCACTGACAGAGGCTACTAGGGTGTCCTCAATGCCACCCTGAGACCTTAAAGCGGTGGTTCTCAACCTTCCTAATGCCATGACCTTTTAATACAGGTCCTCATGTTGTGGTGACCCCAACCATAACATTATTTTTGGTGCTACTTCATAGCTGTAATTTTGCTACTGCTATGAATCTATCTGATATGCAGGATGTATTTTCATTGTTACAAACTGAACATAACCCAGGTTGAGAACCGCTGCTTTAAAGGATGGACAGGAATAAAATGAAGAGTGTACAGAGAAGGGCAACCAGGAGAGTGGAGGACCTTGGTCTGCTCCATCTGACTATTGGCTGAGGGCAATGGAGCCGTTTCCCTCAGAAAGGAGAAGACTTAAAAATAGTGAAAGCTGTTTTTATAGTAACTGAAGGACAGTCACTTAGAAGAGGGGTTAGATTTTTTCTACTTGGTCCCAGAGAACAGAACAAGGAGCCCAGAAGTTACAAAGAAGCAAATTTCAGTTCGATGTAAGAAAAAAAATTCTCTAACGATGAGAGCTGTCCCAGAGTGAAACAGGCTGCCCCACAAGCTGGTGGGCAGCTCCCTACTTGAGCCCTTCATAGGCTGAATGATCATTTGCTAGTAATCAGCAATTCTGGGCAATTCCTGTTCTTGTGTGGATCCCACTGGGGGCCCTCCAGATGCTTTCTCATACTGAGATTCTCTGATTCTGATGTTGGTGGACCAGAACAAGGATTATCATTCCCATTTTACAGACTGGGAAAATTGAGTCTCAGAGCCACAAAATCCACAGTCATATGACTTGGAAGTAAGAGAGGTGGAATTTGAACAATAATTTCCTGAATCCCTGTCTGGGCCTCTTTTCCCACCAGATTACGCCAAATTCAATCAGGCAACATGCATTTATTAAACACCTACTTTGTGCTGGAAATAAAAAGACAAAAAGACGTTCCTTGCCCTCAAGGACCTTATATCCTGTCAAATGAAATTTTATTTATATATACATATAAATGGATATACATACATATGTATATGTATATATGTATGTATGTATATATATACACATATAATTGATAACAAGGTGGTTTTGGTGGGGAAGATATTTAATGGTAGATCAGGAAAGGATTAATGGAGGACAGGAGTATGTGAACTTGATTTTTTTAAAAAGATTTTGATGCCTTTGGTTTCCTTGGCAATCCTATGCCTTTTATTTTGTATATTTAAAAACATTATTCTTTTTGTGAAAGGCTTTACCAAAAGGGTCCAACACACACACACGTTAAGAACCTTTGACACAGAAAGTGTCACTTAAGATGCTTTTTGAAGAAAATTAGGGAGCAAAGAGGGAGTGTCCTCCAGTCATGGAGGATGTTATAGAGGTGGAGGGTAGAGTGTTTTGTGTGAGGAATAGTAAGAAGCCAGTTTAGATGGGACAGGAATTGCCTAGTTATAGGGCAGGTATCAGAAAGAGACAACGTTGGAATGGCACCAGTGTAGGACCAGGTAAACATGAGGTTCAAATTCCATGTAGAGAGTGAGCTTGGCTCCTTAGCTGAGGGGGCATTGCCTCATTGAAAGCTAACTCTTCCAGGGTCACTGGCTGGCAGTAGAGGGCATTGAGAGCCCCAAGTCTGCCCCAGTGAAGGGAAGGTACAGATAAGGTCTGGTCTATTTGTCTCCCTGGCAGGGACCCCTGCCCTAATAACATTTAGCTGTGTGAATGCTTTAGTAGAATGTTCAGGCAGCATTCCTCAACCACCAGCCCCTTTCACTTGGCCCACGAATGAATCCCAGGAATTTATTCACACACACATCCTGCCCCTGTAGAACGGGCCTGAGAGAGAATTATGTTTGCTTCCAATTCAACATTATCAAGGATTCTAGACTCGTTATGTTTTTCCTTAAAAACCATTCCCAACTGCAAACGTCCCTCTTTCTGAGGTTCTAAAGCTCAGTTATCACAGTGGAAAGAAGTCAGATGATCTGGGTTCAAATCTCACCTTTGAAGATGCCAAGCTTGGTTGGCCTCTGACCTCCCAACTAGCCTGCCCTGATCTTGACCCAGATTGGGCCTTCACCATCTCTGACATGAAATTTCAATAGCTTCCTAATTGGTCTCTCCGCCTGTCTTCCCCTTTTCAATTCATCCTCTGCACAACTTTCCAAGGTGATTTTCCTACCGCATGGTCCTGACCGTGTCACTCCCCTGCTCAAGAAGCTTCAATGGCTCCCCACGGCTTATAAGGACTTATTCCCAGTCCAGGGATTGCGGCAGGTCTCAAGACATGAGTCTGCAGGAGCTTCATGGGAAATAAGTTTCTCCTTCAGGGGGAGGAGTTGGTGGGCCAGGCAGTGCTGCTCCTGATGGCTAGATCTGAGTGTCCTTTTCCAATCTCCCCATCATGCTAACAGATCATCCTGGGGGAGACACATCCCGTGAAAGGAGAAAGAGATTATTAGCCAGTAGATAGAGGGTTGGATCTGGGGTCAGGAAGACTGACCTCAGACATGTCCTAGCTGTGTGACCCTGGGCAAGTCACTTAACCCTGTTTGCCTCAGTTTCCTCATCTGTAAAATGAACAGGAGAAGGAAATAGGAAACGACATCAGTGTCTTTGCCAAGAAAACCCCAAATGGGGCCATGAAGAGTCAGACAGGACTGAAAAATGACCGAACTACAAAAACCCGCATGACACTGGACAAATTGCTTAACTTCTCCAGCCACAGCTTACTCACGTCTAAAGTAAAAAGGCTGGAACCAACTTTTTCCAGATCTAAATCTACAGGCCCATGGGTTCTGTCCAAGCCAACAACTGCTGAGTCTTTACTGACCATAGCACTGCCCTAGGCACTAAAGGGGGAGAGAAAGGTCACCTGGGTCATAGAGTTAGAAGGGACCTCAGAGGCCACCAGGTCCAGTCTTCATTTTACAGGTGAAGAAACTGAGTCATAGATAAGGCAAGTGACTTGACCAAGATCACACAGCTTATGTGAAGTGAGACTTGAATCCAGAACTTCCTGACTGTAAGGTGCAGCGCCCTATTCACGCTGCCGGGGATAGGGAACCTGCAGCCTCTATGAGGACCTAAGGGGTCATACATGGCCTGGAGGCCACAGGTTCCCCATCCCTGCTTGACTAAGCCATACATGAGGAAATTAAAGCCTAGCAGCTCAAGGTCACACAAACCGTAAAGGATGGGGCTGGGCCTAGAACTCAGATCCTAAGCTTCATCCTGCTCCACCTGGCTGCCTCCCATAAGACACATAACAGTCTCTGCGATAGAGCAGTTCCCACTGGGATGAGTGGGAGGGAAGGCATGGGCACATTCCCAGATTTAGCAATCCTTTCAATTTTCAAATACACTCCCTACTCCTCAGTGGAAAAAACACAACTCTTTCTGGAGGGTTTCAAATGCAAGCATCGGCTTCATGGGCCCAGGGCAGGTTAGCTGAAGAGGCGGGAGATGGAGCTGTGCTCCAGGCCCCTTGAGCAGAGGTCAATGGCACCAAGGCAAAAGGGCAGCTGGGTGTTTGTTGTGGGGCATGCAGACAAGGAAGGATCCTTGCCACTGGAGTGGAAAAGACTAGGCAGTCTGCCATTCCCCGGGAGACGCAGCTTCGACTAAAGCCAATTAGATGCCGGGCATCTTTCTGGGGAGGCGAGCCTGGTTACACACAATCTGTCTCCCTTGCTTGCTCGCCTTCATGCTCGCTCCCCGGTTAGGCCAGATCAAGGGCGGAGGGGAGCGCCCTTCCGGGCCTGGTTCTTTAGAAAAGTGGCAGCTGTTTCATTTTGGCTAGAGATAAATGATCCTTTCTCATTTTCAATTACATCTTCCTCAGCCCCCACAATGCCTAGGGAAGGCTCCTCTTGGGAAGACTCATGACCTACTGAAAAGAGAGCCCTGAGGGGGTGGGGAATCAACCCTCAAAAGGTGCCGTGTGCACAGTAGGCCCTTTGGAAATGCTTGTCGGATTGACTTGAGTGACACTGATGGGGAGGTTTGATGGGCCTCTACTGTCCCCTATTGCTCTATATCAGTCAGGATGAGGTACACTGCCAGGTAGAGGACCTGAGTTCAAATCCTCCCTCTGATTTTTTTTTCTTTTTGGAGGGGGGAGGTTAGGGCAATTGGAGTTAAGTGACTTGCCCAAGGTCACACAGCTAGTAAGTGTTGAGTGCCCGAGGCTGGATTTGAACTCAGGTCCTCTTGACTCCAGGGCTGGTGCTCTATTCACTGTGCCACCTGGCCACCCCTCCCTCTGATTTTTACTACCTGGACTTGGACAAGTCACTCAATGCCCTGAGCCTCAGTTTCCTCATCAGTAAAATGAGGTCATATAGGCCTCTGAGTTCCCATTCGGGTTTGGGCAGGATCTGTTATCCCATGACCCGCATTCTTTTCATTACCTTTCAGGGGAATAATAACAACAGCTAATATTTATTAAGCACCTACTATGCGCTAGGCATTGTGCTAAGAGCTTTACAATCACTCTCTCATTTGACCTTCACAACAACCTAGGGAGGAAGATGATGTTATTATCCCCACTTTACAGATGGGGAAACTTCCAGGGTCACAGAACTAATAAGGGTCTAAGGTTTGATTCAAACTCAGGTCTCCCTGATTCTAGACCCTGAGCTCTACCCACTGTGCTAAAGGTCCCATACTTTGGGTGAACCAACCTGATTCCTTTTATTCACTCAAGAGGAAGGATGCAGAATCACTGAATCTGATCATCAAATTTTCTGTTCAGTTCTGGTTTTTTCAGCAAGAATGCTTGAAAGTCCTCCACCTCACTGAATCACCATATTTTCCCCTGGAATAATATGCTCAATTTTGCTGGGTAGTTGATTCTTGGTTTTAATCCCAGCTCCCTTAATCTTCGAAATATCGTATTCCAGGCCTTTCGATCCCTCAGTGTAGAAGCTGCCAGATCCTGGGTTATCCTGATAGTGCTTCCGCAAATGGTTTTCTCTTGGCAGTCTGTAATATTTTCTCTTTTAACTGGATATTCTGGAACCTGGCAATAACATTTCTAGAAGTTTTCTTTTGGGGATATTTTTGAAGAGGCGATTGGTGAATTCTTTCAACTTCTATTTTGCCCTCTGATTCTAAAATATCAGGGCAATTTTCTTTGAGGATTTCTTGAAGGATGTTTTCCAAGTTCTTTTTCTGGTCATGGGTTTC
>CM053594.1:30755142-30771390 GCA_028646575.1 Pseudocheirus occidentalis | reverse complement strand
TCCTTCCTTCCTTCCTTCCTTCCTTCCTTCCTTCCTTCCTTCCTTCCTTCCTTTCTCCCTTCATTCCTTCCTTCCTGATACCAATCCCTCACAAAGTTTACAATCTAACAGGGCAACCTCACGTGCACCATGGAAGGACAGAAAGAATGTCAGTCCCTGAACTGAGTCACAGAAGCCTTGGGTTTGAATTCTGTCTTTCTTACTAGATGTGTGGCCCTGGGCAAGTCACTTGACTTCCCTTTGTCTCCCATTCCTCATCTGTGAAATGGAGGCAGGGCTAGTCCTGCTCCTCACCTCACAGGGCTGCAGAGAAAGTCATCGATGACCCTTAAAGAGTAATAGAAGCAGAAGATCTTACAGGGAGCTGACAGACCCAGTGAACCGCGCTGCCCAGCATTACAGGCTAAGGGCACATTGTGGCCATGCTGGCATCCCCCAGCATGCGGGAGGCCCTCAGGAGCCCTCTGCCAAGGTGTCTGTGGACATTCTTAGCCCACGAGACCATGGTCAAGGCTTTCACTGTGGGCCTCAGTGTCCTCATCTGTAAGATGAGGGGTTGAGACTACATCTTAAGATCCCGTATCCGAGGAAAGGGGGACATTGCCGTCCTCTGACTGACCACCAGACTCATCAGGATGGCCCCAGCGTTAGAAGATGTTCTGCCTGCCTGGGGGTCCCACCGCTGCACAGATCTTGAGGTAGAAGGGACCCCAGGGTAGTTTTGATCTTGATCAGATGGCCGGTCAGTAGGGAGCCATGGAGGCTTCTGGAGCAGGGGAAGGGGGGGAAACGGCATTTTGAGAACATTGGCCTGGCAGAATACAGAGAACCGAGACTCGTGTTTCCCGAGCAGCCTCCAGATTTTGTTTCTTCATCTGGAAAATCAGGGGGTTAGACTAGGCGATAATAAATGCTAATATTTATATGGTGCCTTATGGTTTGCAAGATGCTTTTACAGACATTATTTCGCTCAGTCCTCACAACAGCCCTGGGAGGTAGGAGCTATGATTATCCCCATTTTACAGATGAGAATACTGAGGCTGAGGGAGGTTAAGCCACTAGCCCCGGGTCACACAGCTCTTGTCCAAGTCCTAGTGATCCTTAGCACTGAGCCCCAGCACACAGTAGGCACGTAATAGAGACAGGAAGACACTCGTTTTATTTTATTCAGCTGGACACTTGGAGTCCAAGCCTGCTGACTTTTCCTGGGTAGTTTCATGTAAATAAATACTAGGATTTATGCAAAAGCTCAAACATACAAATGCCATGTCCTCAGACTTCCTGGGACCAATCAGGGCTGACTGTCCCCTTGGAGCCAGGAGTGGTCTCAGAACCTGCCGGCTGTCAGCTCTCTGTCCGCCGGCCTGTCCCTCGGCCTCCCCCACCACCGAAGTAGCAAACACGCTCACTGGCCGGTAACTAGATCCCCGGCTAAGGCCCTTGGCCTGCTGGGGAGGCACGTTCCAGGGTTTGGGGTTTGGCTCCGGCTTCTCGTAACCTTGAGCTTCTCTTAATAGCCCAGAAATCTATTTCTGGCCCTCGTGGTTCTAGTGTTAATGCCCAGCCCCGGGAGAATGCCGCCTGCTAAGTCGGCCTCTGTCCAGAGACGGCCCCAAACCGGTTGGCTTTGGTGCGGCCCTGCGAGGGGGATGAGGAACACGTGCGTCTGGACGGGCCCCCACAGAATTTAAAGAGGCAGAACTTATCCCTGGACCCCCGGCCCCTACCCCTGCCAGCTGATCTCCTCCACTCCAGAAAAGATAGCCCCTTTCTGACACTCTCCTCTTCTCCGCTGTAAGGGGGTCACTTGCCTCTGTCTCTCCCACCAAGGGCAGGTTCACTTTTGTTCTCCTCCTCATCTCTAACTCTGGGTCAGAAATGAATGAATGAATATTTGTAAAACACCGAGGACGGTGCCTGGCCCATAGTAGGTACTTTAAGATGCTCTCTCACCCACTCCTCCCACTGATGGCAGCATGGAGCACTGACCGTCAGAAGAGAGAGCTTCATCTCCAATACTCACTTGATAAATTGGGCCAGTCCCTTAACCTTCCTGGACCTCAGTTTCCCCATCTGTCAAATGAAGAGGTCCCACCAGCTCTTGATCTCATGGTCCTGGAGGAGCCCAGATTGAGCGATGCTTATCACAAACAAGTGAATCTCTCATTTCAGGGCCCTGAGCACCCAGGGGTGGTTACAGGCTGGCTGCCTGATGGTCATGAAGGCCTGGAACATTGGTGAATGTTGAGGTGCACACACTTACCTCCCTGATGAGACCTCACCCCCATCCCTGGGGCTGAGTCCATAGGGGTTAGAGGAGCAGGGAAAAGAACAGAACAGGAAGGTGCTAGAACCGGCTCCTCCTGAACCTGCGACCCAACCACATCCTGTCACCTACAGGACTTAACTGTGGGCCTGCAAAACACACACTTTCTACTTCGTGCAAAGGCAGAGTCTCCCTGCCCAGGCTTATTTTACCCTAGTCCCTCTCCTGTGACTAGCCAAGCCTACTGGCTGCTCCTCAAACTCAGATTTTTCATTTTCCACCCCCATTTTTTGCAAGGCAGTCCCTTAGGCCTACAATTCACTCAACCTCCTCCTTAGGCCTTAGAATTCCTGGCGGCATCCAGAGCAGGATCCAAGTGCTGCTTCTTCCAGAATGCCTAGAAAGGCAGAGTAGTACTTAGAGTCAGAGGCCAGGGTTCAAATTCTGACCCCACTGCTTCCTAATCTCTCTGGGCCTCAGTTTATTGATAAAGTGAAGGGGGAGAGGACTAGGAGCCTTCGAGGTCCCTTGCTGTTCTCAACCTATGATTTTCCCCAACTTATTCTCTTTCCCTTCTTCAAATCCCATATGCTCTAGAAGAATGTAAGCTTCTTGAGGGCAGGCGGTGGGAGGGGGGGGGGTTTCCATTTTTTTTCTTTGCATCCTCATCTCCTGCTTTATCAGAGTTCCCCATGCCATAAGAGACCCTCAGTAAACGTGTGCTGAATTGCATTCACTGCTTTACACTCAGTGGAAAACTGTAAGGGAGAAGGAATGAGGAGGCCTCCCCATTCTTGCAAGGAAGCTGGCCCTGGTCCTGGGCAGCAGCTGCTCTGAGTTAGGCTCCTGCCTTCCTCCCCCCACAGGGACATTTTTCTGTGGTTCCCTCATTTGAATGGGAAGTAGAATGCACATTTTTATGAGCTGGGGCACACCCACAGGGCACTTGTCCCCCATCTCCCCACAGGCTGACTGCCCAGGTCTGGGCCCAGCTCTGGAGGGAGAGGAACTCACTTACAAATAGAGGTTTGGAACTGGGGCCATGTTGTTGTTGGCGGGGCCTGCCATGGAGCTGGTTGGATAGGATGAGGCCAGCTGCCCCGGGGCTCTCAGAGAGCTCAGCCGTAGCTGGGGGAGTCATTTCCCCCAAGGGTGAGTCTGCTGGTCTCTCCTTTCCTGGTGACTCACTCTGGGTCATAGAAGACAGTATTTATGCAGGCCTTGTTGTACTCCATGGGGGATTTTCATGATTTTCATTTTTCTTATGAAAAAAAAAAAGACAGGATACTTGGCCTCCAGGAATCTCTGGCTTTCTTCAACAGATGGTCAAGACCTTTCCTTTAAAAAAAAAAGTTTTATTAATGCTCTTTTTAAAAAAAATGTTGTAGCCACATCCCAATAAATGGCCATATCTGGTAATGTCTGCCCCCTTCCATAGTGAAGTCCACATCTCTGCTGAGAAGCCAGAGGCGTATTTCACAAAGTGGTCACTGCAGTAATTAGAGTTCTGGAGTACCAGGCCCTTTCTGATCCCCTAACTATGAGTGGGCAGCTGGGTGGCACAGTGGGCAGAGTCAGGAGGACCTGAGTTCAAGTCCAGCCTCAGGTGCTTACTAGCTGTGTGACCCTGGGCAAGTCACTTAACCCTGTTTGCCTCAATTTCCCCATATGTAAAATGAACTGGAAAAGCGAATGGCAAACCACTCAGTATCTCTGCCAAAACAAGACCCCAGATGGGATCACTAGGAGCCAGGCGTGACTGAACAGGTATGAGTACTCTTTCTAACTTGAAATTATTTTGTGTTCATTTACTTCTGTGTTTTATTCCCATAATGAAACGGTCAACAAGCATTTATTATGGCTTTTCTCAGGCACTGTGCTAAGAGGTAGGAAGGGGAAAAGCACAGTGCCTGCCCTCAGGGAGCTTACTTTCTGTGGGAGGAGACCACTTGCAAATAACTAGGAAAAATACAAAAAATAAATGTTAAAATTTTAAAATTATGAGTGAGTGGAAATGCAAGGTGAGCTCAGTGGAATGTTAGCTTTTATTATCATTATCACTTTGAATAGCTGACTTTTGGGGTGCCCTGTGGAATACCTTCAAGGTCTCTAGCATCATTGAGGGCAGGCACTGCCTTCTGTCTCCCAAAAGCCTGCTACATTAAAAAAATTTTTTTAACCAGCCCTATGACTTCTTTTGTCCAAGGACCCCCACAGTGAGGAAACAATCCCACCCAACTGCCCTCCCTGACTTCATCGCGGTCCGGAGAAGTCCCCCATCCTGCTGGATTGCCACCTCTGAAACCCATAAACTCCCCAATACCTGCTGCCCCAGGGGCCCCCTCTCTCCTTCTGTTTGGAGAAGGTGGAGGGTGGAAATCTGAGACCTCCCAGGCCCCCCATTTAGAGAGGAGGCCCAGGGCAGCCATTTCATCATTCACCACTGGGCAAACCATTCTCTCCTATACCCATCATCACCCTACACCATCCCCCCAGTTGGCACCTCTCTCTTTCCCCTGTAGGAAAATCTTCTCACGAAAGGATCTGAAATTCATTTGTACTAAGATATCAGTGTCTGATAACATATTACATGGTTTGTCCTCCCGGGGATATTTTCATTTTCAGAGGGATCAAAGTCTTATGCTGAAGAATGAATCACTAATGGTGAAATTTCAATTATCAGTCAGCCAGGAGAAAAAATTTTTAGGGGGGAGAGAGGCTGAGAAAGGGGTATAGGGCTGCCCAGTCCCTTGAAATCTTTCTGTAGAGGTGGCGATTTCTTACCTATTCAGGTAAGTCTGTCCCTGATGAAGAGGAAGATTGACACATGGGAAACAGATTTGCAGCTTATGATTTTCTTGGGCAAACTACTTTCCCTTTCTGGGGGTCTGGATGAGGTTGCACCAGTTGATCGCTAGTGGGATGGTGCAGTGGTTAGAGCATTGGACGCAGATTCAAGAAGACCCCAATTCACATCCAGCCTCAGACATTTTTCTTGCTGTGTCACACTGGGCAATTGGGGTCAGCCTCAGTTTTCTAATCTAGAAAACGGGGCTAATAGCATCTCTTTCCAGGAAAGGATCGGAGGAGATAATATATGTAAAATGCTTTATAAGCCTTAAAATGCTATTTAAATGCTAATGATTAATTAAATGCTATTATTAGCTATGCTATTATAATAACTAATTAGATGGTACACTGGATAGAATGCCAGGACTAGAGTCAGAAAGACCTTGGTTCAAAGCCAGACTTAGACACTAGCTGTGTGACCTTGAGGAAGTCACTTGATCCTCTTTGCCTCAGTTTCCTCATCTGTAACATGGGGATAGTAGAGGCTCCTATTAGCTGTTGTTATTATTATAATGCATGTTTTAATAGCTTACTTGTGGGATACCCTATAAAATATCTTTTAAGATCTCTTCCAGTAGATTGTGACACAGAGTAGGCATTTAATAAATGTTTCTTGATTGACGGATTACAGTTCTAAACCAGGATTTTGTGACTTCCTTTGTTCTTGGCTAGCCACTTAGGAATGCCTGCCCCGCTTTCCTCAGAAGATCGTTCTGAGATGCAGGTGCATTAAGGGATGGAAATAAAGGGGCTTCATTGTCTAGGAAGCTCCATGCTGATGATGTTAAGGGTAGGCTGTTCAGTAGCATTATAGCTGAGACATTCCACTTCTCTCAGGTTGAGTTTCTGCATCTGGAAAATGGGTTAACAGCCCATGGAGCACCTTCTTCACATGAGGTCAAGTCCACAAAGTGCTTTGCAAACTACAAAACCTGTGCAAATACCTGTTCATCATGGCCATTGTCATCACTTGTCAGTGCCTTGTTCCTCTGTCAGGATTTTTCGACACCTCAGGGTGTTCCTTGGTGCTCTCCTCCTCAGCTAGAGTGGAAAGAGCATTAGGATTGGAGTCAGAGGACAAGGATTCAAATCCTGCAGCTGCCACCCACCTGCTGCCTTGAAGGTCTTCCCCGGGCTCTTTCGGCTTCCTTCAAGGCTCACCTCAAATCCCAACTTTTTGTAGTGTCTAATTTTTATCTTATTTTTTTTTAGTCATTTTAATTTATTTATTTTTAACATTTTTTTAAATGTTCAAGTTCCAAATTCTCTTCTTCCCTCCGACCCCTCCCCCACCCATTGAGAAAGCAAGCAAGATGATGCCAATTATTCATGTGAAATCATGCAAGACATATTTCTCTATTAGTCATAGTGCTTCCCCCACCAAAAAAGCAAGAAAAATACTGGAAGTGAACAAAGTCTGCTTGACTGTGCATTCGGAGCTCATCAGTTCTCTCTGCAGGCTCCCTCTGTTTCCCTTTCTTCTATGATTTCTTACTATTTACTCTGTATATATCTTGTGTGTACAAAGATGTCTCCTCATGTGAATGTGAGCTCCTTGAGACTAGAGACTATGTAGTTTTCTCTATTTTTTCATCCCTAGCACCTTAGCACAGTGCCTGATACACAGTAGGTGCTTAATAATTATTGACTGACTATTTACTGTGTGACCTTGGACAAGTCATTTGTCCACAAGTTCATTCTCTGAGCTTCTATTTATTCCACTATAAAAAGAAAGGGTTGTAGTGCCAATGCAATATTCACACCACCCACAGTCACTATAAATATGCTTGCAGTATACCTGTGTGGTGCTGAATTACAAAGTATAACAGACTCTCCATACAGAAGACAGAAGCAAAACATTTACTCAGATGCCAGAAAACCAAATCCCCAAACCAGTAAGCCTATTCCATCATAATAACAAAGAAGTTAATAAACCACAACAACAGAGAGCCACAGCATCCTTTAGTCTTCCCACGAACCAACAAAAAAACCAACATTTACTCATAAGCCTGACTGACTCCCTCAGATGGGTTCTTTCCTCCTCCCAATCTAGCTGACTCTGACTCCCAGCTTCCTGTGGGCTTTACTCCACCCTTCAGCAAACTCCTCCTACTACAGGCTCCAGGTGATTACACTCAGCCTATTGGGGGTAGGGTTTATTTTCAAAGCAGAGAAGGTCTTCAAATTCCCTTAAGCTTATTAAGGGTAAGATCTTCAAATTCCCATTACCATTACAGGGGTTGATCTATTCTAGAAGACAGTTAATATCCCTTCCAGTTCTAAATCTATAATCCTCTGATTTTAACTACAAATATTATTAAGCACCTATTTTTTGCAAGGTACTATGATAGATTCTGAAAATGCAAAGGAAAAAAGCCAACCTCCTGATCTGAGGGAGCTTACATTTGACTAGTTCAACTACAATGTGAAGAATTTTAAAGGGGGAAAGAGCATTAACAGCTGGCAGTATCAGGGAGGGTTTCGAGAGGGAGACGACACCTAGGCTAAGTTTTTAAGGAAAATAAGGATCCTTAGAAGTGGTGAGCAATAAAGAGGGAGAGCATTTCAGCGGTGGAGGACAGTTTGTTTGAACTTATTAAGCTCTCAATATATGCCAAACATCCTGGGGATTAAAAAAATACTTCCTGCCTTCAGATAAACCCAGAAAGGTGGGTTGGTGCCAGATAATAGATAATATAGGATCTTCAAATCCACAATGAGGAGTTGAGGCCAGATAACAGATAATATAGCATCTTCAACTCTGCAATAAGGAAGAGGCAAATAGGAGCCACTGAAGATTTTAGAGTAGAGCAGTGACCCCTTGGGATGCTAGCTTTGTAGAAGATAGGTTGGAGAGGGGAAAGAATGAGAGCTGCATGAAAAATTAAGAGCTTCTTAGCAGTCCAAGCAAGAGGCGGTGATGGCCTTAACTAGGGGGTGTGTGAGGACTGAGTTACTCGAGAGTTACTAACAAGAACAACTAAGGACTATGGATCTTCTTCTTTTTTTGCTTTTTGGAGGGGGAAGGCAGGGCAATTGGGGTTAAGTGACTTACCAAGATCACACAGCTAGTAAGTGTTAAGTGTCTGAGGCCACATTTGAACTCAGATCGTCCTGACTCCGGGCTGGTGCTCTATTCACTGCACCACCTGGCCACCCCCTCCTTCTTTTTTCTGATCTTGGGTGTCCGGCAGATATGAAGAGCAGGAAGAATTTTGTCCTAATCTGCATTTGAGTGTTTGATGTTTACTTTTCCCCATGGCCAAATAGTTGCTATTTGTCTTCAGTGTTTGGGCTGGTCTTCTTAGGAGAAAAGGTAACAGCCATCTGCGATTGAGCTTGCGTTATACTCTGGGTTAACCTTAACAAAATGGAAGTGGAGTCTAGATGTAAAAACAAAAAATGGAAAGGAATCATCTCCTCCGTCTGTCCAACCTGTTCCACACACAAGAAAGTTTCCCCATAAATCGTGAGCTCCTTGAGGGCAGGGACTGTCTTTTGCCTCTGTTTCTCCAGTGCTAAACACAATGCCTAGCACACTCAGGATGTTTACTATATGCTTGGGGCAGCTAGGCGGCTCATTGGATAGAACACCCAGACCTGGAGTCAGGAAAACCTGAGTTCAAATCCAGCCAGACACTTATGCTATGTGACCCTGGGCAAGTCACTTAACCTGTTTGCTTCACTTTCCTCACCTGTAAAATGAGCTCGAGAAGGAAATGATGAACCACTCCAAGATCTTTGCTAAGGAAACCCCAAACAGGGTCACAAAGAACTGGAAATGACTGAACTGCAGCAATACATGACCGCTGACATTGAGGAAAGGCTTTAACAGGCTAGGACGGTGAGCCAAATAGAATGAGACGAAGTTTAATCAAGATGAATGTAAAATCATACTCATGGGTGCTACAGGAAGAGAAGGTACACAGAGACAGCGGTTGTTCTGACAGAGATCTGGTGGGGGGTAGCAGAGAACAAACTCTATCTGAGTCAGCTACGTGGTGCAGCAGCCAGAAAATCCTCCCTGGGCTTTATTCTCACGGATCTTGTGCTTCACTCAAAGAGACCAGACTGAGCGTGTCCATCCAGCTCTACTCTGCCTTCCTCGGGGCTCACCTGGTGTTCAGTTCTGGGTGCCGTAGACCAAGGGGGCAGAGGCTGGAGAGTGGACAGTTCCCAGAAGAACAGCCTGAGGGTTGAAGGCGTCTAGTCTATGTATCTCAGCAGGATTGACTGAAGGAGCTGAGGGTCTATAGCCTGGAGCAGAGAGTAACCAAGAGGGAGATGTGGTCCTTGAAGGCCTGTTGTCTGAAGCTGGGCTTAGCTTTGTTCTGCTTGACCCAAGAAGGCAGAACCAGGAGAGATGGTAGGAGATTCAAATAGACCAATATAGGTTAGATGGGGGGACTATTTCACCTTCGTCCTTGTGTCCTTAGAACCTAGCATATAGCATCTGGCATCTGGTGAGTATTTAGTAAATGGTTGTTGAGTTGATCACAAATCTAATCTCAAAGGTCTTAATTTAGGAGAGAGAAAATTCCTTTAATTTCATAGAGCAGTGGTCTCCAAATTGGGGGTTGGGATCCCTTGGGGGGTTGCCTTACCCAAAGAGGGTATGATCAGCCAATTGGAGGGCGAGAAGACAGGTTCCCATCCCACCCTCTCAGTGATTGCCAGTCACAAGACTTGTCTCCTATTGTTCAGCCTTCATTCTTAAAAATGACCAGCGACATCAGGAGGGTGATGTCTTGACTTGGAAGTTAATTAAATGTAAGTGAGGTAGAACCATGCAAGGTCATCAGCCTCACTCCTCCAAGGTCATCTGAGTTCAGGGGCAAGACATAGGTCAGGACGACTGGAGATGACCCTGGATGCAGTGGGAGACCATGGCCTCTGCTACAGTACTTCCCAGGTATCATTTCATCTGAGAAGACACCTAACCATCCTTTACCTCAGTGAGACTTGTTTTTTTTGGGGGGGGGTTGCTTTTTGGAGGGGGCAATTGGGGTTAAGTGACTTGCCCAAGGTCAAACGTCTAGTAAATGTTAAATGTCTGAGGCCAGATTTGAGAGCTTTGTCTTTAATGTAACCTCAGCCACCCTCGTCCCCCAATACCCTGCCGCTCACCCTTGCCCTTTGCTGTCCAAATTGCCAACCTCCCTTCTTCTAAGTAGTTATAACCTGAACTAACTACTACTCACAGGTGCCATGGAGAAAGTTCTGCCCCCACTCTCTGATGTCCGCATTACTTCATGACGATGGCAGGTGTCCTCTCGGAGGATGGGAGGGAACAGGTAAGAGCTCTGTCCCCTCTCTTTTTGTTTTGTGAGTCCTAGATGAGCTTGTTGGGGATGAGTTGTGATTTTCATCAAGGATTTCATTGCATTATCTTTCCCCCAGGTAGTAATAGTATTGGTAATAGTAATAACAACAGAAATAATATGTATACAGCATTTAATATGTGCCAGGCACTGTGCTTTACAATTATTCTCATATGATCTTTAATATACAATAACAGATATTGACATTATATTTATTTATTATATATTATATTTGTATAATACTCAGTGTTTATATTTATCAGGCAGCTAGGTGGCACAGTGGATAGAATGTTGGCTCCGGAGTCAGGAAGACTTCTCTTCCTGAGTTCAAACCTGGCCTCAGACACTAGCTTTGTGACCCCGGGCAAGTTGCTTAACCATATTTGCCTCAATTTTCTCATCTATAAAGTGAGCTAGAGAAGGAAATGGCAAATCATTCCTGTGTCTCTGGACCCCCATCAGAGTCACAGAGCCAGACACGATGGAAAAACAACTCTACAACAGCAACATTTATGCAGCCTTTAAAGTTTATAAAATGCTTTACTTAAATTCATTCACTTTATTTTCACAATACAATATCCCTGGGACATAGGTGCTATTATTATCCCTATGTTACAGATGAGGAAACTGAGGTAGACAAGTTAAATGACTTGCCCAGGTTCACATAGCTAGCAAGTATCTGAGGCAGGATTCAAACTCAGGTCTTCCCAGCACTTTACCCACTGCACCATCTAGCTGCCCCAAATAAGATGAAATGAACTAGGGATAAATGCAAAGTCTCAAACATTGGGTTCAAAGAATCAATTTCTCTAGTACAAGATGAGGGAAGTACAGTTGGCCAATAGTTTATTTGAAACAGCTCTAGGCATTTTGGTGGGTAAACACGGGCGTAGCTTACTCATTCAGAAAGTTCCATATGAGAAAACTGCATGCTAACAAAACTCAAGAAAGACAGCTCATTATGTCAATACATTAGAAACCTGTGATTTCTGCAGCAAGGGGAAACCCCCTGCACAGAGCACTTCGGTTTTGTAATTTAGAGAGTTGCCAGAGGCCCAGGGAAATTAAACGGTTTGTCTCTGATAACCCCCATTAAGTGCCTGAGATGGAATTGACCCTGGTGACTCCAGGCCCAGCAAGCCCCCAGGTCCCATGACACCACACTGCCTCTGCAGCGGTCTCATGTGATGGCCAGAAGGAATTGACCCTGGTGACTCCAGGCCCAGCAAGCCCCCAGGTCCCACGACACCACACTGCCTCTGCAGTGGTCTCATGTGATGGCCAGAAGGAATTGACCCTGGTGACTCCAGGCCCAGCAAGTTTCTGGGTCCTGTGACACCAGGCTGCCTCTGCCACAGTCTCATGTGATAACCAGAAGTGCTGATTCAATCCTAGGCTCCATTGAGAGGTTGGAGATCCACAGGGAGGGAGGTGAGAGTCGGGCTGGGTTCTCTCCAGGTCAGGTCTTTTCTCCACAACTCTGTTTAGTTCAACCACAGGTTAGGCAGGAAATGGATAGTAAAACTGGGCAATGTCCAGAGGAAGGGCAGGATAGGGCAAGGTTATGCCCTTGGAGCATCAGTTGAAAGATCACCAAGGTTGGCGAGCTTGAAGAGGAGAAGATTTAGGAAGGATATGACAACCCACCTTCAAATATTTAAAGGACTGTCATCTGAAAGAGGGATAGACTTTTCTGTTTGACCCCATAGGGCAGAACCATGAGGTCACAGAGAGAGTTATGTAGGCTTCCTGTTGGAATGACTTGCTAAGAATTGAACCTGTCCAACCATAGAATAGTCTGCCTCAAGAGCATTCCCCCTTCCTAGAGATATCCAGTCCAAGGTTGGAAGTCCACCTTGTCCTACATTCTCACCCTGATACACATCCTTCTGCCATGCTTGCCTCTTCCCATTGGTGAGTTCCCTCTAGGGCCGCCATTTTGTGCCCTGGCCTAGGTGGGCCATGCTTAATTCTCCTCCAAGCTCTATCCTCTAGACTGAGGAGACCCCCCATCTCCCCCAATTTCCACTTCTCATCTCCATTGTGTGTGTTGTTTTTCCCTATTAGAATGTAAGTTCCTTGAGGACAGGGACTATCTTTCTTTTTGCTTGTATCTCTATCCTCAACCCTTAGTGTAATGCCTGGGCCATGGCACACTTGTTGCCTAACAGACTTTCTGCCCCGTAGGTTGTCCAGGGGACTCCATTTTAAGACTCAGTTGGGCCAGCTGGTCCATAAGGTCCCTTTGAGCTGTGAGTTTCTATAATTTTTGCAAAATTGATAGGTAAACCTGTGTGAGCAGATAAGGTAGGAATTATAGAAAGAGAAGAAAATAGGGCCCGTGATGGCTTTGGGGGACAGGAGTCTAGCCCCCATGCCTGTGATCTGCCACCTCCCCCCCCCTCTGCCTCTTTTAATCCCACACTTTCTTCAAGCCTATGGGTCACTTACAGGAGGATGTTCCTAATGCCCCTCTCCCCAGGTTGTTAGCATCGTCCTCCCCAAATAACATTGGATATATTTTATATTCCCTCATTTGAGTACAAGTTCTTCATTCCCACTGGAATATGACCTCCTTGAGCGCAGGAACTGCATCAGTTTTTTTTGGTCTAGTTTAGTATCTCACACATAGGATGCACTTGCTGAATTCTTGATGAATGAATAAATGAAACGGGGCAGATGGTCATCACATCTGAGATGTTTCCTTCTGGGTTGGTGCAGGTTGGTGTCTATAACCCACAAACTGGGATGAGTACTGAGATGCCTCAGTTTCCCTGTCTGTAAAATATATCCAGCTGGTCATGTCTCAGACATGGAGCTAGGGGCTGGGAGCAAGCCCCAAGCCTTCTTCCTGACTTGGGTTGAAGGAATATCTCACCTCCCCAAGAGCCAAACTCATGGTCAGAAACAGGGCGTGTAACAAACACCATGACTGTACCTGCCAGTTTTCTCTGGACAGCCCCCAAATCCTACTGTTAGTTCTTGGCTCTTCCCCCAACACCCTGTGAGTGGTTCTGCCTCCCCCTCCCACTGTTCTCCTATTCACAAGAACACAAATATATCTTACAACCTCAGTGTCCTCCCCAGGTCCTCCATCTCTCCTACCGCCCACATCCAATCTGGTGCCACCCCCTCATTTCTACCTTCCCAACATCTCCTCTGTGTATCCTTTCTCTCCTCTGACAAAGCCACCCCCCTCAGCCCAGACCCTCGTTCCCTCTGTCCCCACGGGCTCGCCTCCCTTCCTCTGGCCTCTCCTGAATCCACGCCATCTCCTCTTAGCTACCAGGATGATATCCCTAGCTCTTGGGTCTGACCATCAAGCCATAGCGCCCAGAGTGCTGGGTCTGGAGTCAGGAAGACCCGAGTTCAAATCCAGCCTCAGACACTCCCTAGCTGCATGACCCTGGGCTAGTGGCTTAACTTTGGCTTGCCTCAGTTTCTTCACTTTTAATAGATAAAGAATAATAAAAGTACCTACCTTTGCAGAGTTGTTGTGAGGATCCAATAAAAGGTTATTTGATATGTGTGTGTGTGTATACATATGCATGTATGTGTGTATAAGCATATACATATATACATGGGGTAGGGGTGCACATATATATATGTTAGCTATTACTAGTTGTTATTGAGCCATATTTTCAGTCATATCTGACACCCCATTTGGTTTTTTTTTGGCAGAGATACTGGAGTGGTTTTACCATTTTCTTCTCCAGCTCATTTTACAGATGAGGAAACTGAGGCACACAGGGTAAAGTGACTTACCCAGGGTCACACAGCTAGGAAGTATCTGAGGCTGGATTTGAACTCAGGAGTCTTGACTCCAAGCCTGGCCCTCTATCTAATGCACAACCTAGAAGCTACTATTATTGTGAAGGAGCTGAATGACTGTAAGCAGACATGGGCTACTCCAATGCCTTTTCCCTCCCACCCTTTATAGGCACCCTTTCTGACTCTCTCCTACCTATTCCCAGGTCCAGAGATGAAATTTGAAAATCTTCTTGGCTCCAAAATTCTTTCTGCTAGGTCACGCTGAATGAGCCCCAGACCTGGACCAAAGAGTCAAAGTCATCAAACATTTATTAAGTTGCCTACTAAGTGCCGGCCACTGACTGGGGATACAAAGACAATCACAAAGCATTCCCTGTTTTCAAGGACCTTACAGTCAGTGGGGAAGAAGAGTCACAAAAAGAAGCTGAGAAGTTGGGGGGGGGGGTCACCTGCAGGAGGGAGTAGACCACGACGTCCTGTAGCTGAGTGGGAAATGATCTGGAGAGGTGAGAGTTTCTGAAAGAGGAAGACCAGGAAAGTAGCCAGTTGAGAAGTGATGATGCCTGTGAAAGAGATAGCTCTGAAAAGTCTCATGTACAGTAATGACATAAGACAGATCCTGGCCCCAGCATCTGGAGCCCCGCCCAGCTATACCAGGACTCACCCTAACCTACTTCTTGGCATTCGTCCCATTGACTCTCAGTGTATGCTGAAGGTAAAGGGGTTCAAGGAGGACTAGCACCTCTGGTGTGAGGGCTGCTCATCCCCCTTTGGTGGCCACCTGACCTACCCAACTCTACCCTCTACCTCCAAGAAGCTGTAACATGTACAGTGGCCACGCTTTAGTAAACCATCTCGGCAAATGGGCTAAACTAGTTTGAGGGTAATCGATATCCATCATCAGAGAGTTGGGGGGGGTGTCCACCCCAAGCATATAAACACTTCTCTTAGGAGAATGGTGATATGAGAACAATTGGCCCCAAGGCCGTGAAGGCAGCTGAGGCCGGTGCTGTGAGGCGCTTAGAGCTTGGTCAGATCTTGAAGACGTCAAGGTCATCCACTGGGTCTCGGGCTATCACCAGTCATCTTGATTTTTATCCGGCCACTGGATTTTAATGACTCTGGAAGAGTGAGGCTGATGACTTTAAGCATCCATGCCTCACTTAGAGCCAATTCACACACAAGACGTTACTCTGTGATGTCATTGGTCCTCTTCAGAGATGAAAGATGAACAACATGCTTTCTCAATGCTTCCCCCTGGGTGACAAGCCATCCCTAGGAATTCTGCCGCCTGGGGCATCAGAAATTCAGTGTTTGTGTTGGGAGGGTTGTCTAAAGCAGGGGTACCCAAGCTTTTTAGTCCCTCTACCCCATGCCTTATATTCAGTATAAAGAGAAATAAATTCTAGAGTTTACCAAGCATATGCACATAAAGATATTAATTAATTAATAAAGAAAACTTTATTCAGTATATAACCTTGTTTTCAATAGCATTGCTACTTTGGGGATATTTGAAGTTGGAATTTAGAATATTCTTGTTCTTTCCTTGTACCCTCTTGTCAAACTTCTTGTACTCCTGGGGGTAGAAGTGCGCCCCACGTTAGTTAACAAGCCTTCATTGTGTCCTGTGTAGCAATGCCGTGTACATAATGAGGAACCCCTGGTCTCACATATGACCACTTCTATCTAGGTAGACCCGAGACAGCAGTCACGAGATTCAGAGTTTGAGGAACTTGGAGGCCAGAGTGTTTGAAGGGGTTGGGATGGGGAAAAACACTGTGAGTGACTCACTGCCGTTACTGACCTGGTAACTGAGGGACCTGGAAATGTGTATATGGAAGATACCCAAGGCCACAGTCCAAATCACAAGATTCAGTTCCAGAGTCGCTAGAATTTCAGATTTTCTCCCCTTCCTCCCCACCCCCTACCCCTGCCATGGTGGCATACAATCATGTATAGGATCTGCAAACTCCTTCACATTGTACAATAGTCTGGTTGTATAGGTGTTATAGCCAATGGAGTGAACAATGAGAAAAGAGA
>CM053594.1:30728804-30754642 GCA_028646575.1 Pseudocheirus occidentalis | reverse complement strand
TCTCCTTCCCATTTCTTATAGCACAATAATATTCCATCACATTCATATACCATAATTTGTTCAGCCATTCCCCAATTGATGGGCATCCCTTAAATTTCCAGTTTTTTGCCACCACAAAGAGAGCTGCAATAAATACTTTTGTACATATCAACCCTCAACTTTTGATGTTATGTCCCTGTGGTTTAAACAGGATGGAAAAATCTTTAAAGACAGTCATTGAGTGATGGTGACAGAGAGAGGGTCTAAAAGTGCCAGTAGGTTGCAAAGAACAAGGTGAACCCTCCTCCATTTACTGTTATTTGAGGACAAATCACCTCACCTCCCCTGGCCCCAGATTCCTCATCTGTAAATTGAGGGCATAGGACCAGATGATTTTCTCAGGTCCCTTCCAACTCAAAATCTGTGATCCTGTGAGTCAAGGAGGTGAAAGACCAGCCAGTGTTGGAGAGTGTGCCAAGGAAATTGTGGGTGTCTCCAGAGAGTTCTGGGGTTTGGGCAAGCATCAGAAGATTGAATGAATAGGAAAAGAAGAAATCTGGGATCATGGGACCATAAATTTGGATTGAGAAAGAAAGGGGTCTTAGAGCTCATCTAATCCTACCCCCTCCCCTTATAGACAGCCCAGAGCAAGGAAATGTGGGCCAAGCTCACAGAGGAAGCAGGAAGCCTTCCACTGGAAGAAGAGAGACAGAGACAGACATAGAGACAGACAGACAGACAGAGACAGAGAGAGACAGAGATAGAGAGGGAAAGAGAGAGACAGAGAGAAAGAGACAGAGAGAGACAGAGAGAGGGAGGGAGGGAGGGAGAGGAGAGAGAATGAGAGGGGGAGAGAGGAGAGAGAGAGAGAAAGAGAGAGAGAGAGAGAGAGAGAGAGAGAGAGAGAGAGAGAGAGAGAGAGGGAGGGAGGGAGGGAGGGAGCTGCTGGTGGGGCAGAGGCCTCCAGTCATCTACTCTTCTACCCATCACCATCTGGGACCAAACAGAGCTAACCAAATCTTGCATCCATCTGATAGCCCTTCAAATAATAATAAATAATAATGTATGACGAATAATAACGTATGATGAATAAATGTATGACGTCCCATCTGACCCTTCTCTTCGTCTCTGTCCTTTCAAGTGACCCTCATCTGGCACGACCCTGAGGACAGTCACCTCCAGGGTTGCCTGCCTCTAGACCTCAGATTTCAGAGCCTCTGTTCTAATTCATTCCGCCATCTTGTTTCTAATAACATTTCCTTCTTCCCTCCTTGCACACACACACTGACAGCTTTCCAAAATAAAAACCTTGTGGATAATAGCTTCCCTGTTTTGGGAAACACTTCAGAGACCAGGGGGTAGGTGGGACGTGCAGGAGAGAGTTAGGCCCAGGGCCCCTGTGGCCTTTATGTTGGAAGAGAGACAAGGCCAACTGGATAGGAAGGTGATGATAGTTCCTTCTCTGACCATCCTTCTCCCCCTCAGCCTCTCCAAATAGAATTCTTATTCCTTCCTCATAAGACATCTAATCCTGTTTGAGACACCTCTAAGCTATTGGCCTACAGATATGTGATATAAAAAAATCAGATAAGCCCCAACAGCTGCCTGCTGGAATCTGATTTTCTCTTCCTTCACTTGGGGATTTTTAAACCCTTTCTTTCTAAAGATTGGTTTGTCAGGAGAGATCATGCGTGTTTAAAATGTCTGGGGGCTCGGATTCTCGGCTCCTGCCAAGGGAAGACGTGTATTGTCCTCCCAAATTACAGCCCCCCTTTGGTGTGGCATTCTAACCCACATCTCTTCTGAAATTCCCCCAAACCAAGTCAGCAATTAATCAGTCTACAAGCATTAACAGTACTTACTCTATTCCAGGAGAGGCAGGAGAGATAGAGAGAGAAATGGAATCATTCCTGCCCTCAGGGAGTTTTCACTCTATCAGGGTAGATGAAATGTACCCATCTAAGTATACAGAAAATAAATACTAGTTGATTTTTGAGTGGGGGAAGGTATAAACAGTAGGGGAATCAGTAAAAGTGCTATGGGAGAGGTGGTATTTGAACTGAGCCCTAAAGAAAGAATAAATATTATCGATCAATCAAAAAGCATTTATTAAATGCTTTCTGTGTGCTAGGCAGGGGAAGTTAAGTGGCTCACTGGATAGAGTGCCGTGTCTGGAGTCAGGAAGATCTGAGTTCAAATCTGCCCTCAGACAGTTACTAGCTGTGTGACCCTGAACAAGTCACTTCACCCTGTTTGCCTCAGTTTCCTCATCTGTAAAATGAACTGGAGAAGGAAATGGCAAACTACTCCAGTATCTCTGCCAAGAAAACCCCAAATGGGGTCACGAAAGGTGAGACACTACTGAAAATGACTGAAACTCTGCCAGGCACTGGATTGGTCAGGCAAAAACAGTCCCTGCCCTCAAGAAACCCACAGCCTTCTAGGAAAGACAGTACATAAAGAGTTAGTTACCTCCAAGGTCCATGTGGAGTAGATGGAAGGTAATCCCAGAAAGGAAAGCACTGGAAGCGGGGAGGGACCAGGATAGGTCTGCTGCAGAAGGTGGATTCTGAACTGAGTCTGAAAGGAGGCCATTTTACAGGTGAGAAAACTGAGGTGCAGCTGTATATGAGCTATGTGTGACCTTGGGAAAGTCCCTTCCCTTTCTCTCTGGACCTCAGCTTCCTTCTCTGCAAAATGGAGGCCTAGATGACATCTTAGGGTCCCCCCAAGTCTAATAGTGTATGAGCCACTATTTGAGCCTTTGCACACCCAGAAGGAGGACCCAACAGCCGGAGGGGCAAGAAATTAGCAGGAGGTGGAGCTGGGGCTGACCTGTGGTGGGTAATGGTCTCATTGGTTTGATGCAGCTCCTCCACATACATCACATTCTCCCTTATGTTCTAGCTAATTAGATATGCCCATTTCCCCTAAGAAATGGGGACTCTAAGCTGCCTGAGGCCAGGGACTCAGTGAGGTTCATAGGATTTCAACACTGAAAGGGACTCCAAAGTCTGTCTAATTAAACCTGCTCATTGTACAGATGGGGAAACCAAGTCCCAGAGAAAAGAAGGAACTTGTCCAAAGTCACACACAAAAAAGTGACAGGATGTAAATCCAAATTTTCTGATCAGGGAGGGGAGAAGGGGAATGGAAAAGCTCTGTATTTGGAGTTGGAGGACCTGGGTCTGAGTCCCAGCTCCTCCATATACTCTCTCTGTCACCTGGGGCATGTTTATTCCCCTTGCTAGGCCTGAAACATCTCGTGTAAAATGGAGAGGTAAGATTAAAGGCCCTGTAAGCTCATTCCTCTGACCTCATGATGACAAATTCTACTACCCCACAGGCTTATTCATCCTTGTACCCACCGTGGAGGTTTACACAGAGCCTGGCTCATATCTGATGGTTAGGGAATGTTTGTCGAATGAGTCAGAGTTTCTAATGTGACAGGCAAAGCCAAGTTGATCCTGTGGTACAGGGCAACAAAATGAACCTGGGGGCACCTTTCTTGAAACTAAAGAATTTTGGAAGTAAATAGAAATCTTTCCCCTGTAAATCACAGCAGCAGAGGCAGAGATTTGGAGCAGGGATAAAGGGTGTGTATTTCGAACTGTTGGCCTCCCAGGACCCCTAGGGCAAGTGAAGTCAGCAGACACTTATTGAGTACCTACTCTGCAGCTGGCACCATGCTGAGGGCTGAAGATACAGAGAAAGGCAAAAAACATTCTCTGTCCTAGACACAGTCTGTAACAAATAAGCTGCGCTGTTCAGTCACGACCCCCAGACTCTTCATGACCCCATTTAGGGTTTTCTTGGTAAAGATGCTGGGGTGGTTGGCCATTTCCTTCTCCAGCTCATTTTACACATGAAAAAAACTGAAGGGAACAGAGTTAAGTGACTTGTCCAAGGTCACATAGCCAGTGAGTATCTGAGGCTGAATTTGAACTCAGATTTTCCTGACCCCAGGCTGGGTACTCTATCCACTGTACCGCCTTGCTGCTCCTAAAAGGGGTTATAGACAGGATCAGTTGGAGATAATCTCAAAGGGAAGGCACTCGAAATAAGAGGGGCTGGGAAAGGCTTAGTGGAATTTTAGCAGGAACTTGAAGGAAGCTGGGGAAGCCAGGAGGTGGAGATGAGGAGGGAGAGCATTCCAGGCATGGGGCATAGCCAGGGCAAAGGCACGGAGTCCAGAGATGAGTGCCATATGGGGAACAACACCAAGTAGGACATTGACTCTGGATTGTAGAGACTGTGGAGGAGAGTGAATTAAAAGCCTAGAAAGGCAGGAAGGGACCAGCTTACAAAGGGTTTTAAAAACCAAACAGCATCAGATCCTGGAGGCAAAAGGGAGTCCTTGGAGTTTATTGAATATAATGGTAGAATACGGATTTTTCTGACAACTAGGTGGCGCCATGATACATAGAGCACCAGCTCATCTTCCTGAATTCAAATCCTGGCATATAGATATGCATTAATATATGCTTGGGAAAGCTAAGTGGCACCATGGCTAGAGTCAGGAAGACCTGAGTTCAAATCCGGCCTCAGATGATTACTAGCTGAGTGACCTTGGGCAAGTCACTTAACACTGTTCGCCTCAGTTTCCTCATCTGTAAAAAATGAGCTGGAGAAGGAAATGGCAAACCTCTCCAGTGTCTTTGCTAAGAAAACCCCAGATGGGGTTAGGAAGAGTCAGACATGACTAAAAAACAATTGAACAACAACACAGATATTTTGTGAACTCTGTTATCCTCTCCTCAAAGCGCCAGATGAGGAAACAGGCCGAGGAAAAAGAAGGAAGCTATCCAGAGTTACACAGAAGGAAAGCTGACAGCTGAAATTTGGATCCAAGTCTTCTGATGGTAGAAAGAGGGAGTGAAAATCTCCATATTCGGAATCAGAGCATAAGAAATGCTTGTTGAGTGATGGGTTGATTCTTTGGGTCATAAGTCATGGGGAAGTTTGACCCGTGTTTTATGGGACATTTATGGACTGATTCTGGTTTGTTCCCAGTGTCCAAGTTGGTGGCTCTTAGAGACTTGAGTCCTGTCACTGACTGCAGGAGACTGGGGATATCCCCCAAGAGTAAGGAAAAAATGTGCATGTCTTAGAGGGCATCTGGAAGAGTGCAAAGGGGCTGGTGGAAGACCTGGAGTCTCTATCAGAAAAGGATCAGATGAAGGATCTGAGAGTGTTCAGCCTGGAGAAAAGAAGACTAAGGGAAGACACGATTTGATCTTCAAGTATTTAAAAGATTTATCATATGGAGGAGAGATTAAATTTGTTCTGTTTGGCCCAAGAGGGCAGCACTAGGAGCAATGGGTCCATTACAAAATGGCCAATTTGGGCTCATTATCAGGAAGGACTTCATAACAATCAGAATCATCCGAAAGCAGAATGGGCTGGCTCCAGAAGCAGAATGGGCTATCTCCAGAAGCAGAATGGGCTATCTCCAGAAGCAGAATGGGCTATCTCCAGAAGCAGAATGGGCTATCTCCAAAAGCAGAATGGGCTGGCTCCAGAAGCAGAATGGGCTGTCTCCAGAAGTGATCAGCTCCCCCTCTTTGAAGGTCATCAAGCCTAGAATATTTGTTGCAGCTATTATACAAAGGGCTGCTTTGGGATATGGGTTGCCCTAGATGACCGCTGAGGTCCTAGCTGCTCTGAAAGGACAGCTAGAGTCAGATCAGGTCATCAGATGCCTGAGTGAGGTCTGAATCTCTGCTTCCCTCGGAAGACCAATGTAAAGCTGCTGTCTGGGTACAAATCTCAGCCATCAAATCTCCAAGTCTTCAATCACCAGAGACTTTATTATTCTGAGCAAATATACAGCTTAAGCGATTATGTCAGTTCAAACACAGTTTCCCTAAGAAGGCTCATAATATGCTGACATAAATATTCTCCCAACACAAAGCTAAGGCAGGTGGGCCTCCTCCCACGCCTCTGCCAGCATCTCCGCAACCAGCTCTTCCTCTCCATCCTCAGGAGCTCCCAAAGAAATGCACTCGTATCACTGACGCAAGAATAGGACACATCGATTTGCACATCGCTCCATAGCTCAGAATGACCATAGAATTGAAACAGATCTTAGAAATCTTGAGGCCAACCCCCTCACCCACACCACCCGTCTTGGGTGTAAGCCACATGAAGTTCAGGGCCAGCCCTATCTTCCCTCCTCTTCAGGCCACACTTCTGACTCTGGATGCCTCCTATGCTCCTGTCCCTAAGGGTCACTCCTCCCTTTCAGCTTCCTCCTATGTGTTGTATTCCTCCTTCCCTCCCTTCCTTTTTTCCTTCCTTTTTTCCTTTCTTTTTTCTTCCTTTTTCCTTCTTTCCTTCCTTCCTTCCTTCCTTCCTTCCTTCCGTCTTTCCCCGGACTAATGGTTTCAATGGTATGAAGAAACACCCTTTACCAAGACACAGCACCTGCTCTGTCCCCTGGGGAGCCTTAGAGGGCTGCCTAGAGGCACCTAGAACTTTTGAAAGACTTTTACCCAGAATCACACAGCTGACCTTCTCCCTTTGCTCATAGTAAGTTCTAACAACAATAATAAACATTCACATAGTCCATTTAGGAAGGGTCAGGGACAGGATTTGAACGCAAGACTTCCAAGGCCAGTACTCTCTCCACATTGTTATCGCCTTCATCTCAGAGCCTCCCTGTCAAGGAGGATGCTCAGGTCAGCCACGCCTTCCTTCCTCTCTGTGCCAGTCACTTCCTCAGCCTGGGAGCCCCCACCAACCCTGCACTTTCCACACTGGGACATACCCTTCACCACTGTGGTCTTTCCCTGACTGGATGGTTCCTCCTGGACCCTCTGTCTTGAGGAGGATGCCCAGGTCAGCTGTGTCTGTATTGCTGGCACTGCAGACTGTGCCCTTTCTCTCCGATGCTCTTCTCCCCAAGGGTCCTCCCCACTTTCAGCTTCCTTGTATGTATTGCATCCCTCCATTAGAATGGAAGCTTCTTGAGGGCAGGGACCATCTTCCTTTCTGCTTAGAGTTTAGCACAGTGCTTGGCACATAGTAAATATTGAATAAATGCCTGTCAACTTGCTTGAATACTAAGTTCACACAGGTCTGAATGATTTCATGGACTGACAGTAGAGGTGGCCCTGCTTTCAGCAAATCTAACATATGAAATCCCTAATTGATAAAAGAGAAACTGAGGAAAAAGAATGATCCTCCTCATAATTATGATGATAACAGTGATCATGCCACAGACCAATTCACCTTAGGCGCTGGTTGAGTGGACAGGTCCTCAATAGCACTTAAAACCTGATTTTATTTTACACAGATCCAATTTATACACATAACTTTCCCAGGAGACAGCATGATATAGTGGGAAAGACGCTGACTCCAGTCTAAGGACCTGAATTCAAATCTTGCCTCTCATTCTTACTTGGCAAAAATCCTTTCCCTTCCCTCTGCCTCAGTTTCTCCATCTGACTCCGTGGCCTCTGAGACATCCGTCAGATCTATGGTTATGATGCTGTGAGCACGTCAGGCAGGGCACACCTGTGTTGATAAATCTGTCACCACAGAGGTCAGAAAGGAATCCTGGGCTAAAGGCAGCTGCGTGCAGTGAAAGAGCCCCCGTTTGGCTGCTGTGCCAATCATTCACTGGATAACCTTGGGTAGGTCCCTTCCTTTCTCTTTTCCAAACTGAGGGGGGGTGGATTAAAGTGCCCTTGGTCCTCCAAAGTTCTAACATTCCAGGGTGACACTCCCCTTTCATCCCTTCCTCTGCTCCATCCTCCTCTCCACCCTGGCAAATGACAGCCAAGGTGACATATTTGGGCTAGGGTATCCCCTGGGAGAGTCTGATGTCAAATGCAGATGTTGGGGTTTTTTTCATCCTCTACAGCTGGGCCAGACTGAATCAGGCTCAGCAAAGTTATATATTGTCAAGCAGTACAAATCTCTACTCAATCCATCACCCCTCCAAAAGAATAATAATTATAATAATAATAAATTAAAATTTTAAAACCTGCCCTCCCCTTCACAATATTTTTTTAAAAAACAAAACCAAGATATTTTAGAATAGTGTGGAAAATCCCCTACACTGGTCACCCCTCTATTACTTAGCAGAGAGACAGAATGGTAAGAAATGATTGTTGATTGATTAAGGTAGGTAAGCAACTATAAGCCTCAAAGAGGTTAAAAGACTAATCCAAGGTGACATGGCTAATAAGGAAGTAGAGAATCGCCTCAGAGACCTGCCTGAGGCACAGAGAAGTTAAGTGACTCGCCTAGGGTCACATAGCTAAGTAGATGTCAGAAGGATTTGAGCCTGGGGTCTTCCTGAAGCCAAATCTAAGCAAATCTCTCTGGAGACTTCGATTCCCTGGGAAAATCAGTTTCTGTCCAGCCAGCCCTGACTTCTTGAGAACAGCACAAAATGGAGAGAGACAAAAAATGCACGTGCTCAGGCTTGGCTGGGTCATTGCTGTGGGTGGGAGTAGAGGGGTCATATTTTTAGCAAATCCACTCTGGTACTTTGGAAAGCTCTTGTACCCAGAGTGTTCCGGGCTCCCGCCGTGTGTACCCTGTTGCCATGGTACCATTCTATCGTCAGCTACAGTAAACAGCCTCTTGAAGCATCAGCCCTGCCACCTGAGTACAAATTAGCCTTGGCCACTAAGAACCAGAGACTGTTTTTGTGTCCCCCAGAGAGAGCCAGCTGTCTGCTCTCTCTGCCCCCTGGCCTCTTTAGCAGAGGAGCTTTCCAGCATGCCTATGCCCTGTGGGAGTCTCGAGAGCCCCCCAGACCTCTACTATACTATGCCCCTAGTCCTGACCCCTGCTATCCTCCTAAACTCAGCCACTGAAGAACTCGGTAGGGGAGCAACTCTCTCTGAGGCAACGGGAGAATGGGCTGCAGGTACTAGGGCCTGTAGAGTCTGGAGAGAACTTGGGGAGCACATTATAGCTATTACCAGACTCAGAAGGCTGTCAGAGTGGAGGATGTGGTTCCTTTGGCCCCAGAGGGCAAAACCAGGAGCAATCAGGAGAAGACTGAAATCAGTTAACCAGCCAGCATTTATTAAGCACCTACTGTATGCCAAGTACTGTTTCACCTGTACGGGGTACAAAGGCATAAATGAAGTGGCCCCTGCCATGAAGGTGTTTTTCCCCCAGGCAAAATGTGTACATGGAAAAACAAAAGCAAGACATATTCAAAGTAAAGACAAGGTAATCTCAAGGGGAGGTGGGAAGGGGCATCAGGAAAGGGCTTCGTTTGGAGACAAATAGGGCACCTGGCCTGGATGTAGGAAGCTCTTGTCAGTCATTTCAGTCATGGCTGACTCTCTGTGACCCTATTTGGGATTTCCCTGGCAGAGACACTGGACTGCTTTGCCATTTCCTTTTCCAGCTCATTTTACAGATGAGGAAACTGAGGCAAACAGGTTGAAGTGACTTGCCCAGGGTCACACAGCTAGTAAATATCTGAGCATTCAGGAAGACCTGAGTTCAAATGAAGTCTCACTTAATACTTAATAGTTGTATGACACATGGCAAATCACTTGATATCCATCTACCTCAATTTCCTCAACTATACAATGGGGATCATAAGAGCACCTAGGGTTATAATCCTATTATTATAAATAATCCTAGGGTTATTGTGAGAATCAAATAGGATAATTTTGCGAAATTCCCATACCTGCACCTATGTGCCTGGTAAATAGTAGGTGCTTAATAAATGCTTATTTCATTCCTTTTATGTAGGAGGTGGTGCTTGAACTGTGAAGGAAGGTAGGTATTCTGTAAAGGGAGGTTGAGAAGGAAGTGTCCCAGGGCAGAGGCAAGAGATGAGTGTGTGTGTGTGTGTGTGTATACATGTGTGTATTATATTTATGTAATAGAAGGGTAAGAATGGGCTGGCATTCTGGGATTTGTAGATCAGAGTACAAAAGCATCCCCTCATAGCCCTGAAAGCAATGTGTCCTATCACAGGCTTTCAGCTAAAGTTACACCTGGGAGTTTGAAAAAAGACACCCATAGACTTCAAGAGAAAATACTGAGAGGAGGGGAGGGGGAGAGATGGTGTCCCCACTCCCACTTTGGACTTAATAAGACGGACTGGAAAGCATCTGTGACACAGGGGAAACGTGAGAGAAGAAACTGAAAGAAGATCCAGCAGGGAAGAGAGAGGTTAAGGGGGGCCGTCAGGCTTTTTGAAACAGAGGACTCAGGCTGAAACTACTGGTTTTTACTCACTTTTTCAAGGACCGAAAGAAGTTCCCCAAAAGGTGTGTTCTTTCTCAAACATTTGCTCCTGTCCAGTAATAGACACTGTAATATACTCTATTTACTTCTAAATATTTCCTACAAGCAGACCTCACCTCAAATATAGAGAGGCTATGGATTAGCTGGAGACAACAATAAAATTCAAATTATAGCAGAGAACTAAAACTGTCTGAATGTTAGGAATTTTTCAAACTGGGGGCTCAAAGCTAATGTGCTTGTACTTTTCATCTGACATACACTCAATAAAACAGCAGTGGAGGAACCACATGGATCCCAGGGCCATAATGAATGAATGAATGAATGAAGCATTAATTAAACTTTTACTAAGTATAAAGCACCGTGATAAATGCTGGGAATACAAGTAGAATAGTAAGACAGTCCCTACTCTCAAGGAATTCACAAATAATGGGAGAAACAACATGTGGATTGCTTCAGCTGCAAGTCAGATGGAAAAGTCTCATGATCCTTAAAGTGAAGCATTAAAACAGATAGTAATACTTCTTCTTTCATGTCATTTCCCTGATAAAAGGATGTTGAACCATTTGACAGACAAGGACTTCAGTGACAAGAGCTTTCTTTTCTGGGTCTTCAGCATCTACAGTTGGAGCACCTTGAGGAGCAGTTGCCAGGCTACATCTGTACAGGGATTATTTCCTAAGATGATGGCTGAATGCACTGGGCTGGAAGGATCGCCATTCCTAAGGCTCTTGTGCTCAGGATCCTGGACAGTTTCCATCAAGATCTGAGGGAAGATGATGGTCAAGGTGATGGTGGTGGTCTGATTTTCCTACCTTGTCAGGGTAGGGCTGGTCAAATCTCTAGAGAGAAGGGGTTAGAGTAGAGAAAGTAATGACCAAAGAAATGATCACACTCTAAGCTATCAGCCATTGGTAAGGTCTAGGAAGGATTCAGAAGTGCCTTATATAGTAAGGAAGAAAGTACAGAAAGGACTGACTACTAGCGGGCCAACTTTGGACCCCACAGTGAGATCCAACACTGTTGCATTCACTTATCTGTGTGTATATATTTTTTGCTTCTTATTGGAAAGTAAGCTCTTTGAGGGTTTATTTAAGGCAAGATTTGTGCCCACTTCTTCAAGACGTCTAGTCTGACAGGCTGTCTACCTGGTCTTCTCTTCCCGCCTTCTCACACCTTACTCCCCTCCATGTACTCACTCTCCAATCCAGTGACAGCAGCCTTTGATGACTCTGGAGGAGAGAATGAGGCTGATAACCTTATGCAACTCTGCCTCACTTAAGTCTGATTCACTCACAAGTCAAGGCATCACCTTCATGATGTCATTGATCTTACAATGGCCTCCTTGCTCTTCCTACTCTACCTGACACTGTCTCTGAATTCCAGGTATTTTTACCGATTGTCCCAAATGCCTGGCCTTCTCTCCTTCTTTGTCTCTGCCTCCTGGCTTTCTTCAAATCTCAGCTACAATTTTACCTTCTCCAAGAAGCCTTTAACAATCCAGTCCCCCTTAATGTTTGCACCTTCCCTCTGAGATTATCTCCAATTCATCCTGTCTATACCTTATTTGTAAACAGTAGTTTGCATGTTATCTCTCCTCCCACACACCCAGGATCATGAACTCTTTGAGGGTAGGGACCCACTTAGTGGGCACTTAATAAGTGGTTGGTGCCACCTTGACCACACTGCAATCAGTTAGCTCTCAGCAAGAAGACCGATTGGTCTAGACCATCCAGTCTGTGAAGGGAAGTAATATATAATAAAGCTAGAAAGGAGTGTTGGTGCTGTGTCATGAAAGACTTTAAATGTCAAATGGAGGAGGTTGTGTTTTATACTAAAGACAGTAAGTGGCCTCTGGAGCTTATTGAGCTAAGGATGGACAGGATCAAAGGTGCACTTTAGGAAAATCTCTTTGGCTGTTGAGTGGAGGATGGATTGGGGAAAGGAGAGGCTTGAGGCAGGGAGAGCAGTTCGGAAGGGCCAGAAATAATCCGGGTGAGAGGTAATGAGAATCTGAAGTAGGACGTTTTCGTGACTGAAGGGACGGGGATGGACAGGAGAGATGTGGTGGAGAGAGAGAAGCGGCAAGAGTTGGGAACTGATGAGATTTGTGGGGTAAGAGAAAGGAAAGGATGTAGAATGAGTGCAAATTACGACTGGACAAATAGGAAGGATGAGGGTCCCCTAGAGAGAAATAGGAAAGTAGGGAGAAAGAAGAGGAGCTTATAGAGAAGGGATCACTGTGTTCTGTTTTGGACATGTGGAATTTGAGAGGCCTATGGGGCAGCTAGGTGGTGCAGTGAATAGAACACTGGGTCTGGATTCAGGAAGTCAGGAAGACCTGAGTTCAAATACAGCTTCATACTTACTAGCTGTGTGACTCTGGAAAAGTGACTTAACCCTGTTTGCCTCAGTCTCCTCATCTGTCAACTGAGCTGTAGAAGGAAATGGCAAAACCACTCTAGTATCTTTGCCAAGAAAACCCCAAATGGGGTCACGAGGAGTTGGATATGACTGAAACAATTGGACAACAACAATGGGAAATCCACTTAGAATGTTCTGTGGGCACTTGGCAACGTGGGACTCAAGTTCAGGAGACATCCTAGGGGAGGATCTGTTCTGCAGATAATTGACATTGAAGTGATCATTGGACCCAAGGGAGCTGTGGAGATCACCAAGTGAGGGCACTGAGAGAAAAGAGAAGCAAGCCAGGACTGAACCTCAGGATACACTCACAGATAGAGGGGATAGATGCGATGATGAGCTGCAGAATAAATTGAAAAGGCAGGGCCAGATAGGTAAGAGAAACAAAAAAACTATTGTCACAAAAACCCAGAGAGAAGAAAGTATCGAAGAGGAGAGGATGGTCAGGACTATCAAATGTGGCAAAAAAAAAAAAGAAAAAAAAATGAAGAAAAATGAAGTATGAGAAAAAGATCTAAATCTAACAATTAAGACGTAATATCCCCTGTGGGCCATTCCCCCAGGTGGGACTTGCACTCATTGCTGAGGTCCTCAGAAGACTACTATTCCTCTTCAGAGCTCTGGAACTAAATCTGAGGGGATGGGACTTCTTGTATTGTCATTTATGAGCCCCCACCAGTGTGCTTCCCACCTTTTATCAGCCAGATGGTTTGACTTTTAGAGTATTTGCTCAACAGGTAGAGCAAGAATGTTTGCTACAAAATAATCCTTCCAAATCAGAAACACAATCTCTCCTTGGTGCACAAAAGAACCCTAGGGAGAGCAGGTTCAAACTTGTAGTCAAATGCCATGTAGAGAGGACATGGGACAGAAGGGTAACTTCTGGTTTCTAAGGGTATTTTTCTCCTTTCAGAGAATTCTTAGGGAGTTCCCCTGAAAGTACAGTTCTCTTCTGGGCTCCGAGGCTGGGTGCCTTTGTAGAGGCATACTTTTCTCCACTGGAAGGACCACTAGGCCTAAAGATGCTTTCCTCAGTGCTTCTAGTTTGTTCTCAGTATGTCCTTCAGCTCCCAGTACACATGCTGCCATTGACCTTTGCTGCTCCAGAGACCAGAGTCCAGTGAGAATTCAAAATCTTCTAACTTTTGGAAATTAAGGAGATCCTTATCTGGTCAGTGGTAGGGGAAGGGTGGAGGGAAAATGAGAGAGAAATTTTCTCCTCTTCCTCCCCTTCTTCCTTCTTATTCCCTTCCTCTTCTTCCTCCTCCCCAGGGCCATTCCCTTGCTAGTGTCCTTCACCATTGGATTCTACCATCGCTTGAATGACTGGCTCTGAACTGAAACTGCTTTTACACAGAGCCCATTTTTTTCTAGTTCTTTTAACCAATCATAAGATACGGTCTTTTTATCCAATAAATAATTTATTTATTTATCCAATAAGTAATTTATGCCTCTCAATTTAATGAAGGACTTGTTTATATTTTTGATTGTTTGATTCCATTGGCCTGAACAGGCCATCTCCAATTAACTGAGGTTGGGGTAGAGCCTCACCCTTATAAAGAGATCATTGGTACCCAGCTTCAGTTGAGTGAGGAGGCAAGAAAATGGATCAGAAGGAGTTGAGAAGCGAGTGGGAGGTGAGAAAATGAAGGTAACCAGTTTTGAGACATTTTAAATTTAGGTTTGATTGTCATGGAAAACTTCTTAAAGAGGTCCCAAAGTGGAAGAGGCTGCCTTAGGAGGTGGTGGGTCCTGCTCACCCGAAGCCTTCAAACAGAGGCTGGATGCTTCCTGGTCTGTCGTAGGGTTGGGGGTGGGGGTGGGGGTAGGGGAAGCCCTTTTTCAAATGCATGTGGGAGATGACCCCTGAGCTTCCTTCCAGACCTATGAAACAATAATATAGCAATACTATAATACAATAATATAGCACTAGGTCATATTATGTTACAGCGAAGCATAGTACAGTATATAGACTGTTATGTTATAGCATGTCATATTGTGTCATTTTATCTTATGTATTATATGATATCACTGTCATTTTATAGTATGGAACATCACAGTTTATCATGTTATGTAATATATCATATATAATATTTTTCCATTACATTATAATGCATTATATATTAATTATTTCTATAAGTATATAAGGTTTGTTGTTGTTGTACAATTGTTTTTCAGTCATGTCCTACTCTTTGTGACCCCATTTGGAGTTTTCTTGGCAAAGACACTGGAGTGGTTTGGCAGTGCCTTCTCAGGTTCATTTTACAGATGAGGAAACAGAGGCAAATAGGGTTAAATGACTTGCCCAGGGTCACACTGTTACTAAATATATGAGGCTGGATTTAAATTCAAATCTGTCTGATGAAGGATTCAAACATAGGCCTTTGTGATGTCCAATGTCCCCTTGTCTACACCAAGCTGATGACTTCCAGTATCTTCTCTACACCAAGCTGCCTCCAATTCCACTGGGAAAGCCTGCAGTGAAATGGAGATGTTTATATAATGATGTGGTTAATTGGTTCTTAACCAGATTATTCAGGACCCAAAGTGACTGTTTTTTAGCCTTGGTTAAAATATCTTTAAGGATATTTTAAAATATCCACATGGATCTGACTCAGCAGATCATTTCATCTCTTCCTTCTAGCCTCTTGCAGTATAGACCCAGCTGCAGCTATACTGGATTCCAGAGCCCATTCTTGGGCTAGTCTGGAATGCATCCCCCTAGCTAATTCCTTCCTGGTGTGGAAAAATGACAACGCAGCCAATTTCTCTCTCTGAAATGAAGGGGTTGGATTGGATGACCTCAAAGGGCCCTTCCAGCTCTGGCATCCAGAGACCCTCTTCTCTTCCCTTCCCCCACCCCAGCCTCCTTCCATTTATTTCTCCCATTCCTGCTCCCCTCCCAGACAGAGCAGTCTGGTTTTGGGAGGGGTCTCTCCCCAGGGGGATGTGCTCACCAGAATCTTGCCCAGCCAATCAGTTTAGCTGAAAGCCAAGGGATGGGGACAAGCCAGCCCCTTCTGCTATGGCTGGCTCAGGTTTGCCTGACCCCAGCTCTCCAGTAACTCTGTTCTCTGCAGGGCATTTGGAACAGTAACAATCAAGGTGAAGGTCAGATTCCACCCCCCTCCCCCAACGCCCCCTCATCCCTTCCTCATCCCAGCTGGCCCAAGCCCACAGAACTCATCATGCTATCTGGCTTGCAATTATAACCCAGGTTAGGATAACACGTGGAAAGTTCAGTCCCTAGGACAGCCTATCTTACTTCCATAAGAAAAATAACGGTCGCCTGCCTGATCCAAGCTGGCTTTTCCTCTCCCCTCCTGCTCCCTGGCCCATGTGTGGCTTTCAAAGGTCCAAACCTCAATTCCTTTTGCAGAGTTCAGCAGAGGGTCCAATTTTTCCAGGGTTTTTAGTGCCAAATTTCTGTTGGATGCAAACTTGCCATTACTGTTCTATTTTTCTTTTAAATAAGCCAACCATTGGAGGGATTCTGCCAACTTAACCCTGAGGTAGAAGCATCAGCCAAACAGTGAACCAGGTGGAATGCAGCAGAAATGTGAAGGCCCATCAGCAAAGCTATTGGAAAGCAGCTTTGGAAAGTTTTAAAAAACATGAGTACAGGTCATTTTTTGCACACAGGGCCAGCTTTACAAAACACAGCCTTAAATTGGCTTTTTAAGACAACTGAGTTGAGGAAAGGGATAGAGACAGAAAACCCCAAGACAAGACCCCTATGATACCATTAAAGGTAGCTCACCTGGGGTGTAGCAGAAAAGGGAAGAAAATAGAAGTTAATAGTTTGCTAGGTTAACTAAATATTCTTGCTAACAAAGCTCCAATTACTCAGTTGGTTTTATGTTACTGAATAAGTGTTGTTAACACCCTCTAAATTTCTGCATACTGGATCTAAGTTCCAATGGCCCTGGCTTAGTTATAGCTTTTCTTAGGCATCTTTGGGGCAAAGAGTTGAAGAATTAAAGGTTTGCGAGATGCAGATTTCTGCTCCACGGAGACAGTGAAGTCAGTTGGACAGAAAGGAAAAGTTTATACTACCTGGAGCTGTTCCTAAATGGAATAGGCTTACTCCATATGATGGGTCCCTATAACTGGATCTTTCATAGTTTCATAGATTTAGAGGAAAGGACCTCAGATGTCATCTAGCCCAACCCTCATCATGAGGATACTGAGGCAGAGAGAGGTAAAGGCTAGCAATAACAATAGCTATTTATATTGTCATTTATAGCTTACTGAAGTAATTAGAAAATTTTAATATATAGATATATAAATATATAAATTATAAAATAAAGCAAAATAAAAATAAATTATAAAAGTATAAAATATAAAATTTCTTATTACTTTAGATCCCCACAACAACCCTGAAGGTAGGTGCCATTATCACCCCATTTTACAGATGAAGAAACTGAGGCAAACAGTATTAAATGATTTGACCAGGGTCCCACAGCCTGTAAGTGTCTGAGGCCAGATTTGAATTCAGGTCTTCCTGACCCCTCTGGGTCACCTAGCTGCCACACCCCCTCCTGCACGGGGCCTTTCTTGATCTCCCAGCTGTTAGGGCTCCCCCTTCAAAAAATAATAACAACAATAATATCTAGCATTTAAATAGTGCTTTAAGATTTGCAAAGTATTTTACAAATATCTCATTTCATCTCCATGACAACCCTGGGAGGGAGGTGTTTTTATTAATCCTATTTTACAGATGAGGAAACTGAGGCTAAGTGATTTGCTCAGTCTCACACAGTAGTGTATGATTCTGGATTGGAACTCAAGACTTCCTTGCTCCAACTCTCCTCTGCTAGTTAACGCTTCCCTTCACTTTGTGTCTGCTTATCCGGGAATCCTCCACCCAGTAGAATAATCTATATTCAGATACAAACTTTTAAATACAAGGATACAAACTTTCCAAGGGCAGGGACTGATTTGTGGTTGTCTTTGGGACCTTAGCACCTAACTCCGGGCTTGGCACGCGGCAGACACTTGGTCAGTTGTGGACGAGGGCACGAATGGATCATCCCAGCCCGAGGTCCTGGCAGGAAGGAGAAATGGGATCAGTGAAAGCAGATAGCCCAAGGAGACCAAAAGCAGAAAGCAAGAGCAGATACTGCCCCGATATTCTCCCAGCGCCCTTCCCGGGAGCCAGCTGTGCCCGGGGACTGGGAAGCGGCCGATAGGCCAGAGGAGAGGTGGGCGAGGAAATGTTATTGGGCCGTAAGTGATGGTGACTAGGAGGGGTCGGGAGAGACCTGGGAAGACTCTTCTGGAGCCACGCTGGGTGAGATGGGCCAGACACGGAGAACAAGTGCCGGTGACTTCAGCTCTGCATGTGGAGCGGTGGCTGACGGGGAGCCGGACTGGGTCCTGAGACCCAGCTTCTTAGGGGCAGCTGGCTGCGCAGGAGACCAGGAGACGGGAGCGCCAGGCTGGGAGTCAGGAAGATCCGAGTACAGACGCTTACTGGCTGTGTGACCCTGGGCAAGTCACTTCATCCCTGCCTGCCTCCGTTTCTTCATCTGTAAAATGGAGATTTTAAGCAAAAGTTAGATGTCTCAGTGGATGGAGCCCTGGGCCTAGAATCAGGAAGATCTGAATTCAAATATGACCCTGGACACTTACTGACTGTATGACCCTGGGCAAGTCACTTCACCCTGTCTGCCTCAGTTTCCCCATCTGTAAAATGAACAGGAAAAGGAAATGGCAAACCACTTCATCTCTGCCAAGAAAACCCCAAATGGGGTCAGGGAGGGTCAGAATTTGAATAACGACAAAATGAGGGGAATCTCATAGCGCTTACCTCCGAAGTTCGTTGTGAGGGTCTGTGAAGCGCTTACGTCTCAGCACAGGGTCTGATACAATAAATGCGGGCTTCTTCCCTTCCTCGGACTGTCGGGGCAGAACACCGCTCACCGTACCCAGCGAGCCTCTGTCTCCATCTCAGGATCGTTGGTGTCTCCGTTTAGATCTAAACCAGTCATAACTACTATTATATTATTAAATATAGCCGGTGTTGTAGAGTGCCGTGTAAAGTCTGCAAAGATCTCATTTTCTCTCCACAAAAATCCTGGGTTGGTGGTACCGTGTGGCCCCATTTTACAGATAAGCAAAGTAAGGTCAACAGAGGCAGAGTGGCTTTCCCAGGGTCCCTCGGGCCGGCGACGGCCGGCCCAGTGTCTGAGATGGACGGGATTCGGAGGCCGGCCATTCCAACCCCTTTATCTCCAACAGGAGGAAACCCAGACCCGCGGAAATTAAGAGATGGCTTCACAGATCCTAGGTTTAGAGCTGGGTGGGGCCGCTTATTTCCTCGAGTGACCTTCCCAATTGTTGCTTAATTCCTTCTTTGTTCAGTCTGGGGTATGGGAATGGGAAGTGATTTAAAGACAGCAAGCATCGACAAAAATAGCTATTTTTTTAAAGAGTGGGTTCTGTTCCCCTCCCTCCCCCAGTTCCTCCAGGTGCCCTCTGGGGATTCCTGTGAATTAATGCCCCATTTCAGGCCTCCTGGTCCCGGTTCCAGGCCTCCTCCTCCTCCCTCCCCTGCCTAGGCTGTTTTCCAGAAGGAGGGGTGGGGGGATGAAAGAGAAAGAAGGGCAGGATTCATTCCCTTGGCCTGAGGCAGTGGGCAGAAAGAGTGAGGGCTGAGGACAGAGAGAGGGTGGGTGGAGGGGAAGGGAGCCACCCTGGGCATGGGCCCAAGCCCAGACTTTCCACTTGACCGGGCTGCATGGGAGGACCTGCTTGTTCCTTGTAACTGGAGAAGGAGTCGGGTGATTTGGACACAAATCGGCCGCTCTATTTCAAGGACCCTTCCGGGCTGGAATCAGGCAACAGCTTTGGAAAAGTTTGCAGATGTACCCACCAACTGGGCTCTCCTTTTAAACAGACCAAGCAAATTTGGTCTGGAGGTAGAGATGATTTAGAGCTGGGACTCTCCCCAGGCTTCCATAATGTGCAAAACAAGTAGGCCGGGGCTCTTAACCTCCTAAGTGCATCCTGGACCCTGGTGAAGGCTAAGGATTCCTGCTTGGAATGATGTTTCTGAATGCATAAAATAAAATATGTAGGATTGTGAAGAAAACCAATCATATTGAAATAGTTATCAGAATATTTTTGAATGGGTGGGAGAGGGGCTGGAGGGAAGAAGAGAATTTGGAATACACTTAAAAGAAGAATATTAAAAATAAATATTTTTTAAAAAGAAAAAATAAGTTCATGACCCCATGGTTTTTGAGTCAAATGAGCTGGGTTCAAATCTGGCCTCTGCCACCACACATCTGCTGTGACTTTGGGCAGGTCCTTTCTTCTGTCTGGGGTTCTTATAATTATGGAATCTCATGATGGTATAATTAATAATAATAGTAATAATTAACATTTCCATTACAGATTCAAATACTGAAGCTAAAGCTTAAGAACATTGGTCACATAATGAGAAGACAGGGTTCCTTGGAAAGAACCCTGATGTTACGAAAGATTAGGGGTAAAAGAAAAGAGGTCAGCAGAGGATGAGCCAGTCGGATGGGGTCGTGGAGCAACAGACACGAGCTTGGACAGACTTTGGGAGACTGTGGAGGGAAGAAGGGCCTGGCATGCTGTGGACTGTGGGGTCACGGAGATTGGGACATGAATCACTGAATAACAGCCACATTGATAGAGCGCTTGCCGAGCTCTTTGCAATGATTACCTTTCTGAGCCTCACAACTACCGGGGACATGGGTACCATTATTACTCCCACTTTACAGATGAAGAAATTGTGACAGGCAGATAAAGTAGCTGGTAAGTGTCTGAGGCTAGATTTGAACTCGGGTTTTCCTGAATCCGGGCTTGGTACTTGCTCTATCCACTACAAGCTGCCCTATTTAAAAAAAAAAAAATGCTAACTATTGTTGTTATAATCTCTTGAGCCTCAGTTTCTGCATTTGTAAGATGGAGATATCAACTTTGGGAGTACTGAGTCCCAGGGCTGTTGAGGAATTAAAATAAGGCAGTGAGTATTAAGTGCGTTAAAGTACTCATGTAAATGTCAGCTGTCGGTTTTGTCCTTTTCACCCGTGTCTGTCATTTCATTGGTAAGAGGTTTCCCATACGAAAGCTCCATCCACCAATGGAGAACAGCACTTGCAATTTAGAGGGTTAATAGTTACTTGAGGCAGTAAGAGATAAAGTGACTTACCCAGGGCAACATAGCCGAGTACATGCCTGAGGCGAGATTTGAACTCGTGTCTTCCAGCCTCTAAAACCATTTTTTTGCCAGGTCGCCTCCCAATCATTTTTTTAAAAAAATTGTTATCTTGTACACTCTCCTCAATCATTCTTTACTAAGCTCCTACTACGTGCCAGGCGTGCTGTCAGGTTCAGGGGCTATGATCCTGTTCCCTGGGAGTCTCTATTCTAATGGGGGAGTGCTCAGACCTCCTGTGTCCTTCACCTTTTTGTGGTCCTGGACTCTTCAGGCAGCCCAGAGAAGCCTATGGGTGGAGTCCTCCTCAGAATCATTGCTTTTAAATCATTGAAGGAAAGCTTAATTTCAGTTGGAGGTTAGTGGAAATAAAGATAGTGTCTTTGTCCTGGTCCAGGGGTAGGGAACCTGCAGCCTTGAGGCCACATATGACTCCCCTGGGTCCTCCAGTGAGGTCCTTTGACTGAATCTTCACTTGAGGACCTGGAGGGCCACATGTGGCCTCCTAGGCCGCAGGTTCCCTACGCCTGTCCCTGGTCCAAGTTCACAAACCCCTCCCCTGAAACATCCACAGACCAATCCCCTGTGAAATCCAAATGAGGAACATTTGGAGTTTAACGGTGGCTTTCCCAAAACATGGCATCCACAACATATCTTCAGCATCAATGAGCCTTTAAAAAGAAAGAAAATTTCCAGCTCCTTGGGAAAGAAAGTCCTGTTTTAAGCAAGAACAGTGTCATGCCTGTTTGACTTTCTCCCCTAAGTGTTTAAATTGCAGGGCTTGAGGGGAGGCAGGGCTGTTATTTAGATGCCAAGGCTCCTAAGGGAAATCTGTGTCCTGTTGGAGTCTGGCCCCCAGGGACCAGAGGCTCCAGGCTCCAAATGAGCACTTGGATTTCTTCCCTGGATGGGCACCCAGTGTGTCTAAACACCATGCTGGGCCTGCAAGGAAGAGAGGAGCTTTCATGGACCAGGCAGGAAAAACAAATTATTCTGCAGACTACCATGGGGTCCAGCCAATCCTCCTTAGGCAGCTTGTCTGTCCTTCCTTGGCATCAGGATGCCAAGGGAACCAAAAGTGCATAAGGGGGGAAATAGCCATCAGAAGTAGTCTGGCCAAGAAGGGCACATGTATCAGGGCACTCCTACTTCCTATAATGAGGCTTGATTTTGGTGTTCAATCATTTCAGTCATGTCTGGCTTTTTGTGACCCCGTTTGGGATTTTCTTGGCAGAGATATCAGAGTGACTTGTCATTTCCTTCTCCAGCTCATTCAACAGATGGGGAACCTGAGGCAAACAGAGTTAAGTGACTTGCCCAGGGTCACACAGCCAGTAAGTGTCTGAGGCTGGATTTGAATGTAGGTTTTTCTGACTCCTATAATGAGGCTGCTTAATAAAAATAATAAGAGCCAGAATGTATATAGCACCTTAAGGTTCATACATTTTTAGCTTAGCAATTCTGGGAAGTAGAGGGTTATACTGTGATTGGTGTGTAGTACTCCCTCTGAGATACCTCCTACCCTACTCAGACCTTCCAGGTTTACAGATTGGGTCCCAAGGAGACTGGCTGCTCTTACAGGTTCAAGAACATAGTTTGTGAATCTGTACTTCTAAAGCCAACATCCATGAATCCCCATTGGTGAGATTATCCTTAATGGTCAGCCATTAGACACAATTATCTCAAAACAAAGGCATTTACTAAGATCACACAGTAGCTTCAAAATATTTCCCCCATAAATCTGGTTCAAACTCTCCCATGAATACATGAAAAAGTGTGAACAAAGTTAGGGTACAATGATAGTGAGGCAAACACATACACAACACATGTGACCAAGACAAATCACATCCCTGGTACTTCATAGACCCAATGTCCTCCCTCTGCTCACGGAGAGTACTCACACCACTCACTCCAACCCCTTTCAACAACACCACCAACCCCAGGTGCAACATCTCTGCTGCATGAGCTATGTAGTTAGGCTCCCAGGGTCTACCCCTCCTTGCAGCTAGAATCTTGATTGTCAAAGCTAACTTCCTCTTGAATTCATAATCAGCTCTCAGGACCAGCCCGGTGACACATTAGGTGAACTCAGGGAAACCTTTGTTCATATCTGGCCTCTGATACTTACCAGTTGTGTGACCCTAAGCAAATAACTTAAATCTCTGTTTACCTCGGTTTCCCCATCTGTAAAATGGGGTTAATAATAGCACCTACCTCCTAGAGTTGTATCAGGTGAGATAATATTTTTAAAGTGCTTAGCACAATGCTTGGAACATAGTAGGTATGCAGTAAATGTTAGCATGATCATCTGTCTTCTTTCTTTCCTGAGGGCATGCTCCTCTAAACTGCTTTCTGCCTTCAATTCCACTTCTCCACATCTATGTCTTTGGGGGAAAGTGTACCTCTGCTTTTTCCCTCAGACTTTTAGACACCCTAACCCGCTTCTACTCGGATATAGCATTTTCCTCTGGACAAATAACTCCCCTACAAAATGCTATGAAAAATGTGATGAGAGGAGAAATTCTCTTTCCCTCTCTCTGTCGCTAAGAGGTGAGGAAAGAACATTTCCCTCTCAAGGACTGTGTTCTTTCTCCGCTCTTGGACTCACTGTCTAAACTAGCAATTTAGCTGCTTAAGGAGCACGGGCCATGGCCATCTCTTTCTAGCCAAAGGTGAGGCTTCGCTTCCATTTCACACCTTGTAAATGGAGTGTAGAGAGAACCTTATATCATGTCAACTCCTTGAGCACTTCATATTTTCTTCTTTTTGGTCTTTATAGGTCCTGAATCTGGTATAGGGCCTTGGATACAGTCATCACTATGGTTTCCTGAATTGAATTGAATTGAATTGAATTGAATGTTCAAGGTCACCCTTGAGAGGCATGTCCTGTGGTGAAAAGTACACAAGACTAAGCATCAAGAAACCAGCATGGACACTTAGTGGCTGTGTTACCTTAAGAAAGTCCCCAAACCTGTCTGAGCTTTTGCTTTATGATATTTAAAATGGGAGTAATAATGCCTCAAGAGTCAGGGTGATGGCAGAGACCTGGGGAACTGAGTTTGAATCCTGACCTGACTGTTTATGACCTCGATGACTTTGGGCAAATCCCTTGGTTTCCTTGGGCCTCATTTCCTCATCTATGAAAGGAGAGGGCTGGGCTAGATTACTCCTAGAGTCCTGTAACTTTCCCAAGGTCGTAGAGTCCACTAACCTGACCAGTTGGCTCTTGGCTATACTCAGCCTGTAGGAATCAACCCAAGCACAGGTTCTCCACAGCTGTCTTTCCCCCTCCTTCCCTCTCTCTTGCTCCTCTGCACCCCTCTGGGTTCTAATGGGAAGCAGTCCAAGCCGTGGGAGGACGAACCATCTTGTCCCATCCCCAGGCTGGGGGCCGGACAGGTGGTGGCTACTTTGGCCCCCAGGAGCCAGGTTATCAGGCCAGAGTGGGTGGACAGCTTGACCTCTCTCTAGCTTGTCTGCTGCCAGAACCCCAGACCCCTGGGATAGCTTCTGCCAGCCTCCTTTTAACCTTCAGTGACCCAAAGCAGAGGCTTCAGCAGGACAAAGGCTGTTGGGAAGAGGCCGAGTCTGGGGGTTTGAGGTATGCCACTAAATAACAACAGCCAGTTTCCCACCTCTTTCTTTTCTGGGCTGGGTGAAAGGAGGAGGAGATGGGTCGGGGCTGGGCTTCACCAGGGGAATGAAGGGAGAGAGAAAGGCTTTTCTCCTTGAACAAACAGACGACTGTTTCCTCTCAGGGATGTGGCTTCTGTTTCATCACTTAGACAAAGGACAGCTAAGGGAGCTTTTATCAGTCATGTGGAAAGTACGAAGAGAAAAAAAAGAAAAATCTTCCAGCTTGGCCTGGAAGCTCCCTTTTGAAGTTGGGCCTAGCCAGGCCAGGGTGGGTCTCCTTTCACTGTTCCATATTCAGTTTGTTGGTTGAGGAGATCTGCCAGCATCCTTTCCTGTGGATCAGGAAACCTCAGTTCAGACACTCAAAGCTTGGAAGGAACCTTAGAGGACCCCTAGTCCAGGCCCCTCATTTCACAAATTAATGAAACAAGCCCAGGAAGAGAAATGACTTATCCAAAGTTACGTACAAGTTTGCATTGAGTCCATCTACTCACCGGTTCCTGTGCTGATGTAGGAGGGTAACTAGAGATACAGGGCTGTATCAGAAACAGTCGCCTGTGCCTTTGGAAACCATCCATCTTGCCTTGTTGTCACCCTTCCCACTGGAACAGAGGGGAGAATAGTCTCTCCAAAAGCTGACCTCTTATCTGCCTTAGATGCATTGAGACCATGAGACCTAGCAGCCTTGGTTTTCTGCAACCAGGAGGTGAGTGATGTCTCCTCCTGCCAGATTATCCTGCTAAAAATAAGGTAGAGACTGAGCCTTCTGGAATGCTGAGAATACAGCTCTCTCGGAGCCAGGAAGAGGAGATGAAATTAATGCCACTCCATAGAGAGAGATCCTGGGGGTGGCATTGCTGAGGGGGCATGGTCTTCAGAAGGAAAGGGTTTCCCCAGAGATGGTCCTGATGAATCTAAACTCCAAGGAGCTCAAAGACAAAAAACATTCAAAAGTCACCAAAATATTCACAGCAGCTATGTGTGTGTGTGTGTGTGTGTGTGTGTGTGTGTGTGTGTGTGAGCAAAGAACTGGAAACTAAGCGGACCCCCAGTGAGGATTGGGGAATGGCTAAATTGTGGCCCATGAGTGTAATGGAAAGCAATTTACACCATAAGAAACAATGAATTTAGAAAAACATGGGGGTAAGTCCTATGAATGGATGGAGAAAAAAGGAAGCAGCCTCAGGGACATCATGGGGGGACAAGTGTTGTAAGTGGAAAGAACAAAGGGCAAAGCTGTTTAATGATTGGGACCATCTTGGCCTGAGAGAAGAGCTGAGCAAATGCCTCTGCCTCCTCTCTGGGAGAGGTGGAGGAAGAGGTGTGTGGGGGTGAGGGGGAGGTATGCTATCAAATGTGGGCAGGTTTTTGTTTAACT
>CM053594.1:30648967-30728704 GCA_028646575.1 Pseudocheirus occidentalis | reverse complement strand
GAAGGAAGGAAGGAAGGAAGGAAGGAAAGAAGGAAAGAAGGAAGGAAGGAAGGGAGGCAGGGAGGGAGGAAGGAAGGAAGGAAGGAAGGAAGGAAGGAAGGAAGGAAGGAGGGAGGGAGGAAGGGAGGAAGGGAGGAAGGAAGGAAGGAAGGAAGGAGGGAGGGAGGAAGGGAGGAAGGAAGGAAGGGACTGAGGAGGGAAGGAAGGAGGGAGGGAGGGAAGGGAGGGAAGGAAAGAGGGAAGAGAAGGAGGGAGGGAGGAAGGAAAGGAGGAAAGGTAGAAGGGAGGAAGGAAGGAGGGAAGGAGGGAGGGAGGTACAAAGATAGATCTGACCACACTGCCACAGCTGACCAGGCCATCAAGGGATGCCTCCCCAAACAGCCCCAAACAGACATGTGTTCATGTGCTTCTCTCCATCGTCTCTTCTCCATAGCCCTTGGGGAAGCAGGCCCTGTCAGAGCCCTTCCTGCCAGCCAGAGTCACTCCCACCCCTTTGGGTAAGATGGAGGCTCAGCAGACATTCCCTTCAGCTGCTGCCGCACACCCCAGACCCTGGGGCATTGCCATGTACCTTGCAGGTGCACCCTAAGGACCACAATCTGACTTGCAGCTGAACTTTCCAAAATGGAATGGTTTTCCTAAATTAGAAGGGGAGCTCCTTGAGAGGAGGGACAGCCTGTCTTGGATTTCCGCTTGTATCTCAGCATTTAGCACAGCACTTGGTACATATTAAAAGCTTGATATGTGTTTTTCTGTTCCGTTCAGTGTAGCCTCCCCTGCTGGAATGTAAGCCACCTGAGGGCAGGGGTTATTTTTCATTATTCTCCTACATCTGTGTTATTCGCTGGCCTATCCAAACCCTGGCCTTCAGTCTCCAGCTTCCTGCTCACAGGTTCAAGGGCTCCCAGGCCTCTGGGGAAAAATGCAAATTCTTCTGCTGTCTAAAGGCCTGCACAGCTTAGCACCAGTCAGTCTTTCCATACTTGGCTCACATTACTTCCCCTCGCTATTTCAGCCAAACTGGCCCACATTCTGTTTCCTGTGTGGAATCTTAGGTTTCCCACCTCTGCGCCTTTGCCTATGCCTGCAGAGCTTTCTCTTTTCAATTCCGTCTCTTAGAATACGTAGCTAAATTCACTGCTCAGTTTCCCCAACTCCTATAGGTGACTTTTGAGGGATAGTAGAAAGTGCGAGGAATTTGGAATCAGAGGATCTGGGTTTGAATCCTGCCTGGCTCTACTGTGTGACCACAGGGAAGTCATGACGTTCTGTTCCCCAAGTTCTCACTCCTAAGTTAATGAGGGTGGGTTAGATAGGTGCTAAAATCCTGTGTGAGCCTCGCCTTCAGAGCTGCTGCACCCATCCCTTATCTGTGTGGCCTAAAAGAGAGAAGGGTAGATCTTGAGTCAGGAAGGTCTGAGTTCGAATATTGCCCCATGTACTGGTTGGTGTAACTGTGTGCCTCTAAAATAATCACTTAATTTCTAAGCCTTAGTTTTCTGAACTGCAAAATGGGGATGACAATAGGACCTACCTCACAAGTTTGGATCAAGTTAAATGAAATAATATACATAAGACTCTTTACAAACCTATATAAACATGAGCTGTTATTCTCTGGGCACATGCTGTTTTTCTCAATAGAATGAAAGCTCTTTGAGCTCAGAACTGTTCCATTTTTGTCTTTATATCATTTCCAGCATATTTGTTTTGTTCAGTCATGGTTGACTCTCCATGACCCCACTTGGGGTTTTCTTTGCAAAGTTACTGGAGTTTTGCCATTTCCCTCTCCAGATCATTTTGCAGATAAGGAAACTGAGGCAAACAGGGTAAAATGACTTGCCCAGGGTCACGTGGCTGGTAAGTGTCTGAGGCTGGATTTGAACTCAGAACATACAGTAATAATGCTTATTGAATCTAATTGAAGTGAATTGAACTCATAATAATAGCTAATATTTAAATACTTAACATTTAAAAAACTTTACACATTAAATACAAACATTAAAATACTTTGCAATTATTGTCTCATCTAATCCTCACAACAGCTTTGGAAGGTAGGTGCTATTATTATCCCCATTTTACAGATGAGAAAACTGAGGCAAACAGATGTTAAGTGACTTGCCCAGGGTCAAGTAAGTGTTTGAGGCTGGATTTGAACTCAGATCTTCATGACTCTAAGCCTTGGGGCTCTATCCACTGTGCTACCTAGCTGCCCCTGAGCAAGGGTTGGCAGCGAGAGGGGTGAGGAAGCTCAAACACCCACGCACTTTCTGGAAATGCTAGGCGAAGCTGAAAAGAGGGGCGCCTCTGTTCCATCCTTTGGGCAGGGTTCTGGCTGAGTGTTTCGGATCCCAGGAATGCTTCCTGGGAAACCCTGGAGAGCTCTGAGCCTCCCCACCTTCCCTGGCTGCACGTTGCAGTCTCATCTCCATTCCTTGGAATGCCTGGGACTTGGAATGGGGCTCCCTGCAAATGGCCTATTTGTTTGTTTTCCTGACAATATTTCGTGGCGCCAGGATTCAAAGGCTTCCCGGGAGGATGCTTTAATTATCTTCACTCCCTTGCCTCCCTCCCTGAACTGGAATTCAGTGCCATGTCCCCCTCCCCCTGGCAAGCTGTTCCCAGTCCCTTGGCCTGGTGAGCTCGCCACCTCGCCCAGGTGGCAGCTCCTGCGAGAAGACGATCCCTGGCAGGCCCCGGGCCAGAGCTTGTTTATGTCTTGCCTCCTCTACAGATTTCGCCCCATATGGAGGTGTTGTCAGCTTTCGGCTCCATCTCTCCTCTTCTCAGAGCTAGCAGGCTCTGGATTCAGAGAATTAGACGGCTGAGGAGGAGAAGGCAGAAAGATGCCCAAGCCCCAGTCCCTGGCTGCCCTGCTCACTTGGGCACAGGCTCCTTCCAGGGGCCAGAACGTCCCTGTATCCCTCAGGGCCAGCCTGGCCCCAGCCCCTCTTAGTGGGAGCGGGGATGCTGGGACACCCCAACGTGGGTGCCTTGGAGTTTACCGAGTGCTTTTCACTTCTGTTCTAGCAACAGAGACATAGGCTTGGAAGCCGGAACAGACCTCAGAGTTAGGGAGAGACTCCCCCCATTTCAGGGATAAGGAAACTGAGGCCTAGAAAGGCCAAGGGGCCTGCACAAAGGGTGATAGGTTGTAGGGTCATCAATTTAGAGCTGGGAGGAACCTGATAGGTCCCCTCCAATTCCCTCATTTTACAGATGCGGTGGAAAAGCTTACAAGAGATGATTCAAGAAATAACTCAGCTGGGATTAGATCTCAGGGACTGTCTACTTCAACCTTCTCATTTTACAGATGAGGAAACTGGGGGTAAAGGAAGTTAAGTGACTTGCCCAGGGTCACACAGCTAGTAAGTGTCTGAGGCTAGATTTAAACTCAGGTCTTCCTGGCCTGGTGCTGCAAAGATTAGAGATGGTTATGGCTATGACCTTGAAGGTTTTGAAAGTTTGGGAGAGTAAGCCGTTCTTTCGAGGATCTGCCAGAAGCCAGAGCAAAGTTTGAATGAACCTATCCAGCTTAGGCCAGGAGTAGATAAGGTACAGACTCATCCTACCCACCCATCATGCTGAAATCAGAAGTGAAATTTAATTGGTCAATGGAATTCTCTGCAGAAAATGTGGTAGGTCCGAGACCACTTTCCCCAGGGACTGAGGTAGAACAGGAGAGTGTGCTCCCTGATGCTGGAGGAGATGTATGTCCCTCTGTTTCTCCTATAGCTACTCAGTAAATATGCCTTTGATAAATCTAAAATAATAATAAATAATAATCTCAACAGCTAGAGATGGAAAAAAGGACACAATCTCAGAAAATGAAATTGAATTAGTGAAAAAGGAACTGTCAAAAAGGAAAAAAAGTCCAGACCATCCTTATCCAAATAGATTTATAGCTGACTTCTATCAGATGTTTAAAAAGTAATTAGTACCTGAGTGATACTAATTATTCTTAAAATAGAAGGGAGGAGGGAATGCTCTATTCTACTCCATTTATGAGAAAAATATAGTCCAAAGGAATGGACAGAGAAGGACAAAGCAAAGGAAGGGAACCATGGAGCAATATCACAATATTGATTCAGAAATTTTAAATAATGCTTTAGCAAAAATCTAGAAAAGTGAGGTAGGCTTTGGAGGGCCTTAAATGCCAAACTAAGGAGTTTAGACTTTATTCCACAAGCTGTTAGGAACAGTTAGAGGCATTACATCTCAGTGGACAAATCACTGGACATAGAGGCAAAAAGACCTGAGTTCAAATTCAGTCTCAGACATGTACTAGCTCTGTGACCAGTGGTGACCATTTAAACTTTGTCTACCTCAGTCTTCCTCCACACCAGATCAAATAACCAAAGGAGAACGTATGTCAAGTGCCTAATCAAATAATATAATGAAAGTAAATGAGATAATGTATACAAATCTGATAAGATAATGGTTAAAATACTTGGTAAACCTTAAAGCACACTATAAATATGGGTTATTATTCATTTTACTCAATTTTAGTAAGTTCCTACTATGTGCCAGAAACGTTGTGTTCAGAGGGTAGAAAGATCAAAATGAGAGCATGTCTGCCCTCAAGGAGCTTCCATTTTGCCTGGAGAGACAAGACATACACACATACACACATAGACATATACAAAAAGAACACAAGATAATTTGCAGGGAGTTGGGGGCTGGGAACTAGTAGATGAGGGAAGCAGGAGAGACCTCACCTAGTAAGTGGTACTTGAGCTGAGATTTAAAGAACACTAGGGTTCAGAGGTGGAGGTGAGGGAGGGATCGCAGTCATGAGGGGCAGACAATTTAAGGGCATGTCATTTTGAATACTAGCAAGAAAACGAGTTTAGCTGGACTATGGATTGTGTAAAGGGAAGTAATGTATGAGAAACCTGGAAAGCTAGGTTATGAGATCTTTAAATGTCTGAAGAAAGAGTTGTATTTGATTCTAGAGGTAAAGGGTAGATGCTGCAGTTTATAGAGTAACAGGATTATATGATATGTTTCAAGAAATTGGTGGCTGCGTTATAGACAAGGCATTGAAGATGCTATATAGACTTGGAGATCAATCAGGAGGCCCTGAGAGTGGTCCCAGAGAGGAATGATAAGGGCTTGGGCTAGGGTGGTACTGGGTGTGAGTACAGAAGACACAATCTTTGTTGCAGAGACAGGATTGCCTGGTGGTGGATGTGAAGGGCTAGGGAGATGGAAGCATTTGGGTGACTTGGAGCCTGGTGATGCTGTGAACAGAAATAGGGAAGTGAGGGGAGGGGAGATGGCCAGATTTATTTGAGATGTCTTTGGATCCATACCTTGAACTCCAGCTGCTCCTAAGAATTCATACACCCTAATTTAGAGCTTTCTGGTTCATAGAGTTAGAGCTAAAAGGAAGCTTTTTGTTTTTGTTTAGTTCTTTCAGTCATGTCTGATTCTTTATGACCCCTTTTGGAGTTTTCTTAATAAAGGTGCTGGAGTGGTTTGCCATTTTCTTCTCCAGCTCATTTTACAGATATGGAAACTGAGGCAAAAGCGTTAAGTGACTTGCCCAGGGTCACACAGCTAGTACAGATCTGAGGCCAGATTTGAACTCATAAAGATGAGCCTTCCCAGCCTGTCACTCCATCCACTGCTCCACCTAGCTACTCCTGAGAGCTAATATAGGCCAGTACAAAGAGCTTTATATTTGAAATCAGAAGACCTGCACCTGGGTTTAGATTTAAGTGACTTTTCCAATATGTCAGTATTCTTTCTCTGTCTCTGTCTGTCTGTCTGTCTCTCTCTCTCTCATCAATTTCAGTTCTATTGATGTGTTTTCATTTCACACTGACAACAATTTAGTCTACATTTTGTTGCTGCCTTACCTGAAATAAGAATTGCTGCCCCAATTCTCTTATGTTCAGCTGAAGTGTAATTCATTTTTTTCTAAGTCCTTATTTTAATTCCTTGTAATCTTTATGTTTCAAATGTGTTTCTTGTAAACAACATGTTGTTGGATTTTGCTTTCTAATACATTCTGTTAACCTCTTCCATTTTATGGGTGACTTCATCCCATTAACATTAACAGTTATGATAGTTAACTGTTTTTTTCTTTCCATTCTATTCTTTTATAATTTTTCATCTTTATATTCCTCCCTCCTTTTTATTTTGAGTTATTATATGTTCTTTCTTTCCTTTTAATCTTTTCTTTACTATTCCTTTTCTAAGTTTAAGATTTGTTTTGCTTATGATCATTCCCACCCTGAGTCTACCCTCCCTCCTATATTCCTCTTTCCCTTCTTCCTGTTTTTACCTGTATCCCTGTTGAGTCAAATATATGTCCGCACCAATCTTTGTGTTTGTGTTCTAATGCCTTTGACTAGTTTAGATGAAACTAATCCTAGTGACACCTACTTCTCCCACTCCTTCCATGTTCGCATATAATCTGCTTGGACAACCCAATTACTTCTCTTAATGATTTCTTTTCTCCCATTTCCCCTTAATGTGTCTTTTTTCATATCTCCCTTTTCTTTTTTTCTTAAAGCACCTTTGAAACTTAACCAAACTCTTCTAAGGTCTTCTGTTTCAAATGACTGCCTCTATGACCACTTGGGATATGAGGATTCTGAAAGAGTACTTTTAATATCTGCCTTCTCCTTTAGAATGTAAGTGGTTCATCCTTATAAAGAAGATCACATAGGATTTGTCACCTATTACTTTAGAGGAATGAAGAGCATGGAATGAGATATTCCAAAAGGCAAAAGACAAAGGTTTACAACCAAGAATAACTTACCCAGGTCTCCCTTGGCTCCCAGATCCAGCAGTCTTTGCTCAGTGGTGTTCACCTAGTCATATCTATGTGTGCGCACCCCTCCTCACACACACACATGCTGCAAAAAGATTTGACTGCCCACCTCTTCCCTTGATATTTGATGCCAAGTTATCTTATCTCTCCTTTGTAATAAATTGGCTTCTTCTGGAGCCCTGAAGAGGGTCCTTTCTCCTAAGAATTTCCCTGATCTCCTTGCTCCTAAGGGCTGTGAGAAGAGATTACTAACCCACACTAGCTAGGACAGGCAGCCAGGCCTTGCTGACAAGGAAGAATTAGCACTTGTTCAATGTGCTCCACTGGCATTTTCTTGGGAACAGCCTTTGACTTGACTCCTCTGCTTGGGCCAACTCAGTCTTGCGTTGGTCTTAGGGCCCTTGCACCATCCTCCAGCCAGGACACAGATCCTACAGCTCTGCCAAGACTCCTCAACAACAAGGCAGGTTTAATTTAAGCCTCCAAAGGAGGCTGTCTGAGAGCAAGGAGCAGGCTCAGGGGGCACCAACACAGAGTCAGGTGGGCCTAGGATCCCAGGCAGCAGAGAGGAACCTCAGAGATCATCTAGGCTGTCCAAAGCTCTCATTTTGCATATGGGAAAACTAAGCCAGGGGCAAGAAGGAGATATTCTTTTAAGAGCCATTCTAGAAAATAGATTTGCCAATTAAATATATATGAATTAATATAGTCACATAGATATGCCCAAAAGTGAGACATATCCTGATACAAAGGAAAGCCAGAAAGACCCGGTTTCAGATTCTGGTTCTGACACACAATCCTCCTATGCACTCATACTCTCCACCCCATCCCACCCCTATGCATACTAGCTGTGTGAATATGGACAGATTGATTCTCTATGATTTTAAGTTATGGGTGAGTTGCTAATCTGCACTACTAGAGGGAGTTTTCATACCAGGAGTTCCTCCCAAATAATGAAACGACAGAAAGAAAAGGGGAAAAATATCAATCAAACAAACAAACAAACAAAAACCAGATCTATATATACAAACAGACATACGCAGAATTCCAGAGAAGCAGCAAGGGCAGGGAGCTAGACCCAGACTCAGGAAGAGAGGAATTCGGGGTCCCCGTCTGACACGTACCCATTGTGTGGTCCTGGGCAGGCCACTTCACATTGCCCCAGGCAGCTCTCTAAAAGGAAAAGGTGTAGAGCAGGGCCTAATCCGTGCTAGGAGTAAGAAATCACAGGTCTAGGCCCCACCCTCCCGAAAGAAAATCCCATCAAATATGTCAGTCACATGTACAGAAGTATGCATAAGCACATGCACAGTGAGGGCATCAGTGTTCTCCTCGCAGAATGATGGTATTAAAACAGAGGGTCTCAAGGGCCCCTTCTGGCCCTAAAACAATGATACTATGACAGATACATATACATATACAAATACACATACATGCACATACATAAACATACACATCCATGAGAACATACTTACATATATACATATGTACACGTGCCCATGCATGTATATGTAATGTGCATGTGTGTACACATATGCGTATACATAGTAGGAAGAGTGCTGGACTCTGAGAGACCTGGGTTCTATAAATGAGGACATTAGGTCATCTCTGGGGATCCTTCCTGCTCTAAATCTAAGATCCTGCAGTAATCTGAGTAGGTTGAACTAGATGACCTTTATTGTCTCTTCCATCTCTAAGTCTGTGTTTTGAGAGATACAGCGAGGTTTTCAGCCTAGGGCCTCCCCACTAAATAGAGCACTCTTTGCTGTTCTCTCTTTTTCTCTCCTCTCTCTCTCTCTCTCTCTCTCTCTCTCTCTCTCTCTCTCTCTCTCTCTCACACACACACACACACACACACACACACACACACACACACACACACACACACACACACACCCACCACCACCACCACCACCACCACCACCACCACCACCACATTCACATTGCTCTTTACAGTAGGATCATAAAATCAGAAACTATAAGTCAGGCAGTCCCACCCCACCACCTCCGTTTCACAGAGGATAAAACTGAGGCCCAGGGCTGCCAAAGGGGATCTCGGGATCCTGGGGCTGGAAGAGCCCACAGACTGCATCTAGTCCAACCCATTTATCTTTACAACCAAGGCACCTGAAGAGAATTGACATAACTTGCCAAAGAGAAGAGCTGGGCCAAGAACCCAGGTCCTCAGCCTCCAAATGTACAGAATTTCTTTGGTTTTAGTGTCTGCTCCAAGGGACTAAATCTGCAAATAAATCTGTGAGTAAATGGCCAACACCCCCCTCACACACACACACACACACACACACACACACACACACACACACACACACACATATGCAACCTCTCTCCTAAGGACCAGGACCAGCTCTCGCTCATACAAATATCAGCAGCAGCTCGGATTTCCACATTAACATGAGAATGAATGTTCTCACTGGAAGCCTGTAATTATGTTTTCTCCTCCCCCCCCCAGTATAATTAATTATGAATACCACTGGAGTAAGACACTGCTACATTCTTGGTTCTATTTCTGCCCTATTAAAAATGTATGAGTGTATGAAGTCATTTTCCCAGACAGTTGCTCCCATAAACGTAATTGGAACCCAGTTAAAAAGGTGGGGGGAACACAGTGAGAGATTGGCTTGGTTTTTTTTTTGTTCTACAGAGCAGGAGATGAGATGGAGATCCTTGTGAATATGTCAATAAAGTTCAGTCCTGTAAAAAAAAGGAAAGAAAAAAAGAGGGAAGGAAGGAAGGAAGGAAGGAAGGAGGGAAGGAGGCAGAGAAGGAGGGAGGAAGGGAGGGGAGAAGGGAGGGAGAGAGCAAAGGGAGGAGGGAAAGAAGGAAGGAAGGAAGTAGGGAAGGAAGGAAAAGAGAAGAGGAAGAGAATAGGAAGGGAGAAGAGAAAAGAAGAGAGAAGGGAGGAATAGAGGAAAAGGGAGGGCAAAGCAAACCTCCCAGGAAGGCCTGTCAAAAGAAAGGGCAGAATTGCATCTTACAACTTTCATATTCAGTGTCAGCTCTGAGAGGAAGCAATAAGGAAGACAGTTGTGTTTTTTTTTCTTTATGCTGATTTTCATCACATAACGATCACAGATCTAGCTCTGGAAAGGGCCGCAGAGGCCGTGTCACCCACCTCCTCATTTTAGGGATGAGGGATCTTGGGCTCAGAGGGCTTAAGAGATTTGCCCAAGGTCACATGGCTTCTAAGTGTAGTCAAGATTTGAACCCAGATCATTGTATCATCATTAAAAAGCCAGAAATGGTCATCTAATCCAATCCCTTCATTTTACAGATTATAATTCATTAGACTATAAACTCCTGGAGTGAAAGGATTGTCTTTTGTCTCTTTTTGTATCCCCAATGCTTAGAATGGTACCTGGCACATAGTAGGCATTGAATAAATTTTGATTTCTTGATTACAGATAAAGAAACTAAGACCTAAAGAAATGAAATTACTTCCCCAAGGTCACATAGCTAGTATAGAAGCTGCCAAGATTTGAATCTGGACCATAGAATCATAGACTGAGAGCTAGAAGGGATGTCAGAGACCTTGGGTCCAATCTACCCATTTTATGGATCAGGATACTGAGGTGAAATCAGTTTCCCTGGGTCACTTGGACAGGGTTTGAAGCCAGGTTTCCAGATTCCTGCTTCTGAGAGAGCTCTGTTTGTCTTGTATCCCAGTAGTTTCTATGCTTTGAACACCAGGGGTTAATTAAACATCCCCTCAGAAGGAAGAAGAAGCCTAGAGTAGTAGATAGGAGTATAGGATTTAAAGTTAGGACAACCCAACTTCATATCAAAGAAAGAGGAAAAGGCCTCCTATGTACAGAAATATGAAGAGTAACTTTTACAGAATTAGGAACTAAGTGGATCATTTCAGAAATGGCTGGAAAAGTTATAGTATATGTGATGGAATACTCTTGTGCTATAAGAAATGATGAAGGAGATGGTTTCAGAAAAACCTGGGAAGATTTGCATGAACTGATACAAAGTAAAGTGAGCAGAACCAAGAGAAAAAAATATACAAGAACAACACTCTTGTACAAATGGCTTTGAAAGACTTAAGAACTCTGATCAATGTAATGCCCAACCACAATTCCAGAGAATCTACAATAAAGAATACTGCCCACCTCCTGACAGAGAGAACAGGGACTCAGGGGAAGAATAAGACAGACATTTGAGACACAGTCAATGTAGGGACTGGTTTTGCTTCTTTGTATCTGTATCTATATCTAATATCTATCTGTCTATTTGTCTATCTCTCTATCTATCATTGATCTATCATCTATCTGTCTATCTGTGTGTGTGTGTGTTACAAAGATTTTGTGTTTCCTCTTTTGTCAAAAGGGGAAAGAGAATTCAGTGGATAGAGTGTCAGGCCTGGAGTTAGGAAAACTCATTTTCTTATGTTCATATCTAATCTCAGACACTTGCTAGCTGTGTGACCCTGGGCAAGTCACTTGACCCTGCTTGCCTCAGTTTCCTTATCTGTAAATTGAGCTGGAGAAGGAAATGGTGAACCCCTCCAGTATCTCTGCCAAAAAAAAGACAGGAAGAGTCAGACATGACTGAAAACTATTGAGCAAGAACAATGGGGGTGAACAGGTTAGAAGAGGGAAAATGGTTTTTTTGTTCATTTTTAAAGATTAAATTAGGATTAAGAAAAAAATTCCACCTGTGACACTTAGCTGTACAAACCAAGCCGCAACCTGTTTTCATCAAAGTTTCTTCAGCTGTAAGTGGGTATAATGACATTTCTCACAGATTATAGTTTTACAAACTTGAAAGGGCTGTATAAATGTCAATTATGATTCTCCTAACCTTGGGGTCTGATGTGGTCCTACTTAGCTCAGGAGTCAGACAGGCTGGGTTCAGATCTCTAACTGTGTGTGTCACCTGCCACTTGAATGACTTGGACAAGTCATTTCACTCATCCCCACCTGCCTCAGTGTCTGCATCTGTAAAATGAAGGGGATAGACTAGACGGCCTCTTAAGTCACTTCTAGATGCAGATCTGTGACCCTATAAATAGAAAAAATGGTTCTTCAGCGATTGCCCATCTCCCTTTGATGCCTCTGCCCAGTCTCTGCTCTACGGTGTCTCATCTCCTTTCTAACAGGTTCCTGGGCATGTAGACTTATGCAGGGGCTCAGCCACTTTTCCAGCCTAGGACTCAGGAAGGATAAAATTAACCTCACCACGCGCCTTTTCAGCAAGAATCTGAGACACGGCCCTTATGCTAGCCCCCAATGCTTGTCTGTTCTCATATTCACACATGTCTTGGAAATGTCACGTTTGTGACAGCGGGAAAACACATGTTACACAAAAGAAGGAGGAGACCAGAGAGAGCTGTGTCAATCAGGGCAGGGCCCCTGAGTGGATAAGGGGCTGCTGGTGGCCTGATGTAGAGAACAGGGCTAGACTGACTGGCAGGAATCCTCAAACTCTCAGACTAACTGTGTGACCCTGGGCAAGTCACTTAAACTCTGTCTGACTCACTTTTCTCATTTTTAAAATGCACCCACGCCTTCCAAGGTTGTTGGGAGAGGCAAATGATAATGTATGTAAAGTGGTTTGCCAACCTTCATGCACCATGTTAATGTCAGTGATTTATAATAAACCCTAGTGGCTCCTTGTTGTCTTCAGGATCAATACAAAATGCTCTCTTTGGCCTTCAAAGCCCTTCATGAACTGACCCCCTCCCACCTCTCCAGTCTCCTTACGTCTTACTCTCCAATACGGACTTTTCAGTCCAGTGACACTCACCTCCAGGCCCTTCCACCAAGACATTCTCTCTCAGCTCTGGGCATTTTCTTGGGCTGTCTCGGTGCCTAGAACACTCTCCCTCTCCTCCGACTACTGACCTCCCCAGACTCCTTCAAATCCCAACTAAAATCCCACCTTCTTCAGGAAGCCTTTCCCACCCCCTCTTAACTATACTGCCTTCCCTCTGCTGATAATTTCCTACTTATTCCGTCTATAGCATGATTTGTATATTTTTATTTGCAGTTGGCTTTCTTATTAGATTGTAAGCTCCTTGAGGGAAGGAATTGTCTTATGCCTCTTTCTGTGTCTCCAAAACTTAGCACAGTGCCTCCGTTCTGTGCATGATTTGAGATGTCCACAACTTCTGCAGAGAACTCTAGGTATGGGAAGTTTCTCCCCCAATTTATTGAAATTATTGGTAACATTTATTAATTAATACATTAATTATTAATTTAATTAATACATTAATAATTAATACATTAATATCATGTAACATTTAAGCTAAAAGCATTCTCTTCAGGATCTCAGCCCCCAAAAAGTGAGGTAGGTGGCAGTCCAGTGGTTGCAGTGCTAGACTTGGAGTCAGGAAGACCTGAGTTCAAATCCAGCCTCAGAACTTGCTAGCCAGGTGACCCTGAACAAATCTTAAGTTTCTGATTGCCTCAGTTCCCTTACCCATAAATAGGGGATAAATAACATTACCTACCTGGCAATTATAGGAGAGAGTCAAATGAGATAATATTTATAATAATGAGATAATATTTATAAAGTGCTTAGCACAGTGACTGGCATTCAGTAGGCACAAAATAAATGCCTATTCCTTTCCCTTCCCTTCTGTATTGGGTGGCATAAGGGATATAGACATGAATCAGAAATGAACCCTCCCTTTAGAGGGCAGCAGGACACACTGCATTGGGAATCCAAGGATGTTGGTCCAAAGCCTTTTTCTGCCACCGACCACTTACGTGACCCTGGGCTCGGCATTCTCTATAAAAGGAAAGGGTCAGACCGGATTCCCTCCAAATCCAGACTCTTTCCCTCCCTGCCCACCTGGAGTTGGAGATTTAGCAGGCAGAAATCATACATGCACAGGAGCCATCACAAGAGATCGAAGAAGGTGATGGTGGCCTATAGAAACCAACCACCGGGGACTCTCAGTATGGGCAGAGATGACTTCCGGCCTGGTGCAGGAGGGAGCAGGTGTTCCTTGTCAGCTCTGGGGGGAGGGGGGGGGGGGAGTCAGACAAAGGCACCTGCCAGCCCTGCCCCCCAGAGTCCGAGAGTCCCGAGCTTTGAAATACCTGCTCTACAGGTGTGTTTTGGGGCTAGAAGCTGTTTCCTTTGAAGTCAGAGCCAGCCCACTGGGCCAACCTGTTTCTTTTTTTCTGGGTAGCTTATCGTTCCTGCAATCTCTGACCAGATCCAGAATTTCTGCTCCTGGGGAATGGGAGGAGGGAAGGGAGGGTGGGGTTAGACCTAGTTGGACAATCATGTACCTACCCAGGGGAGGAGAGGAGTGGTGATGAGGGGGACGGGAAGGGGGGGTGATGCTGTTTCTCACTCATCCCTCCCATGCGCCTGCACAGAGCTCAGGCATTGTACTGCTAATGAGTTGGCCTCATCCGTGTGCCGCTGGCTGTGTCCAAGCATCGTGGGTGAGCCAATTGCCAGTGTGACCAGCTCCCCTCTGCTTCCTCCCAAGTGGATGCCTCCCTCTGGGAAGTGAAGCATGTGAGCTCACCAGCTTTCAGATGGCAAAGCCTAGAGTTAGGAGAACCCTGGGTTCAAATCCTGCCTTGGTCACTTACTGGCTATGTGAACCTCACAACCTGTCCGAGCCTCGGTCTAGAAAATTGGGCTGGATCAGAGTAAAGTTTCCTTCTCCTGATATCCTGAGGCTACGAGGAGATAATGAATGTAAAGCACCTTGCAAGCCCCGGCCAAAGGATTTCCTTCAGGTCAAAATGGCCTCCCTCAGTGATTTCAGAGCGAAATCCCACAGAGGGACCCGAAGCCTGTAGGAACTGAGTGACTCCTTCAAGGCCATTTATTTATTTATAATAATACCAATTTATACTATATATATTATCATAAATACTCATAAATACATTTATTAATAATAAATATAATAATAAATACTGTGTGACAAAGCATTAGGCCAGGCCCACCAGTACAACTCAATGGATCACAGCATCACAGACTAGATCTGGAAGCAATCTTGGGGCCTTTGAATCCAATTTCCTCATTGTATAGATGAAGAAACAGAGGTCCCCAGTGTCTGAAGTAGAGGCTGAACTTGGGGCCTCCCTGCCTCCAAATCTTAGCATCCTGCCTGGCACACAGTAGGTGCTTAGTAAATGTTTCTTAATTGATGGATTGATTGATTATCTGAGCTATGGGGGCCGTCATGGTTGTTGTTCATTTGTGTCTAGGTCTTTGTAACTCTGAACCACGGCACACCAATGCTGCTCGTGGCAAAGATTCCAGAGCGGTTTTCTTTCTCCGGTGGATTAAGTGACTTACCCAGGTACACACAGCTAGCAAGTTTCTGAGACTGGTGATCTCGAATTGGATGATCTGAGTTTGAATCTCAACCTTTCTGACTCTGGTAAGCTCTTCCTGATTCCTAGCACTCTAGCCAATGTGCCACCTAGCTGCCTCCCAGGTGCTGTGTTGCCTGTCAAACAAATGTGGTCAGAATAGGAGCTAAATCCATCAATGACATTGGCATTCTAAGCATGATGCTCTAAACTGGGGGGGGGGGGTGTCAAGGCCATAGGTGGCCTTTTGACTGAGTCCTAATTTTACAGAACAGATCCTTTTATGAAGGGGATTTGTTCTGTGAAGTTTGGATTCAGCCAAAGAGCAGCACTTGAGGACCTAGAGGGCCACATGTGGCCTCGAGGCTGAGGATTTCCCACCCCTGCTAACTGGCTGGAGTTCAGTTGGCCCAACAAGTCTCTATAATGTGCCTACTATGCGCTTTACATTATGCTAGTCTCTGGTGATCTCGAATTGGATGATCTGAGTTTGAATCTCAACCCTGGTACTACTTCTGTGACCTCGGACAGCCAGGTGGACAGAGTGCTGGACTGAGAGTCAAGACCTGAGTTCAAATCCAGCCTCAGATACACTCTGGCTGTATGACCCTGGGTAAGTTACTTAAACCTCCCTTTGCCTCATTTTCCTCATCTTTAAGATGGGAGTGGTAACAGCACCCATCTTGTAGGGCTGCTCTGAGAATCAAATGAAATCATATCTGTAACACTCTTGGTTCGGAGACTGTGGGTGCTCATTCCTTCCCCAAGTTACTTCACCTCTTTGGGCCTTGGCTTCTTCCTCTGTAAAACAAGAGGATTGGACTAGAAGGCCTCCAAGGTCTGTGATCCTATGAAGCAATCCTTGGCCTCAAGCAGCTTACTTTCTCCTGGAATGGGTTGCATAACTTATTACTTGTCAGAGGGAGATTTTGAACCTAGACCTTACTGACTTCAAGCTTACTAAACCTCAAATGTCTTATTATCAAGGGGCACAGGACCCCTGAAAGGCAGAGGAGTCTGGCTTTGCCTTCGGAGTCAGAGGGGAGCTCTGGAACAGGCTCAGACTCTCGATTGTTGGAAGGGAATGATCCAAGAGGTTGTCCTGTGACTTAAGAACGTTCTCTCTGTCCACACACCCCAGGCTGTGCCTTGGGGTAACTGTCCTCAAAGCTTCATGGAGAGCCCTCCTGCTGGTGGCACCCTGCTGGGTCTCCCTGGTAACCTTCTGAAGAAGGGAAGGAAGGTGGTGAGAATCACTTGAAAAGAAGAACTCAGTTCTAAATGGTTGGAAAGAGATGGTGTGTGACCAGAGAAGAGTGGCCAGGATGGTGGAGGAACTCAAAACATATCACAAAATGTTATTATTTATGTGAAAATATCATTTTGCTAATAATATCATTACATTAAGGTGAATGGCATTATATTAATAAATGTTTATATATTATTGCATATTGCTTATAGCATGGGTTATACAAAGAATGTAATGAGAAGTTAACCCTTAACTGCTTTCAGTTAGACATGCGGGAAGCTTAGGGGCCATTCCCCAACATTTGCCAGGCAAAGGCTCTCTATAAGATGATGTGACATTCCCTAATTGGCTTCTGAGCCCATCGAGCTGATGACCCAGTGGGTGAGACAAAACAAGCCTCCTGCTCCTCTGTCTACACCTCCTCTGTGGTCATCCCTCTTGGCTTCCTTCCATTCTCCAGGTGGGTTGATGGGACTCTAGGGAGGAGTTGAAAACAGCAACTCCTTCTCCACCCTGGCATCTTGGAGATCTCACCCAGTAACCAGAACTAATCAAGCTTGAGTCTATGTGCCCAGCCCCCTTTTTGTCTGTTCTTTTCTGATCTTGTGTGAATGAGCATCCCACAGTAGATGTGTCCAGAAAGGCTGGTGACCTTGTGGATTCAAATGGTCCAAAGATCTTGCATCTGATGAGAGAAGTGATTGCTTTGTGGCACCATCAGGAGAAGGCTGTTGGCAAGAAAAACTTCCACCCGAGAGAAGGTGGCTGACAGAAAGGAGAGTGGCCCATCATCCAAGTTAAGGCCAAACGTAAGATGACCAATTAATCAATCACCAAATATTTATTAAGTGCCAGCTACATGTCAGGTACTATGCTGAGCCCTGGAGATACCAAAAAAAGGCAAAAGACAGTCCCTGCCCTGGAGGAGCTTACACTCTAATGGAGGAGACATCATAAAACATATATATAAAGCAAGTTATCTACATTATGAGTAGGAAATAATTAACAGAGGGAGCTCACTAGAATTAAAAGGAGTTAGGAAAGGCTTCCTGTAGGTAGGGCTTTATTTAGGGATTTAAAGTTAGGGAGGTAAGTAGTTAGATCCTCTTGCAAAACTCACTTTATGTTCTCATAAATGTTCTCTACCCAGTTGTGACCATAGTTATAAGTTAATTCACTTTGTGATTTTTTTTAATGTTTAACCGTGTGTGTGTGTGTGTGTGTGTGTGTGTGTGTGTGTGTGTGTGTGTGTGTGTGTGTGTGTGTAGGAATGAATTTCCTGTTCCATACTTGATTCATATTATACAATGAGGATCTTTTTTTATGCCCACCTTTTGGGGAAACTCCAGTCTCCTGAGCCATAATCTAACTTGTTTTCAATTGAATTTTCCCTGTTATCAGGATTTGATAATGTAAGAAAAACAAATGTAGTGATAAACGTAAATAAAGGAATTCTCTCTCACCTGGGCTAAAGGAGATATACTACCATGACTGACCATGTCTACCACTGGACCCAACACTGTTGTATCTTTAGAACTCACAAGGTGGTCTCCAGTTCTGAATTATGAGATATGTTAAGTCAAAGATTAGGACAGAGGCAGAGGTGGGCAGGCTGGCAGGGGCAAGTTATGGCCCTTGGAACTAGGGGGCCATATTTCCCATGGGCCAAATTCCCATGATACAAGGGGAAAAAAGGACCTGTCCTTTCCCATCCCTCATTGGATTCGAGACATCTCACCTAGAGGGTCACAGCCAAGAGGACCGGCCAGAAAGGAAACAAAGCCCAGAAAACCTGGTTCATCAGATCTTCTGATCAATAAGGCATCATCTCACTACTTCACAGGGCAGGCCTCTGAGTTCAGCAAGGCTGGAAGCAGACCCCTGAAGCCTCCATACAGTCTGCCAGAAGCAGGCAGGAAGTATCTGTGTATTATTGACACAGTCCATAATATAGACCCAGTGCCTTTTTTTTCCAGCCTGAACCTTTGATTTCATCAGCCCCAAGAACTCCTAGAAAGGATGAGCCCTTTGCCAGGTGTGGAGTGGCCAATCAAAAGGCCATCCTTGGCGGTAGAAGGATCTATTCTAAGTTCAAGCCCCTTCTCAGTGACGTGATTTTTGTGGGCCCCCACTTTCCCTCTTGATGTCCCAAGCTATGACACAATAGCAGACGATCAGATCAGTTTGTCCACATGTATTTGTCAAGCTCGTACTGTATACCAGGCATCCCTGCACTCATGGAGTTCACAATCTATGGGAGAGCAGGGAAGGAAAGGGCTGTTCTTCCTAGGGTAGCACCTTGCTGAGATCTCCAGGAGGGATAGTCCTCATGATGCAGGCTCTCGAATAACCTGACTCTCCAGACTTTCCCATGATTCCATGCCATGTTGGCCCTTGGAGAATACTCACGAGGGAAATGGGCACTTTTTTTCATTAGTAGTCTCTCTTTTCTCAAATGAATTGTGTCCATGTGGTCTCTCCTGATAGGATATAGTCTCCTAAAAGTCAGGCTCTCATGGTGGGCCTTGCAGGATGAGGGCAATTTAATTAATTATTTAATTAAATAATTAAATTTTTAATTTATTTAATTAATGACATTTAAGTAATCAATCAATTTTAATTACTCATTAAACTCAGGCCAAAAGACCTGAATTCATACCCTTGGTTTTCCCTTTAATACCCCAGAGCCTGGCAGAGAAGATGCAGTAAATATCTATTGAAAAAAGTATTCTTTCTGCCCAGTAGAATGGAACCTCCTTGAGGGCAGAGGTTGCTTCTTTTTTGTCTTTGTATCCCACTGCATGTGCTAAGTACCTGGAGGATGCCGGGGGCAGGTTACTTAGCCTCTCTAGCCCTGGAAATATGAAAAGGCTAAAATGAGATACCGTCTGACCTAAGGATCCTTCTGCCTCTGAATCTGCTATCCTACAATTACCGTGTCTTTGTCAGTGTGCCCCCAAGACCCGTCAGAGTCCTCCCGTACATTGGGACCTCAGTGAGTCAGATATCATGGTTTTAAAGCTGTAAAGGACCTCAGAAGCCCTTTCTATTTATACATGAGAAAACTGAGGCCAGAGGGGCAATTTCCTTCCATTTACACTATATGTTTTCAGTCGTTTTTGTCATGTCTGACTCTCTGTGACCCCATTTGGGGTCTTTTTGTGGTTTGCCATTTACTTCTCCAGCTTATTTTACAGATGAGGAAACTGAGGCAAACAGGGTTGAGTGACTTGCCCAGGGTCACACTGCTAATAAGGATCTGGAGTCAGATTTGAATTCAGGTCTTCCTGACTCCAGGCCTGGCTCTCTGTGCACTGAGCCACCTGGGGGTACATCCATCTGTCTGTCTATATGTATACATGCATATACACAGACATACATATATGCACTATATAGATAATAATACATATAGTATGTGTACACTTGTTTCCACGTCCGCCTCCCTCATTAGAGCTGTGAGCTCCTTGAAAGCAGAGAGCATTTTAAACCTTTCTTCATATACCCAGAGGCCAGCACAGGGCCTAGCACACAGTAGGCCCTTGATAAAAGCTTGCTGACCAACAGACAATATCACAGGGTACAGAAATCAGGGACGGGTGTGATTCCAGAGCTATGGTCAGTGATACCACCCAGCCAAGGTCTCTGACTTCAAATCCAACCCCTTTGCTCCTTCAGCTGACTTCTACTTGTCTCCCCAAGATTCTATTACCAACACCAGGGCCTATGGAGGTATGCGGAAATGCTCAAGGACCTTCCCAGACAGAGGCCCTCCACTTAAGGCTAGCAGGTGTGTCCACCCTCACACACACATACACATACACACACACACACACACACACACACACACACACACTCTCTCTCTCTCTCTCTCACACATGCACACTCACACGCACGCACACACATGTGCACACACATGCAGTCACATACACACAAATACACATGCACACAAACACACTCACATGCACGCAATAACTCTCACTCATGCATATACATACTTACACACTCACACATGCGTGCACACACTCACAAACACACATGCACACACACTCACATGCATACACATACATTCTCCCGTATGCACACACTCACACATGCGTGCATACACACACACATACACTCACACACACTCACAAACACACATGCACACACGCAGAATTCCCAGGCCAGCTGCTCCCCAGGGAATCACAAAGGCTCCCCTGGGCTTTACCCCCTCCTTCCTTAGCTGGTGCCTCCTTCCTGTTTAGATAGCTGGGCTCCCCCATAATCAGACTGCTCAGCTCCTGCTCCTTGCTCTTTTCTCTTTTTTCCAGAAAACATAGTCATTATAACACCTGTCAGGTAAACATGCCAATGAGCTCCAGGAAACTGGGGGGGGGTGGGGGGAGTCAAAGCTATCTGTGGGACAAAACAGGCTTATTTTCCTGCTCTCTCATCTGAAACCCAAGTAATTGCTGCTGCTTAATGTGACACAGAAGAAACTCTCCCATTTGGAGCTTTCAGGGGCAGGGTGGGTGATGGTTTTTTCCTGGTACAGTAGTAGGATATGAACCTTATTTTGTGGCAATGTTACTACTCCATTTATAGGATGGATGTTTGGCTAGAGAGTTGAAGTCATAGGAAGGAAGGAAGGAAGGAAGGAAGGAAGGAAGGAAGGAAGGAAGGAAGGAAGGAAGGAAGGAAGGAAGGAAGGAAGGAAGGAAGGAAGGGAGGGAGGGAGGGAGGGAGGAAGGGAGGGAGGAAGGGAGGAAGGGAGGGAGGAAGGAAGGGAGGAGAGGGAAAGAGTGACAGAAGGAAACATGCATTTGTTAAGTGCCTACTGTGCACCAGGCCCTAGGCTCCTTGTTTCACAAATATTACCTTATTTGATCCTCATAACAACCCTGGGAGGCAGGAGCCATTATAGTCTGTTTTACAGTTGAGGAAACTGAGATTGGGAGAGGTTACGTGATCTGTCCCAGGTCTCACAGGTAATAAGCACAACGACAGGATTCCAGTGTGTAGGCTCATCTATTAGCACTGTATGGCTCCTGCGAGGCCACAGCCCAGCCCTGCTCAATAAGCCCCTGGGCACTGTGACTGGCAGGTGATCCTCCTCCTCCTCTCCCCTCCTCCCCCTCCTCCTTCTCTTCCCTCTCCTCTTCCCCCTCTCCTTCCTCCCCCTCCTGCTCCTCTTCCTCCTCTCCTTCCTCCTACTCCTCCTCCTCCCCCTCTTCCCTCTACTCCCCCTCTTCCCTCTAGTCTTCCTCCTCTCCCTCCTCCTCCTCTTCCTCCTCCTCCTCCCCCTCCTCCCTCTATTTCGCCTCCTCCCTCTACTCCTCCTCCTCCCCCTTCTCCTTCTCCTCTTCCTCCTTCTCCTCCTCCTCTGTCAAGGTGGAAGCCACTGCCTCCATTCAGCTCAATGACCATTTCTTTCAGGCCTGCCCCATGGTGGGCACTGTGCTGGGTCCTGAAGACACAGTGAGCTCCTTGAAGAATGTTGCTGCTTTCATGGTGTGATGCACTGTGTAAGCCAACCATGCCTCAGCTGGGGTTGGTAAATTTGGCTTTTAAAAACTATTTCATTGGATGTATTTAATTTGGTCAGTTTCCTCTGCAGTCCTGTGCAGTGTGTGTATGTTTGCATGCGTGTTTGTGCGTGTGCATGTGTGTGTATAAGACTGTGATTCTGAGCAACACCATGGCACAAGGCATCCATGACTCTCTAGTGGGATCAGTAAAGGCTTCCTGTAATCAGAGGGTTGTATATTTAGAGCCAGAAGGGCCCTTAGGGACCATCTAGTCCAATCCATTCATTTTACTGATGAGGAAACTGAGGCAGACAGAGATTCGATGACCAGTAAGGATCTATAGCCAGTAAGTTATCTGAGCTAAGTCTTCTAAAACCCAATCCAGAACCCCATTGCCCATGACATGGTCCCACAGACTTCCCAAAAAGGGAAGCATGGTCTTTTTTCAGATACTGATTTGATTTGGTCCCAAGGGCTTGCAGATTGGCATAGCTCCATCTCCAGTGGACCAAGGGATGAAACCCACACCTCCCACATTTGTTTCAGGCCCATCTGGCCTTTCCCTTCTTCGCCTCCCTCCCCTCTGCCACGGAAGTCCTCCAAGGCAGTTGCATGGGGCTCTGGTTCATGGTCAGGTCACACCGTCCCTGGGAAGGGAGGGGCACTGAGTTGATTCACTGCTGGGGCTGGGTCTAAAGTCTGATCATCTTTCCTTGGGGCCCTCAGCCCTTGCCCTTTCTCAGCTGCTGCCTTCTCAGCACCTGCTTCCCAGACAAGAAGGTTATTGTTCTGGGCCATCAGGTCTTAGGAGGTTTCCCAGGTCAGCAAGTGATGGGGAAATAACTCTCATAATCTTGGGATCTCAGAGCTGGGAGGGGCCTCAGAAGCCTAGCAAGCCAGCCTGCTCCCATGGCCTCTGCCTGGAGACCTCCAAGGAGGGGGAGCCCAGCGCCTCCCCCTCCCAAGCTGTTCCTGACTTCTTCCCTAAATCTGCCTCTCTGCAGCTCCCCCAGGACTGCAGACTTGACAATGCTGTCCTGTCCCTCCTCGTGGACCAAACACCCCTGGTTCCTTCACGCCGGTACAAAACTGCTAGAAAGTCCACCTATAGAGTATTCTCATTCGTGGTACAAAAAAATCACATTCCAGATGCTGCTTTGCCCATATTCTTCAAATATCTTCCTAATTTGGAAGAAAATCCTCTCATCTCTTATACCTGACATCCCAGATGAGCTAAATTAGCAGAAAGAGCCAGACTCCAGGAAGATAAAGAGCTTCCAAGCAGCCCCTGACAGGGCTCTGACTGTGTCAGCCCCTTGGGCCAGAAAAAGGAAATCAGAGGCTCCTTTGTCACCTCCCAGATCAATCCCTCTGTGTCTCCAGATTCCTCACCCCCACTTGCCTTTTCTCACCTTGACCAAAAACAGGAGGGAGGCCTGGAGTTGGAATCACCTAGCTGGCTGCGTGTCCCTGGGCCTGTCTGGTCACCTCCCTGATCCTCATCTGTACAACAGGAACAATAATCTGTAGTGCCTATGTCACAGGATTCTTGTGAAAATCAATTGGAGATACAATGCTTTCCAAACTTGAAAGCCCCAGAGAGACCCTATCCTCCAAAGAATCTGTGGATAGATTTTAAGTGAGCCTGTGAACTTGGATGAGAAAAAAATACATTTTTATTTTCATTCACCTCTAGCTGAAATTTAGTCTTTCCTTTGATTATGAATGAAGGAAGAAAACCAGTCAGTCCATAAACATTTATTAAGTGCCCACTGTGCTAAGCACTAGGGAGACAGAAAGTGGCAGAAGACAGTGTTTGCCCTCAAGGAGCTCAGGAGCTAAAGGGGAGGCAGCAACATGTACAGGCTCTATATGGGATAAATAGGAAGTAATTAAAAGAGGGGTTAGGAAAAACCACAGTATTGCATTAGGTTACCCTAGCTATCCACAGAACAAATAGGGTTAGGATGCCTTGGTATAGGAGATAGGGACTGGAGCTGTGATTTCGTGCATATAAGGAACCCCCAGATAAGGAAGCTCCTTCTATCAGGGCAGGTCAGGAACCATCTCTGCAGCTCAGAGTACACTGAGAGGCTGTGACTTGTCCAAGAAGACCACAGCAGCATTTGAACTCAGGTCTTCCCCTGACTCCAAGGCCAGGTTGCTATCCACTATACCACACTGTCCGAGATCACTCAGTCCCTCCAAAGCTCAGTGTGTCCATCATGATGACTATTATTTGAGAGGCAACTCCCTCAGATTGTAGATGAGAATATTGAAGCCCAAAGACACTGACTTCGTTGGAAGTGGAAACATGACCGGTTTAAGGTCACTCAGCTAGTACCAGAAGCAAGATGTGAGATTGTTGTTCCTTGATTAACCAAATAAGAATAGAGAATGCTTCCGTTAGTCAGTCAGTCAGCAAACATTAATGAAGTGCCTACTATGTGCCAACCAGGGGCAACTGGATGGTGCAGTAGGTAGAGTACCATGTCTAGAGTCAGGAAGATCTGAGTTCAAATCCAACCTCAGACACTTATTAGTGTGTGACCCTGGGTAAGTCACTTAACCCTATTTACCTTAATTTCCTCATCTGTCAAATGAGGCGGAGAATGAAATGACAAACCACTCCAGTGCCTTTGCCAAGAAGACCCCAAAATAAGGTAACAAAGACTCAGATACAACTGAAAGTGACTGAATGAAAAATGTGCAAAGCACCATTGTTTATACTGAGGTTCTAAGAGGAAAAGCAAGACTGTCTTTGCCCTCAAGGAGCTCTCGTTCTATGGTGCAGGAAGATGTACATAGATTAGAATGTACAATACAAAGAGAGAGAGAATAGATGGGAAGTAATCTTAGAGGGGAAGGCCCTAGGAGCCGAGGACCCAGGGAAGGCCTGAGAGCACACACACATATAGTAGTAACAACCATCATAGATTTGGAGACCATACAGCATGGCCCTCTACCATCTTAGAGGTGATGGAAGCAGGTCCAGGGAAGCACAACAACCTGCCCAGGGTCACACAATTAATACGTGACTCAAAATCTGCCACACCAACATGATAACAAAGGGAGTCCTGGCATGGGGGGTGAAGAGCCAGCCTCAGGGTCAGGTGCCTGGGTTCAGGTGCCGCCTCTGACACATACTAGCTGTGTGACCCTGGGCGATGACCCAGCCAACTCTACAGCTAGAAGTTAGAGTTACCGATCCATTGCAACCAGGTATTTCCCTTATGGAGGAAATCACAAGTCTGGACCAAAAACCATATGATTCATCAAATAAGTTGAACCAAGTATCCCTTGATAAGTAATCCTACTTAGAAGGATGCTGTCAAGGGTTGATGTAACAGGATATGAGCTGCTTGTCCCAGGGAAGAGGAAGTAATTCTGCTCCAGAACTGGTGCTGTATGGACTGGGACAAGCTTCTCCTAGACATTGTTCCCAATCGCCCAACCAAGCCTTAAAAAAAACCAACATCCTGGCCCTTATAGAAACATGCCAGTCTACTGTAAATTGGTCCTTGGTTTCCTTCAAGACTCAGCTCAAATATCGCCTCAGAGGTCTTTCCTCAGTCTCCCCATTTGCTAGAAACTTCTGCTCCAAGGTTGCCTTTCATGTATGGTACTTTTGCACTCTGTGTGTATATACAAACACTACACATGTATGTGTATATTTGCTTAAATGTGTGTGTGTATAAATATATTATCTCCCTCATTGAGATAGAAATTCCTTGAGGACAAAAACTGACTTTGCTCTACTTCTTTTGTCCATGTCTTACCATAGAGTAAAGGCTTAATAAGAAACTTGTACAGTAATTAATAAAGGGAGTATGCTGTTGAGGACCCTCATTGTGTGGTCACTGAAGGACCTGAATACAGGTCCCTGGTGCAATCTGAAACAATGTTCTCTGGTTCCCCTTGGTCTTTCCCTTCACTCGGAAAGCAACAAAATTCATCTTATCATTATCTGGAGACAAAACTCCTTGTAAAAGTACGTACATCAAGGGAAGAAGGTTTAAACAGAACAGGAGACTCCCAGGGGTGGAGATGTCAGTGGGCCAGGAAGCCATGAGACAGGGAGAGAGATGGTGAGGCAAGGATACCACCATAGCTCATATTAAGGCAGATGGATACATCCAGGAGAACAGCAAATTCTGTGCTGGCAGATCACTCCCTAAGTGGGGCACTGAGCTGGACAAGACTTCAAATGCTCATGATTGTGATCAGCTTGTTTTGGTTTTTTTTGGCCATTCTCTTACCATTGGTGTGGATCTGCCCTGCCCCCCTTGCCTTTCAGCTGAGAGCCAAAATTCCTGGGTTTCCATTGTTCCTTGAGGCGCTTAGTTCAGCAGGGGAGACTTTGCTGCCCGTCAGTAGTCCCCTTGTCAATTAGGGGCTGTGCTACAAATGAAAGAGCATTGAATTTGGATCTGGGTTTAATCCTAGCCCTGCCTCTTACCTTTAGGACCTGGAAGCTGTAGTATATACAGTGGCCACACCCCGGTAAAGCATCTAGACAGATGGGCTAAAGCAGGCTCAGGGCAACCAACAGGCCTCCAACCCATTGTTGAGTTAAGGGGATGCCTACCCCGAGCACGTGAAGACTTCTCCCAGCAGAATGGGCAGGTGAGAATCATTTGTTCTAAAGGCCACAAGGGTGACTGAAGCAGGCACTGTGCCGCACTTAGAGCTTGGTCAGAAATCAAAGATGCTGAGGTCATCCACTACATCCCAGGCCATCTACGGTCATCCTGACTTGGTCCTGCCATTGGACTTTGATGACTCTGCAAAGGAAAGTGAGGCTGAAACCTGTGCAGCTCTGTCTCATGTAAATCCAATTCACGAGCATGTCAAGACATTGCCCCATGAGGTCACTGGTCCTCTTAAAGAAAAAGGACAAACATCAACCTTCATGACCATGGGCAAATAATGTCACTTCCCTGTACCTTAGTTTGGACTAGTCAGTCTCAAAGTTCCTTCCATCTATAGACACTGTGGAATGTGCCCTGAAGAGAACCAATAGAGACAGGGTACGAAGAGCCTCAATGCCTTCCTAATAAGAGAAAGGAAGAAAGAAAGAAAGGAAGAAAGAAAGGAAGAAAGAAAGAAAGAAAGAAAGAAAGAAAGAAAGAAAGAAAGAAAGAAAGAAAGAAAGAAAGAAAGAGAAAGAAAGAAAGTTTTCTCTGGGGTGGGAGGAGATTTCCTATGTCCTTGAGTGATGGGGCAGCCCTTCCAGGTGACTCTGGAGTGTGGCCGCATGGACTCCAGATTTTCCAGCCCAGTTAATAGAATGGCCTAGAGCAGATGGTGGAACAAGTCTTCTGTGACCAACTCTGCTGTCTCTGCTTCCCCCTTGACAGAGCATTTCCATGACCCCTGAATTCTCCCTCCCAAGCTCTGCCAACTTCATCAGCTGAGACCACAGGCAGAGAGGGTCAGGCCAGTTTTCTCCCCCTCCTGTCTCTGCCAGGCAGGCAGCCTGGATGGTCCTCTCATCTATCACCATTTCTAGAAGGCATCATCAGAAGAGAATTTCCCATCTGTTAGATCCAGGTTGGGGTTAGTTAGGCTCCAAGAAGACTCATTTTTTTAAAGGGGATTGGGGTAGGGGGGAGAGAAGCCCAATGAAATGTTGAAACAACCCCCACCAAAGTCGAAACCTGCAAGCATTCCAAGGCATTAAACACTGCACATTTAATGAGAGGGTGAGTGCTTAAATTAGATGTTTACAAGGATAAACATTCATTTGGAACTTGAAAACCAGAGGGAAAATAAACACAATTTCAAGGCATTTAACTAAATTGGCTCTGAACTTCATTTGTCTACACAAGAGTCTATCATTTCTGTATGCATACACGTATCTACTAAGGCTAGAGATCTGGGGTGGGTCTGAATGTTTCCATTTAGGAACATTGAATTAGATCTGGGAGGAACCATGGAGATCATTCGGTATATCACCTTTGTTCTACAGATGAAGAAACTGAGGCCCAGAGAGAAAAAACCACTTCCCTACAGTCACATGAACAGCATCTGATTTCATATCCAGTATTTTTTCTACCATGCTGTGTTGCTACTTCTCAATATGTATTTTTGCATATGCATTCTCTGCCTTCACATGCCTCTGTAGTAAATACATACATCTATCATGCATTTGTGTGTACATAGGCATACACATGGCACCTTACTTACAAACTGAAGAAAAATGGAAGTCAAAGGTATCACTGATTTAGAATATAGATTCACTTGTAAAAGTGGATTGAAAAAGATTATAAGTAGTATTGCCTCAAAGAACAAAGAAAGGCAGTAGAAGGTAAAACTAGTTTAAAGAAAATCTGGCAAGAGAAGATCCAACTAAACAAAGTCATTATTGTTTGGTCATTCGCTTTTGTTCTACTTTTGTGACTTCATGGACCAGAGCATGCCAGGCCCTTCTACCCTCCACTGTCTCCTGAAGTCTGTCCAAGCTCGCATTCCTTGTTTCCATGACAATATCTATCCACCTCATCCTCTGCCATCCCCTTTTCCTTTTGCTTTCAATCTTTCCCAACATCAGAGTCTTTTCCATGAATCTTGTCTTCTCATTAGATGACCAAAGTATTTAAGTTTCAGCTTCATTACTTGACCTTCTAATGAATAGTCTGAATTGATTTCTTCAAGTGTTGACTGATTTGATCTCCTTACTGTCCGAGGGATTCTCAAAAGTCTTCTCCAGCACCACAGTTAGAAAGCGTTGATTCTGCGGGGCTCAGCTTTCCTAATAGTCCAATTCTCACAAACATACATTGCTACTGGGAAAAAAATCACTTTGACTCTATAGATCTTTGTTTGCAAGGTGATGTCTCTGCCTTTTAGTATGCTGTCCAGATTTGCCATAGTTTTTCTTCCAAGGAACAAGCATCTTTTCATTTCATGGCTGTAGTCACCATCTGCAGTGAACCATGAGCCTGAGAATATAAAATATGGCAATGTTTCTATTTTTTCTCCATGTTTGCCAGGAAGTGATAGAACCAGTTGCCACAATCTTAGGTTTTTTTTATGTTAAGCTTCAAATTATCTTTTATACTTTCCTCTTTCACCCTCATCAAGAGGAGAAATTTAGGCTGAAAATGGAAGGACAAAAAAATAAGAAAGATAGAAAAGATCTGCAAAGGTTTTTAAACAACCTGCTTTGACTCTCTAGGTGAGGCAGAGCACTCCACTTGAACATTAATGCCACAGTCCAGGATATGCTTATGGAAGGGGTACAAAGAGCACAAAAGAAAACAAAGACAGGAAAAAGAATGGGATTAGACAATGTGTGCACCTAGGTCATGCATGATGGAAGTGATACAACTGGAAGGGCACCCAGGGATTAAATCACAAGGAGCATGGAGGAAGGGAAGATGTTCAAAATCTAGAAAAAAAATCTTGGATCTTATTTATACAAGAAGGAAGGAAAGGAAGGAAGAAAAAGAAAGAGAGAAAGAAAAGGAAGGAAGAAAGAAAGAAAGAAAGAAAGAAAGAAAGAAAGGAAGGAAGGAAGGAAGGAAGGAAGGAAGGAAGGAAGGAAGAAAGAAAGAAAGAAAGAAAGAAAGAAAGAAAGAAAGAAAGAAAGAAAGAAAGAAAGAAAAAGAAAGAAAGAAAAAGAAAGAAAGAAAAAGAAAGAAAGAGAAACAGAGAAAGATTATCCGGAAAACATTCAGTACCAACCTCTATTCCTGTTTTCCCATCTATATAAAATTTTTATGAAAATCATAAGGTGGGTGTGTCAGGCTATTACATATAACAAAGAAGGAACTTCAAAGTACTGATATAAAAAATGACATCAGAGAAATATATACTCAGAAGAGAACTTGGTCTAGGCAGGTGGTGAGGGCTGGAGCTGACCAATGGACAGGTGTGCTCTGTGGATATCCTTGGCATCTTAGGAGAAAGCCAGAAAAACATCCAGCATATTGGGTTGAAACCCTATGGGCAGACATAGAAGGGGTCATCAGGGGTGTGTGGATGGGTCACAACCTGTTTCATAGGAGGGTGTCTCCAAATTGATAAGATCAAAGATCCTTTGAAGTATTTAAGACCCTTGCTGATTGCCCTATAGAGGAATAAGATAGGAAGCAATAAGAAAAGTACCTCCCCTCCATGGGCCTCAGCTTCCCCATCTATCAAATGAGGGGGTCAAGCTAGATTAGATGACCTCTAAGGTCCTCTAGCTCTCAGTCTACAGTCTTTTTGTGGATTTTTAAAAGGCTGAGATGGCAATAATATTGGTATTTCCGTAGACTCTTTAAGGTTCTTCCCAACCTTTCCCCCACTTCCACCGCCTTTCCTCTGCTGACTATTTCAATTTATCCCATCTAGAGTTTGCTTGTACCCAGTTGTTGGCATGTCCTCTCCTTGATTAGATTGTGAGCTCCTTGAGGGCAGGGACTGTCTTCATATGCCCAGGGCATAGCATAATGCCTGGCATGTAATAGGCTCTTAGTAAATGTTTATTGACTGACTGGCTGAACTTCTACCTTTAAATCTACTAAGGCAAAGCTAGTGTCAGAAGCAGGGCTTCTGCTGAGTCAGAAAGGGGCTGAAATCTGCCTGGGCGGCAGGGGGTGGCTGTCATGGTGAACTCACAAGAGGGCTAAAGTCGAAGTGGACATCAGACGGCAGCCGGGTTCTGTGGTCCTTCCAGCAGGATGGTTATCCCTGGCAGCCCTCCAATCTCATACCTGCTGGGCATCTGCCTCCACCTATCATGCTGCCCTTGTGGTCCTGCTGCCTTGACAGGGGAGGTCTGAAGGAAAATGATGCAGAGGAGATGGTGAGAAACGCCTTCTGCTGCTAGAGCCTGGCATCATCTCTCGGCTGGGAGGGAGAGTTCATCTGGGAAATCCCCCTGTCTGCGAAGCTCTGAAGTTTGTCATTTTAATGATGGAATTTGTTCCTAAAAAAGGCATAGGACAGTGAGCTTCTGACCCATCCAGAAGCAGTGGGTTCCTCCCCTCCGCCCCCCCCCCTGCCCTTTGTAGGTCTTCAAGTAGGCCTTGGGTGACCACTTGTCTGTTGCATTGGACAATGGCCACCGAGGTTCCTTCCAAACCCTCAAATTCTGTGTTTCTTTGAAGAGGCTGAGGCCTGTGGGCACTGCATAGGATGCTGGACTTGGCCAGGGGGTTGGCTAGGCCTGCTCTTTCCCTCTGCCTCTCTGTGTGCAGAAGCAGGGAGGGGTAGTTTGGGAAATGACGAGAGGAAACCAGATATGGGCACATTTTTAAAATGTCTGCCTCTGGTGTTCTCTGAGGTTAGACTTGTTCCGCTTGGTCCCAGAGAGAACAGAACTAGGAGAAATAAGGGGAGAGCGTAAAGGTAGGGGACACTAGAGGACACAAATTGCTGGGCCTGAAGTCAAGAAGATTCGAATTCAAATCCAGCCTCAGCCACTCACTGCGTGACCCTGAGCCTGACCCTTAACTTCATTTTCCTCAGCTGTAAAATGGGTCTAATAAGTGTACCTACCTTCTAGTAAGGATGGAACGAGATAGTATTCCTAAAGCTCTTAGCACAGTGCCTGGCACTTAGTAGGCTCTATCAAAATGCTAGCTATTATCCTTATTATTCCTGGTACACAGTAGGTACTTAATAAACACTTGTATCTTCCCTTTTAATGAGGCGGATTTAGGCAAACAACCAGGAACACTGTTCTGAAGAGTAGAGCTACTCCAAAGTGGAATGAGCAGCTGGGGGAGTTAGTGGACTTCACCCTCCACACATTAGTGGGCGTCAAGTAGAGACCATTTCTCTTTGGAGCTCTCTTCTCAACTCAGAGCTGGCACCAGGACAGCAGGGGCAGGCTCCACGGTTCTCTGGGGACCCCCATTCCCCAGGACCAAGCTGTTTTGGGGGCCACAGACCTAGTCAGATGGTTCGCTCTGGTTATACTTAGCCCGGGAATCCTAGCACCCAAGACAGGCACCCACCGGCCTCAGCCTCTTCAAAGAAACACAGAATTTGAGGGTTTGGAAGGAGCCTCGGTGGCCATTGTCCAATGCAAGGGACAAGTGGTCACCCAAGTCCTACTTAAAGACCTACAAGGGGGGGAGGGGAGAGGAGATTAACCCACTGCTTCTGGGTGGGTTGGAAGCTCACTGTCTGGGGGTCTTGTTCATGCCCGGGGTGGACTCGAGGGCCGTGAGGTCCTCTCCACCTCTGTTTTTGTGGGAGGCTCCTCTGGGCCGCCTGAGAACTAGAGATCCTTCTTCATAAGACAATGTCTGCGCTCTGGTGTCTGGCCATAGTTAATTATTGACTTCTGAGATTTAATGGAAGCCAGACACGGCCTCGCTGATGTCTCATTACAAGCTGGGCCATCCATTGTGGGGAAGCTCTTTATACTGACAACTCGGAGCTGGCACGAGGACAGCAGGGGCAGGCTCCACGGTTCTCTGGGGACCCCCATTCCCCAGGACCAAGCTGTTTTGGGGGCCTCAGACCTAGTCAGATGGTTCGCTCTGGTTATACTTAACCCAGGAATCCTAGCACCCAAGACATAGGGGAAGACACAGCGATGGACTTGGAATCGGGAAGAACTGAGTTCGAATCCCATCTTGGCTATTTATATTATCTTTGAACCAGTCTCTTAACCTCGGCGTCTCAGTTTCCACATCTGTGTCATGGGTATAAAAACAGCCACTACCTCACATAATTATTGCGAGAAACAAATGAAAAATATATGTAAAGTGTTTTTGCAATAAAATAGTATTAAAATAAATAAAATAGTATTAAAATGTCAACTATTTATAGGATTACAGAATGAAAAGAGCTTGAGCTGGAAGGTCACCTAATATACCCCCCCCCCCATTTAACAGATGAGGAAACTGAGACCCCAAGAGGTCTGTAGGATGATATTTTTAGACTGGAAGGGACCCTTAGAAATTGTCTAGTACAACTTCTTCCTTTTACAAATGAGGAAACCAAGGGCTTAAGAGGTTAAGGGATTTTCCCCAAAGTCACAGTAATAAGGGACAGAAGTGAAATTTGAACTCGTGTCCTCTGACCCCAAATCCAGCACCTTTTCCCATAGAGCCTGGGTCTGTCTCACTCCAAATCCAGATTTCTATCCACTATACTATGTCAGTTCTTTCTAATCTTTTCTCTGCTGTGAGAAACATAAAGCCTGTATGTGTTTTGTTTGTACATTCTTATTTGATGGTGAGTTTCTTGAGGACAGTAACATTTAGGACTTTCTATCACACTGGATAGTGCCTGGCATACAGTTGGTGCTTAATAAATGCTTGTTGATTGGACTGACCCAGATATAGCACAACTCTGGTAGACCCTACCATGCTAGAAAATCTTCAAGAATGGGCCTAGCAAACAATAGTGGCTGGCATTCTGGATCTAGCTGAACTAAACACTGGGAAATGCAATCCCCACATGACTGGCCATCTACAAAGACACTGCAGGTTGGCTGGTCTGCCCCAGGAATGAACGGTCACACCCATGAAATCCTGGGTATTTCAGAGACTTGGAAAAGCTTGAATTCTTCATGGATTTCTAACAACTGTGACCAAAAGAAGAGGGATAGGGAAGCTGAGGCCAAAACCATTAACTTTCTTTGCTAGTAAAGATGGCGCCTCATCCTTTGGTTTGGGGAGGAAGGAGGTGAGTGGGGAGAGTGAGCTGTGGATCAGGCCATGACCCATCCCTGTAGAGGACTGGATGAGAGCACCTTGCACCTCTGGACCAAGCCTGAGGGACCTTTGACAGATCCCTGCTCCCAAAGGGTTACAGTCACCTTGGATCCATGTATCTGAGCAGGGCAGAGAGACCTGGGGTGGTAACAGCCTGCAAAGAGGAGTGAATATTTCCTGCCTGTGGCCTCCAGATCTCCCTGCAGGGATGAGGTGGCTGCTCTGGCCTCTGAGGGACTCCTACAGGCCCTGGCGATGCTTCTGGATGGAGGACGCAGCTGCCTGCCGGTTCTGTGCCCTTCAAGAGAGCTCCAAAGACTCTTCTGTTTTGGCCTTGGCTCAGTGCTGGACCAACGACACAGGGGACAATCTGCTCCATGGCATCTGTCCCACACACTGCAGCTTCCTGTGTCTTAGACAGCTCAGAGGACGAGATGGCGCTTTTCCCTTTGGCTTAGATCGTGGCTGTCCACACAGGACTCCCCTTCTCCGCCCTCCACCTGCACAAGAGAGCTGGGCCCAGCTTGGTCTTTCTCATGAGGCAGGGTGAGGGCTGCCCACAGCGCCTACTGCCCTTCTCTTGGCAAGGATGGCCCCCGACCTTTTCCTCCTGGGCAGCTATTGGTAGAGGAGGCTGTGCCAGCAGCTTGGGGGAGGAAGGAGCGGAAACTGATTTTGTTCCTCCATCTCACAGGAAGGAAAAAGCAACCAACCAACCAATACTGTGTGCCAGGCACTGTGCTAAGCACTGGGGATACAGTCCCTACCCTCGAGGAGTTTCCAGTCTAATTATCATCTGGAATGCCCCCACACGGTCAGGAGTTTCTGTGCTCTTGCAGTGTTGCTTACTGGGCAGGTCTTCAAGCAAGGGCTGGAGGACCACCTTTTAGGGATAGAGGGGATTCTCATTTAGGAAGGGGTCCGGACTGATGTCTTCCGAGGTCCCTTCCAACTCTGAGCTTCTGTGCACCCACAATTTGGTCCCAGGGACTGGCAGAAAGCAAAGGTCTAAGTTGGCGGGCCTGAACTTTGGCACCCTGGCTAATGCTATTTAAAGGTACTTTGCAATAATCCTACTAGTACTAACATTAAGGACCAGCATTTCCATAGTCCTTTAAGGTTTACAAAGTGCTTAACAAACATTCTCTCCTGTGATTCTCACACCAACCCCAGGAGGTAAAGACAGTTGTTGCCCCCTTTCTACAGATGAGGAAACTGAGTCAGGTCGAGGCAAAGTGACTTGGCCAGGACTACACAACTAGTATCTTAAAGGAGGTTCCACAAAGGCCTCAGGCCGAGGGAAAGGTTATATAGCAAAGTAGCCTTTGTAGGGCAGTCGGTCTTTGAACTCGCTTCTCCCCACCAGCCAAGAAAATAATGGCAGAGTAACAGGGAAGTCTGGGTGAGATGCCTGGAATACTAGAGGATTGCCTGGATGAATGTTGGAGGTAGGTCTTTGCGTTCTGTTCTCTGTCTACCAGCCCAGTGTGGTCACACTCAAACAGAAACGCATCCCTGCAGACCCCCTATTGATTTGGAAAACCACAAATTAATTTTGGTTAGAAAACCAAAATGTTATATTATATTCTCATTTATTTTGTTAAACATTTCCCAGTTGTATTTTTTTTTGTTTGTTTGTTTGTTTTTGCTTTTTGGAGGGCAGTTGGGGTTAAGTGACTTGCCCAAGGTCACACGGCTAGTTTTTTTGTGTTAAGTGTCTGAGGCTGGATTTGAACTCAGGTACTCCTGACTCCAGGGCTGGTGCTCTATTCACTGCGCCACCTAGCCGCCCCTTTTTTTTGTTTGTTTTTTTTTGGGAGGGCAGTTGGGGTTAAGTGACTTGCTCAAGGCCACACGGCTAGTTTTTTGTGTTAAGTGTCTGAGGCCGGATTTGAACTCAGGTACTCCTGACTCCAGGGCTGGTGCTCTATTCACTGTGCCACCTAGCCGCCCCCCCAGTTGTATTTTAATCTGGTTGGGCCACACTCTGGAGTTTTGTCCACAACTCTGATACAGCTTCTCTAGGCCATGCTCCCTCTCTAAAGGGTAGATAATGAGATGTTAAGCTAACTGTAAAGATGAGCTTTGGAGATGGCTTTTATAAGGGGTGAATACGCCTTTCCCTCAATGAATTATAAGGGAGGCCCGGTCACTGGCTGGGCAAAAGCTTGACCACACCAGGGGTGTGATGGCTAAAAACAACAAACCAGGCTCTTCCTTTTCTTCCCCTCCTCCCTACGGATGGAATAGGTATTTTCATTCCCGCATAGAAAAGGCAGTGCTAACCGGTGAATAATATAGAATGATTCAGACAGAATTCAGTCATTTATCACTACCAGTACAATCAATTGAAAGGTCAATATTCAAGCTATCTTGGGACCTTAGCAATTTCCTTGAAAGCTGCTAATTAGCCATCTACATTCCAGCTCCATTGAGCAACTCCAAGGGGCTTTTGATTTCCTGAGAACTCTTTATCTGAGGGCAAATTTGGGCTTGTCTGTTGTTGCTGCTGAGGTCACTCCAACTGGTCCTGTAGCCACTCCCTACTCCTTGGACATCCTGGAGGGGAAGATGCCTGCTGCCTTTTAAGGTCTCAAGGGATCATGAACCAAAAGGAAAAAAAACACCACAAATAGAAGGTACGGGCTTGCCTGGCCTGTCATCTAAATAGGGAAAGGAGCGTACCCCGCTCCAGACCCTCTGCACAGCTCAGAGAATCACCTGCACTCTTTGAAGCTAGCAGGAAAAGGAGGCCCAAGGATCAGGGATCTCCCCTTTGGTTTATCATGGAGCCAATTAAAAGACTTTGTCACCAGATAGGACAACCCCCTGAGTTATCACAGCTGACTGGGAGCACCCAGAGGATATCTGAAGTGGGAGGAGGTAAGGGGTGGGGTAGTTGGCAGAGAAAACCTCCCCCCTCCCCCCATTAAGCATACCAGAAATGGGGCCCACCCCAGGCTTCTAGAGGCTTGTCTGGGATACTAGCTGAGCACGTCCCAAGGAGGGGAGGGCAAGAGGGCACACCATACTTCTCTCTCCACCCATCTGAAACATTTGCTGAACTCAGCAAATAGCTGGGTTACAACTGGCATCTCTTTGTCCTTCTCAACTCAGAACATTTCCCTGGGTCCGAGGAAGGTTCGATATCGTGACTCTTATCTTCTGTCAGTAGCATAATTTGGAGGTGTCAGACTCAGATAGAAAGGGGGGCTTGGGGCCGGAGAGACACTGGAACTACACTGCGGGTCTCTACAGGCAGCACATTGGCTTAGAAAACCACATATAAACATAATCTGGGCTTATTTTCTTAAAGTATTTCCCCATTCCATTTTAATCTTATTTCAGTCACTCTCAGGAGTGTGGTGGCCCCTGGTTGACAACCTGGTGGATTTGCAGTTGGACAGCCTAGGTTTGAAACCTTGCTCCCCAACTTAGTCCCTGTGTAACCCTAGACCAGGGGTGGGGAGCCTACAATCTTGAGGTCATGCCTCAAGAACACAGGTTCCCCACCCTGATGTACTTGATAACCTAGAGGGCTACATGTGACTTTGAGGACCCAGATTCCCATCCCTGATGCACTTGAGGACCTAGAGGGTCATATGTGACCTCGAGGACACAAGTTTCCCACCCCTGATGCACTTGAGGACCTAGCGGGCCACATGTGACCTTGAGGATGCAGGTTCCCCACCCCTGTCCTAGACCAGTCACTTTAACTCCTCCAATCTCGATTTCATCCTTTGCAGAATGAAGGCAGGCTTGTTAGACGACCCCTGGGGTCCCTTCTACCTCTAAAGCTAGGACCCATCCAGTTTTGCTACAAGCCTTTAGCCTCCGGTCTTTCTCAGACTGTTTTAAAATCCAGCCAGCATGCCGTGCCAAGAAGCTTGGTTTGATCTCCTCTGTGCTGCAGATATGCCCTCTGCAGACCCTCTGTCATCCTTCTCGCCGCAGGACATCTCATCCGGCTGGTACTGAGCGCCCGGAGAGGCCTCAGCCATTGGCACAAAATGATCCTGGCTCACAGGCATTTCTCAAAAGCTCTCATGTTTCCCAACTACTTTCTCTAGCCCAGTCCAATGGAATAGGCAGACCAAGCATTACTGTTATTTTTGTGACAATGTTATTATATTATGTTACATATTATATTAACATTATTATTCTTCCCATTTTCAACTGAGGCAATTGAGGCCTAAGGAGGAAAGCCACTTGCCCATGGTCACAAAATTAGTAAGTATCAGAGCCCAGGCCTCTTGTCCTCATGTCTTATGTGATTTCTGCAGCATCTGTGCCAGAATTTGGGTCCTACCCGGGGCAGAGACCTCACTCTGAGGGCTTCTCTGAACTAGCCAATGCCTGACCATTTTAACTGGATTGTCGATCCAGCCACCATTACCTGTTCTGCTTGGCCCCAGCGGGGCAGAAGGAGGAGCTTAGGTTGAAGACACACACGGGCAGATCTGGACCTGAAGTCAGAAGAAACTTTCTAACTAAAGTGAAATGGACTGCCTCAGGGAAGGTCTCGGCTGCCCCTCCCCCGAGGGGTTTTCAAAGAGAAGCTGATGACCACTTGTTGGTGGTGTTGCTTGGCCAGGCTTTGGTGGGACCTCAGAGGCCCCTTCCAAACCTGGAAGGTTGTGATTCTGTCATTAGTTAATAAAGGTCCAAGGAGGGCCCAAAATGTGCCCCACACGGTGCTGGTTCATACATAATTCCCCAAAGACTGGTCGTTGGAAACTAGAAGGAACATGTTGAGATGATGATACAAATGATGACCACATTTACATAAAGATGCTTTACAAACATTGCATCCTAAAACCCTGGGAGCAAGGTGCTACCTATTATTACCCCCATTTTAAATATGAGGAAGTGAGGTCAAAGGCCTTGGCTAGGGTCATACAGCCAGAAAGTGTTTGAGGCTGAATTTGAACTCAGGAAGATGAATTGCTGGCATGTGCCACCTAGCTGCCCACCCAAATAATTATTTAGCTTCTGCTTAAAGACCTCCAAGGGAAGGGAAATCCTGGCTTTCCAAGGCACACTATTCCACTTTTTTAAAATTTTATTTTATTTGATTTGCCAGTCTGCATTCTGTCCCTCCCAGAGCCTACCTGCAATGGCCCACCTTAAGAAAGTAATAAAAGCAAAAGTCCTACCCTTAATAGTTAGGCAAAACACATCCCCTTGCTCTCTTTTGTTGGGAAGCTCTTCCTGATGTCATGCCTCAACCTACCCCTCTGTATGTTTCTACCCATTCTTCTTGTTCTTCTCTCCAGGAAGACAAGTCCAGCTATGAGGAGCTGTGGCTTGGTGACTCCCTCCATCCGATCCTTGTCTAGAGCAATTCCCTGGCACACGGGTCCTTAAGAATCTCAGAATCACTAAGCCTTGGGAAGGCTGGCCATCTTTTCACTCATTACCTGACGTCCCAATTCGAGCTGCAAATGGTTAGCTGGCTCTGGTCTATTGGTTCTCCTTAATTCACCCCCCTGTAATAAAGGGAAAGGTTATTAGCGCTATGTGGCCTGTAATAAGCTAATTATAACACTAGCAGATCAGAGGGTGGAAGAAGAAGGAGCTGGAGCCGCCGCTATCACTGTAATTGGCTGGGGGAGCGATTATGAATTATTATTGATTTAATAAAGCAATTTATGCCACATGGTCGAGTTATTTATTTGACCAATCAGCTCAAGCACAAATATTTCACCCAGGCTGCTTTGAAATGCCTGCTATCTTGTTTTCTCCTCTTTTCCACCCGGGGCCTGACTGACAGGTCTTTCCCAGGATGTTATCTCAATTCCAAAGATGTAAGGCCTGTCACACAAGAGCTGAGGATTTGGTCTTTTTTTTTTCTGTTTTTCCCTACATTTTAGTAACCTCAGCTGCCTGGCCTCATGGTTGAATTCTTCCCCTCCCCCTCTTTCCCCTGCAACCTCTGGTGGAAATATCTTTCTCAAAGTCTCATTAATGGTGAGTGGAAAGCAATTGGGTACAGTGGGTCAAGTCTGCAACTGGAGTCAGGAAGCCCTGTGTTTGAATCCCACCACTGAGGCTTGCTAGTTGGGTGGCTACAGATCAGGCCTAGGATCACAGAGTTTAAAGTTTGAAGAAAACTTAGAGATGCTCTAGTCCAGGGATTTTTTTTTTGAGGCAATCAAGGTTAAGTGACTTATCCAGGATCACACAGCTAGTAAGTGTCTGAGACTGGATTTGAACTCAGGTCCTCCTGACTCTAGACCTAGGGTGCTCTCCACTGCACCACACAGCTGCCCCCAGTTCAGGGATGCTTAACCATGAATTTTTCTTCTTTATAGAATGAGTATGGGACTTAGAGTCAGGCAAACCTGAGTTTGAATCCTACCTCAGACACTTGCCAACTGTGTGACCCTGGGCAAGTCACTTAACCTCTATCTACCTCAGTTTCCTTAACTGAAAAATGGGTATAATAAATAGTACCTACTTCCCTGGGCTGTTGTGAGGATTGAATGGGATATTTAAAGTGTTTTGTAAATCTTAAAAGGCTGTATAAATGCTTCCTCCTCCTCTTCCCTGGACTCCTCTTATCCTCCTCATCCTCCTATTCCTCCTTCTCTTCCTCCTCCTCTTCCTCCTTCTTCTTATCACTATTACTATTACATGATATCTCAGCTTCCCTGTTGTTCTAAATCATAAGAGTATCAGACCTTAAGTCAACGTGCTCTCACTCTGGAGACTTGTTATTTAGGCCTCTCGTTTCTCCTGCTCTTCATTCTTAGGATCATGGATTTTAGAGCTAGAAGAGACCTTACTCCTGCATTTTAGATAAAAAAATGAAGTGATTCAGTGGAGAATGCACGAGAAACCTAGACTCGAATCCAGGTCTGCTGACTTCTAGGCTAGTCCTCATCCCACTTCAGCAAGCTTCCCCTGTAAATATGGACTATGCTTCTACAATTAGTCTCATTCTTGTCCTTTTAAGATGCAGAGGGTTTGGGGGATGCCTTCCTGGTACTCCTGTCATCACCCCTGACTCTGACTATTCAAAGGGCCAGACGTAAGAGTAAAATTTTTTAAAAATTAAACTAAGTTAGGGTTCCCCTTACCCTGCCTTTTTTAATTTAAAAAATGAGGAAGGGTATCTTTTGTTTTTATATTACCTTCATCCATGAAAATATCCCTACCCCCTCCCAACCTGGAGAGCCAGCCCTTGCAACAAAGGAATCTTGAGAGGTATAGAGCCAGCATGTTGGACTTGGGGTCAGAAAGACCCAGTTTCAAATCCCAACTTCAACAATTACTAGCTGTGTGAGCATGAGCAATTCACTTAACCCCTCTGTGCCTCAGTTTCCTCAAATGTTATAAGAGGGGTTGGACTCTGATGACATCTAAGGTTCTTTCTGGCATTTAATCTATGATTCTATGAGCTAGTGATTAAAAGAGAAAGGGGAAGGGGGAGGTAGTTAAGCAAAACTAGCCAATACATCTCCCATGTCTTTCATTACATGCAATATTCTATACCAATAGTCTCTCATGTCTGCAAAGAAGGGAGTGAGTAAGGTACATTTGCCTTTTTTCTAGTGAATACAGTAGGTGCTTAATAAATGCTTATTGGCTGACCAGTTTACTACGATAGGCAGTCTCATGGACAACCTATTGAGCTGGGCCATTGGTACATGTAGATGCTACAGATGGACAATGAAATGGTCCAAAATGGAAAAAAAGAAAGAAATTGAGCAATATTAGATCACTTTCAATTTTCTCACAGCTATTTCACATCCATATTATTCTATATTCTTCTCTATTAACCCAAAATCTAGTACTTAGTAAATACTCAGTAAATGTATGTTGACTGACGGATTTCTGGGGTTCTAGGCAAAGCCTAGAATGCCAGTCTCTGAAGAGTTAGTTAGGTCACCCAAAGGGTTCTAGAGGGGTGGATAGTCATTCTGACTTAGACTCTCTGCTTATGCCCCATTCCACAGAAGCCATATCTCAGCACAGCTAACTAATAAATGGATGCCATATGCCTCAGCACCAACCGTGAATTACCCAAGAGGAATGGTATAAAGGGTATCATCTGAGAAGTGAATAACCAGAGAAGAAGGTAGACTAGTTTACATGTAGCAAGAACTTGAAATAGCCCTTGGAGAGCCAATATCTTCCATGGGCATCTGGTTATTCTCCTTTGTGCTCAAAGGAGACCAAAATGGCGTCACTATGTCAGGGTCAAGGTACAGTGTGTCCAACTGTGGCTGATCAAACTGGTATGAGCTTGGGATGCTCTAGCACAGGTCAGGCACGTGAATATTTGGAGCAGAGAAGGCTCTAACTTGGCACCTCTCATGTTTCTTTTGAGCTATCTCAATTCTGTTTTGCTCATAGAGCACAGCCCCTTCTCTGATGAGGGCATGCCATGCTGGGCAGTCCTGGGCCAGTGTCTCCCACGTCTCATAATCAATTCCAAAGTTCTTCAGAAGGACCTTAGGAGTGTCCTTGTATTACTTCTTCTGATCTCTGTGTGAGGCTTGCTTTGTGTGAGCTTTCCATAAAATAATCTTTTAGGTAAACGTGTGTTTAGCATTCAAACAACATGACTAGTCCATAGGAGTTGTGCCCTCTGCAGTAGAGTTTGAATACTTGGCAGTTCAGCTTGAGAAAGGACCTCAGTGGGCATCCACATGATGGACCTAAAAGCAGGGGTCCTTGATGCATTTTGTATCATGGATCCTTTTGGGATCACAGTGAAGCCTATGGATGGACTCTGAATCATGTTTTTAAATAATTAAAGAAAATGCTAAATTTCAGTTAGAGGTTAGTGGGGGGAAGAGAAAGATGTAATTTTACCCACCCAGGTTTGTGGATCCTTTAAAATCTATTCACCTTGAGGCAAAGAAGACCTAGGGGAAGCCCCCTGACATGCTTTGTGGATTCTCCACAGGGAATCCCAAGTGATTCTTGGGAAGAGATGTCATGGATGAATTGAGATCTGTACCAGGGAAAAAATAACCAATAATAAGATCCCAGATCCAGGGAATGGAAAGAAGAAAAAGCATCCTAATAAGTGTCCTGAAGTAGAATGAATTATCTTGGAAGGTAGACGAGTGTCCTTCACTAGAAGTCTTCAAGCAATGGATGAATGATTTATCATTAGTGGGGTCAATTGTTCCTGTTCAGGATGGGTTAGACAAGAATAAAAATTTTTAGGACTAGAAGGGAAGTTCTAAGCTGAAGAGATTAGCTACTCCAACTCCCTCATTTTACAGATGAGGAAACTGAGGCCCAGAAAGGTTGGAATGTTCCAAAAGTGACTTTCGCAAGGTCACTCAGGAAGTAACACTTCAAAGGGAGTATATGAAGTCAGGTTCTTCTGATTCTAAGTCTACCACCTTTGCCACTGAACCACCCTGACTAGATGGCCTCTGAGGTCCATTCCAACTGGGAGATTCCATCGTTCTGTGATAGCCACTATTTCCTCTACTCCAGCAGTTCTCAGCCTGTGGGTTGCGACCCCTTTGGGGGTTGAACCACTTTTCACTGGGGCCACCTAAGACCATCAGAAAACACATATTTCCAATGGTCTTAGGAACCAAGATACTGCTCCTCTATCCATCTCCAGGAGGGTCTGCCCACATGCAGATATGCCCACATATGAGTATTAAAGGGTCATGGCATTAGGAAGGTTGAGAACCACTGCTCTACTCCATCCTGTTTATGGATTGGCTAATTCTGGTTTTTTTTTCCTTTTTGGAGGGGGAAAGGCAGGGAAATTGGGGTTAAGTGACTTGCCCAAGGTCACATGGCTAGTAAGCGTTAAGTGTCTGAGGCCACATTTGAACTCAGGTCCTCCTGATTCCAGGGCCAGTGCTCTATTCACTGTGCCACCTGGCCACCCCTGATTGGCTAATTCTTAACCCACCTATTTTCACCACCTATAAAGTGGGGCAGTGGCTTAGGTGGACTCCAAGTTAGATGCCTGTCCGCAAAAACAGAGAGAATGAAAATGTTGGGGTACCGTGGATGGCTAGAACATGAGGTGATAGTTTCAGTCCCAGCTTGGATGCTCACTGGATATGCCCTGTTCCACAGATCCTGTCCTCTTAGCATCGCCTACCGACAAATGCCCACCACCAGTCACATACCGATGCTGGCTGGAGACGGCTTAATGCCACCTAGCCCAGGCACTGGCACTGAAACTCAAGCTATAGGCAGGGAATCTGAGGGAGTCTTACCTTCCCTTGCTGACAACTTTTGCTTTCAGAAGTAGTACAGGAGTGGGGGTGGGAGACCATAACTCAAGTCAATTCTGACCAAAGAGGAAAGTAGCCATGGGAAGATGGGACTGAGAAAAAAATGAGCTTGGCAACTTGGAGTCCGTCATCATGGCAATAGCTTATCTCCACCCATCCAGGCCCTATCGCCTCCTTCCTCCAACATTGCTGTTCTTCAGTGATGCCCAACTCTTCATGACCCCATTTGGGGTTTTCTTGGCAAAGATTCTAGAGTAGTTTGCCATTTCCTTCTCCAGCTCATTTTACAGATGAGGAAACTGATGCAAACAGGGTGAAGTGGCTTGCCCAGGGTCACACAGCTAGTAAGTATCTGAGGTCAGATTTGAACTCAGGTCTCATCTGACTCCAAGCCTGTTGCTCTATCCACTGAACCACCCAGTTACTTTGCATCTTTTTGTATGTACTTAGTTACATGTCTCTCCAGATGGGGCGTAAGCTCCTTGAGGGCAGGAATTATATTTTTTTTTTTTACTTTACATCCCTAATACTTAGCAGAATGCCTGGCATACAGAAGGTGCTTACTAAATACACTCCTAATTCTGAACCTTTGATTGGACTGTTCACATGTCTGGTGCATCCCCTCTCCTCCCTCACTTATTGCAGCTGGCAAGCCCAACTCAAATGTGCCCTCCTCCAAGAAACCTTTCTTGACCCCCTTCCCTTCTACCCCATTGGCTTGAGATTGTGTCTTGTCCATATGCAATTTGAGCGCCAACAGGGCAGGGACCATTTCTTGTGTCCTCACATAGTTCCTAGAGCAGTGGTTCTCAACCTTCTAATGCCACAACCCTTTAATGTGGGTGTATCTGCATGTGGGTGGGCCTACCTGGAGAGGGATAGAGAAGGGGCAGTGTTGTTTTGGTTCCTAAGCCTATTGGAAATACGTGTTTTGTGATGGTCTTAGGCAACCCCTGTGACCCCTGTGAAAGGATTGTTTGACCCCCCAAAGGGGTTGTGACCCACAGGTTGAGAACGGCTGGCCTAGGACACAGTAGGAGTTTAATAAATGTTTGTGGATGGACAAACTGACCCCATGAAGACGCAGATCATGTTTAGGCTTAACTTCATATCTGCTATAGCACCCAGCCCAGTATTCTGCATACAATAAGTGTTTAATGAATGTTGAAAACAGATTTCAAAAAGTGAACTTCTGATTCCTTCCTTAAGTTCTTTCTGGTCAGGGCTGATTTAAGGGGTTTGTCTTTATATCTCAAGTACTGAGAGTAGCACCTTTCACTTAATACGTAAATGTTCATTGGTTGAGTGAATGAATAATATCAGTAGCTAACAAGTACATGAAAACCACAAAGCATTTGACACGTTACCTCATCTGATCCTCACAACCACCCTGGCAAGGAGGAGCTATTATGGTCTGCTTTTTGGGGAGGAAAAAAATAAGACTGATAAAATTTAAATGACTGGCCTAAAGTGACCCAGAAAGTGTCAGGGGTGGGATTTGAACTCAGGTTTTCCTGACTGTAGGGTCCTTTCCCCCATCCACTATACCACGATGAATAGACCTGAGAAGGGAGGCACCACTGACCAACACGAAGACCTCCCAGGAAACAAAGAAAGCAAGCTTTGTCTCCTTCTGTGAATGGCCAGGACTCCCAGGTGTGTGTTGGCAGCCTGAGGGAGAGGGAGAGGCCAAGCTGGCAGGTGCAGCCCACTTCTGTTGGAGGGAGGGCCAGAGGCCTCCGGCTTTGAGGAGGCCCTTACACAAAGAGGGGTGTTCAGGAACCTTGCCAGCTATTAAGGACAGATGGAAAAGGGTGTGCCTGGGTTTCATTTCATTTCCATCAGATTGTAAATTAAAGTCTCCAAGTAAAAAGTACTTACCCAGCATCTGTTATCCAGGCCCCCTAAGATTTGAGTATTATTAGAGGCATAGTATTAACCTGACTTTATGGCTGGAGGAACCAGCAAAGTTCACTAACTTCCCAAACACAGAATGATAAGGGAGGGGGAAGGGGAAAAACACCGATTTGACTTCATTTACTGGTCAGTTAAGTAGATTCCTTCCTTCTCCTCCTTCTCCTCCTCCTCCTCCTCCTTCTCTTCTTCTTCTTCTCCTTCTCCTCCTCCTCCTTCTCCTTCTCCTCCTCTTCCTCCTCCTCTTCTTCCTCTTCTTCCTCTCTTCTCCCTGTGTCTCCTTCTCTCTCTCTGTCTCTGTCTCTCTGTCTCTGTCTGTCTCTGTCTCTGTCTCTGTCTGTCTGTCTGTCTGTCTGTCTCTCTCTCTCTCTTTCTCTTTGACTCTGACTCTCTCTCTTTCTCTCTCTCCCAGGGATATTTGGAGCTGGATGTATCTCTCTTAAAACAGGAAGCAAAAAAGAAAATCTCTCTTCTCCTAAGTTCTTGTACCAACTCCACCCATCACAGAATGAGTAATCATTATCTCTCCACCAATCTTCAATCTGCCTATGCAACAAAACCCCAAGCAACCTCTGGGATGACGTTTGTACTAAAAAGATGGCTTTTATTGTTGTTCTGCAAGAAGTTAGAGTTTTGCAATTTCCAGAAAGTTATCCAGGTTGCACTCTTCCTCTTTGATGCTGGGTCCCACTTGTCCATTTGTACTATCTGTCCTAGCTATACATATATACTAATGGACTTTTCTATAGGTTGTCCATCTTAACTGCACTTCAAAATCTGGAAAATAGGCATTCTTCATCCACTTGGTTTTTCCCGTGTGAATGGTCAAGTCAGATCCTTTTGCATGGTTATAAATCTCTGCCAGGAGGCTCTACTATGTCTTAAGTCTTAATAGAAGCAACACAAGATCCAGAAACAATAGCATCTGGACTACTTGAAAATCTACAAGAAATATCTCTTCAATTTGGACTCTACATTGGACAACCTTCATCACAGCAGTGACCACCTTTGTCAAGCATGAACCTTACTTCACCAGATATTCCTGATGAGAGGGGTCACAGAACAAAGTTATCTCATTGTTGAATCTTTGAAGGAGTCTTGAGTGACCAATGTATAGAGGAAAGACATCTCACTGGAAAAGAGCTGTTAAAGCAACAATTGGTTCAGTTAAATCCTATGCTTTTAAAATAATCTACAAAATAATTAGTACAGAAAGACCTTGTTTTGTTTGAATTTTTCAGTCAATTGTATAATTGGAGAAGCTAACAGTAGGGAAGAATAGTGGAAAGAGCATTGGACGTGGAATCAAGAAGACCTCAGTTCAAATTCTGCCTTAGACATTTAGTGGTTGCGTGTTCCTGGTCAAGTCACTTAACATCTGTTTGCCTCTGTTTCCTCATCTGTAAAAGGAGGATAATAATATCATCTATCTCCCTGGTTGTTGTAAGGATCAAATGAGGTAGTAATTATAAAGCACTTAGCACAGTGCCCATCATATAGTAAGCATTTTATAAATGTTAGTTATTATTGTTTGTGTAAAGATGTGGTCCCACTCTGGACTATCCCTCTGAACGTCTGTCTGCGTCTCTACTAACACTTTCATCAAGGATGCCCTAAAACCTTGTGTAAGTGTTTCTCATGAAGATTTCATATAGATGGGAGTACAGAAATAGAAGCCACTAGTTGCTGAAATTTTTAAAATATTAATAAAGACCAGCATATTTTCCCCAGACCTTTGGCATCTTCCTCTCCTTCAGGTGCTGAGTGATCAATCCTTCATCGCCCTCATAATTTTGTTCTTCTATTTCAGACATTCCTTTATTTTCTTGTGCTCTGTGGTTCTCTTTCTTCCTCCTAAAGTAGCACATCCAAGACTATTCTAACGTCACTCCATTGTCCTTGAGTGTGAAAATAATTTTTTAATAAAAGATCTTTTCAGAACTTTCCTCCTTTCTCTTCAGAAGAGAGTGACAATGAACTACAATATTACACTATCACTATTAATGTTACAATATTCCAGACACTGCGTCGGTTGATTTTATTGAACTTTTTTTTCCCTCTTTCTTCTTAAATCTTTGTTATAATGGAAGGGTTGATAGGTAGGGGAGAAGGATCTATTTGGAAATAGATGTGATATAAAAACAAAAGTCTTCAACAAAAGACTGGAATTTTATTTACAGATCTTTTACATTTTTCTTTTGTTTGTTGTCCTGTTTCCGGTTTCAGATTTGAATGCCCTTGGAGATAACTGTGCTCAAGTCATTCTCTCACAAAGGTCTCTTTACACTGATTTTAATTACTATTTCTCTTTGCTTTTATGAGGTAATACTGTTCATAATCTTCAATGAGACTTCTCTGGAGGATTTCAGAAAGAAGTTTGTATTGTAACCTGGGTTTGCTATTTTGGCTTCCATCTCTGTCCATTTGGCCAATAAGGCAAACGTTTGCTTGATGAAGGTGTTTTTAGGTTCTTTGGGTCTCCTTACAGAAACTGATTTCCATCCTCTGTACAAAATTGTGATAGTTGTATAGTATAGTCCAAGAACAAAGCCTTTTATTAGGAGGATTTCTTCTAAGGTTGGACTCAGTCATAGGGCCTCACTTGAGGACCTAGAAGGCCACATGTGGCCTTGAGGCTGCAGGTTTCACACCCCTATTTTAGAGAATCACATTTATAGTCATGTAATCATAGTATTTAGACATTCAACAAATGCTGAAAATTCAAGAGGGAGAGAATGTTCATAACTAGGGATGAAGATAAGGAAAAGCCTTAGATTTCACAGCTCCAATCTATGCAGAAAACATGTAAGAACTAATAGTAAAATATCCCCTCCTCCACAGACTCTCATTAAAGACATGATGGACTATGAGTGTAGAATGAGACATCCACAATCATACACAATTATTTTATTTTGTTTACCTGTGTTCTTTGTTACTGGGGAAAGTTCTTTTAGGGACAGGGTCAAGGCAGCAAGCATATATTAATTTCCTATAGGGCAGCTAGGTGGATAGAGCGCTGGCCATGGAGTCAGGAAGTCTCATCTTCCCGAGTTCAAATCTGACCTCAGATACTTACTGGCTGTGTGACCCTGGGTAGGTCATTTAAGCCTGTTTGCCTCAGTTTCCTCATCTGTAAAATGAACCGGAGAAGGACATGGCAAACCACTCTAGTATCTCTGCCAAGAAAACCCTAAATGGGGTCATGGAGAGTTGGTTGTGACTGAAAATGACTTAATAACAAAAGTTATGTGTCAGGCATTGTGCTAACCCCTGGGGTTACAAAGAAAGGCAAAAGACAGTCCCTGGGCTTGAGGAATTCAGTCTATTAAAGAAGATGGCATGCAAACAGTTATGAACAGACAAATTACATACAGGAGGAACCGGAGATCATCTCAGAGACTAGGAAAGGTTTTCTGCAGAAGACGGGACTTGGAGGGCTCCAGGGAGGGCAGGAGGAAGAAATGAGGGGGCAGAGTGTTCCGGGCGTGGAGGAGAGCCAATGCAAACTCCCAGAGGCGGCACATGGAGAGCCTTGTTTTAGAAGCAGCAGCAAGGAGGCAGGGGCAGGAATCATTAGGAGGTGATTAAGGTGTATTTACTTAATCCCTGGGTCTCCCCTTGTTCCTAGATGCCAACAGGCTCCAAATAGTTCTGTTTGGGAGAGAGGAGAACTTACTGCCATATTGAATAAATCTGTGGTCTCATGCATGTTGACGCCTCCTCACCCCATCTACACCTTAGTCAAAGAGCAGAAGGCAATGAAAAGAACTCTGGGTCTGAAAGGCTGAAGTGGTTTGATGATTGGACTTCACATCTGGCTCCACACCTGTCTGATCTTGGGTGAGTTGCTCTACCTTCCTGGACCCCAGGATTTTCTTCTACAAAATAAGGGCTAAATTAACTAATATAGCTTTAATTCCATAAATAATTTAATTTAACAAGCATTTCTTAAGCATCTAATAATCATAGCCTGTATATAGCCAAGAGATAACACATGTAAAGCACTTTGCAAACCTTAAAACATGGGGTGAATGCTGTTATCATTAGGAGTTATATGATAACAATGATATTTATAACAACCCTGGAAGGCAGATGCTACTTTTGTTTCCATTTTACAGAATAGGAAACTGAGGCCAAAAGTGTCTGTGGCTTGCCCAGGTTCACTTAGCTAATATATTCCAAGCATTGTGTTAGATGCTAGGGATACAGAGGCAAAGGTGAAACAGCTCCTGACCTCAAAGAGCTCATGTTCTACTGACAGATACAATAAATATACACAAATAAATATACATGGAGAAGTTATAAATCTACAGTCATCTCATCCTATGATTTTCATCTTGTGATGCCTTTATCCATGTCCTCCTAAAGTAGTACATCCAAGACTATTCTAACATCACTCCATTGTCCTTGAGTGTGAAAATAATTTTTTAATAAAAAATCTTTCCAGAACCTTCCTCATTTCTTTTCAGAAGAAAGTGACAATAAACTACAATATTACACTATCATTATTAATGTTACAATATTCTGGAACTGCATTCCATGTCTTTCCCTAAACCCTCCGGTGTGTTGGGGGCTTTCCTCAAGGTTTTTTGACTAATTAATGGAAATGTCCATCAGTTTTCTCTCCATCTTGTATGAGACTGACCCACTTCTCTTCCCAGTCTCATGTCTTTCTGTTAATATTATTTTTTATCATTGTTTTATTGTTGACTTGAGTTTTTACTTCATTGCTTCTCCATTCCTCCCCCTTTGGACCCTTCCTTGTAGCCACAACAAAACAATTTTAAGCAAAGCCCACCACCACAATAACCCATCCTAGACAGTAGATACTGAGGTATCAGACATGTTGGCAATACTCCCCCAGTGCAACGGAGACCAGATTAAATTATAGCTGGGAAATACTGAACAGAATAAAAATAAATAAGTAAAATTTAAAAACAAATAAAAATGTAATATCACACTTTAAGTCAATAAGTGGCCTGCAGGGATCCTTCTGTACAGATTAGTGACCCCTCTTTTCTGGGTACTTGACACCACTAGTACATACCATCTTCCACTCTGATGTTCCCACCTCCCTCTCTACTGCCAGAAAGAAGATATGTTTCCTTCTGTCTCCAGGGCAAAGATAGTTCTTTACAATTCAGCACTGATAAAATCTGATGATATTCCTCAGCTGTGATTTGATCATTAGGTAATGTTCTGCTCACGCCCACCAGATCTATGTCTCTCCTTTGCCTTTTGGACAACCCACAACTTTAATTCTTTGGAGATGGTGATTCGCCATGACTGGAAGCCATATTCCATCACCAGAAGGAGGTTGGTGTTAAAAAGATTGACCTTAAAAATAATTAAATATGAATGTAACGGAATACTATTGTGCTATAAGAAATGGGAAGGAGATAGACTTCATATTTACCTGGAGAGGCTTATACAAACTGATGCTAAGTGAGAAGAGCAGAACCAGGACAAATTTGTACACAATCACAGACATATCATATGTGTGACGACCAGCCTTGATAGACTGGACTCTTCTCAGCAACGCACAGTTATAAGACAACTCTAAAAGCCTTAGGATGGAAGGAGATGTCTACATTCAGAGAAAGATCTAGAAAGAACAGAGTTTAAATAGAGACTGAAGCAAACTACACGCTCTCATTCTTTTCCATCTTTGGTTCTATTTCTTCTTTCCCATTGTTCACTCCATTGGTTACAACTCTTCTATACGACCAGACTAATGTCCAGTGTGAAAGTATTTGCAGATCCTGTACTTGATTCCACGCTGCCATGGGGGGAGGGAAGGGGGAAAATTTGAAACTCAAGAGATTGTGGAACTGAATCTTGTAAACTAAAAGTAAATAAACAAATCAATTAATAAAAAATAATTATAATAAAAAATTAAAAGATGGACCTTGTTTTAGGAAGAAGCTTGGGATCATCAAAAGCCATTTTTGCTTCTCAAAGGCAATAAAACTTATTGTTCTTCTCTTCCTCTTCCTCATTCATCTGGGACCTAGCTCACTATATGTCTGAAATGCTTGTCCAAATAACACACGCTGATGGGGGTGCTCTATGAACATTCAAAGGTGTTTCAGAGTCTAGACAAAAGCTGGTTAATCAACCAACGAGCATTTATGAAATACCTCTTTCATGCCAGGCACTAGGTGCACAAAACAAGAAAGAAACTACCTGATTTTGAGAATCTTATACTTATATATACATATACACTTATGTATATGTATATATATATGTATATCCCCATATATATGTATATACCCAGACCCATATATACCCATATATATCTATACACTTCTATATATTATATATAATTATAGAGAGAATAAATATAAATATATTGTATGATATAAGTATAAATATACAATAAATATGGGGTTGTTTAGGGAAAGAGAGGGTACTGTCATTTTCATCCATCAACAAGTATTTATTAAGGGACAACTATGTGCCAGACACTGGGAATGAACAATTAGCCGATCAATTCACAAGTATTTGTTAAATACATACTATGTGCTAGGATAAAAAGGCAAAAACTAATGGCCCTTGCCCTCAAGAAGCTTACATTCTTTGGAGGTAGACAACTTATATAATAATAACAATAATAATAATAATAATAGCTAGCATTTATGTGGCGTTTTCTATGTGTCGGGCATTTTATAATTATTGTCTCATCTGATTCTCCATTTTTATCTCCATTTTACAGATAAGGAAACTGAGGCAAGCAGCGGTAAAGTGACTTGCCCAGGGTCACCCAACTAGGAAGTATCTGTGGTTGAATTTTGAATTAAGATCTTCCTGACTCCAGACCCAGTGCTCCGGGTCGCCTAGAAAGGATACTTTGCAGGGAGGCACCAGCAGCTTGGGGTTAATGGGGTAGAATCAGGGAAGACTTTGTATAGGAGGTGTCAGGCTTTGCAAGCACAAAAGGGGGAGGGAAGTAGAGAAGGCATTGTAGGCATTAGGCACAGTCTGTTCAAAAGCAAGGGAGACAGCACGCTGTATGTGAGGACCAGCAAGAGAATCGGTCACATTCCCGTAGTAGTAATAGTGATGAAGCAGATTTCTTTTCCTCCCATCAATATCTTGTTCTAATTTTATTTTTTTTATTTTATGTTTTGCTTTTTGTAGGGCAATTGGGGCTAAGTGACTTGCCCAGGGTCATATGGCTAGTTTTTTTTTTTAAGTGCCTGAGTCCAGATTTGAACTCAAGTCGTCCTGACTCCAGGGCCGATGCTCTATTCACTTTACTACCTAGCCACCCCTCTCATCAATATCTTACTTGTATGTGATTGTTTGCATGTTGTCTCCCCGTTAGAGTATGAGCTTCTTGAGAGCAGGGACATTATTTTTTCCTTTCTTTGGAACCTTAGCTATTAGCACAGTGCCTAGTCCAGAGTAGGTATTTGATGTTTATTGACTCACTGATGATGCTGTTTTTATTTTAGACTTGCATTCTGCTTTGTAACCTGATTTGCAAGACACGAACTATCTTCCCATCCAAAGGACAGTGAACAGAGATAATTGGCAACATATCAATAATATATTAATATTCTAATTAGAGTATCCTAGCCAATTCTCCTCCACTGCAGTTTATCCATATAAATAAACTTGGAGTTGCTGACAGCCTCTTTCCCTATTCACACTTAGCACTGATTTTATTTAATTACTAGCTCTGTTGACATCCCAACTTCTTTTCTTTGTTCTTGCTTTGCCCTAGCCTTCCAGAGTCCCGAGGAGCCTTTTCAACAAACAAATACTACTGTTCCTTCCTTTCCCCTAACTCTCTCTTCTCTGTTTCATAAAAAGCTAGCTGTGGTCAAGCTGGTGCTTTGCTTAATTCTGAGAGAACTGTCTTTGCTGCTCTTCAGCCTCTTTATCAGTATCACTCCCATTTCTGTAGCAGGTTTACACAATGTTTTCCTCAAAAACCTCATAATGGTAGGCAGTCCAAGCTTTCTCTCCATTTTTTTTGGATGAGGAAACTAAAGCACAGTCTGAATGGTTACATAGATAAGGCATTTAGATAGCAAAGTAAGGCATTTACTAAACACTGTGTCAGGCAACATGCTCAGATATAAATACAACCAAAAAAAAAAGGGGAGTGGGTAGGAGTAGGGAGTATCTTTCCAAAAGATATTATCCAGAACTGCTCATAATATTTCAGTATGGTTTGACCAGAAAAGAGTGCAGTTTACATGTTGCCTCCCTAGCCTGCACACTACTTCTCTCAAGGCTGCCAAATATTTCATTAGCTTTTTGGCTGCCATGTCATACTGTTGACTCATATTGGTCATGCAATACACTCACCATCCCCAGACCTTTTCAAAGGAAAGCCAAGCTTTCCCTTCTTTTACATCTGTGAAGCTGATTTGTTGGACCCCAAGTATAATAGTAATGTTTTACATACATTTCTATGAAATTCATCAACAAGATCCCAGATCTCTTGAGGTATCCAAGTAGGAAATCATCTGATTAGATTTGACCCAACATTCTAGCATGTCAAGATCTTTTGGGATCTACTTTCTTTGTCAACATGCGGGCTGTCCCTTTTAGTCACCTGATATCTGCCAATATGATGAATTTCTGTCTATGCCTTCATCCAAGTCACTTGTGAAAGTGTTGAACAGGACAGATCCCTGGAGCATATGATTAGAGCTCTCCCTCCAAGGCAACATGGAACCATTAATAATGACTCTTTGGATCTGGCTTTTCAACCTATTCTGATTTCATCTACAGTAAATTATTCTGTCATCCAGCCCAAATTTCTCCATCCTGCCTACAAGAAAAGCACAAGAGAATTTGTCAACTGCTTTGCTGAAATCTAGAAAAATGATGTCTCCAGCATTCACCTGACCTTCCAGTCTAGTGATTCTGACAGAAAGAAAGAAAGAAAGTGGGGTGGCTAGGTGGTGCAGTGAATAGTGCACCAGCCCTGGAGTCAAGAGGACCTGAGTTCAAATGTGGCCTCAGACACTTAACACAAAAACCAGCCGTGTGACCTTGGGTAAGTCACTTAACCCCAACTGCCCTCCAAAAAACAAAAAGAAAAAAAAGTTAAAAAGAAAGAAAGAAATGAAAATGAGTTGAGTCTGAACTGAGTTATTGTTGAAGAAGCTAGTCTAGCTTTTGGTGATTTCTGCTTCCCTTCAATAATTCTCACACTTTTCCCTTTAATACTCTTTAGAACTTTGCCAGAAGTCAAAGAGAAGCTTGCCTGTCTACCATGTTCTGTATCTAGTCTTCAAAAAAAAAATCAAGACGTTCCCCTACATCCAGACCTTTGAAACGTTTCCCCATCTTCACAAACTTTCAAAGATCACTAACGATGTTTCCATAATCACATCTGCCAGTTATGAAAATGAATGTTCTCAGTTGGTCAACAAGCGCTTATTAATGCCTACTGTATGAAAGACAATAACATCGTTCCCGCCCACAGAGAGCTCACATTCTAATGGGTGAGACAACCTGTAAATAATTAGGCACAGACAAGGCATATAAATTGTAAATGGAAGGCAACCATAGAGGGAAGGCAGGGGGAGAAGGTATGAGGAAAGCTAGTAAAAGCCTCTTGCAGATTCGAGCTGAGAATTGAGTGAAGCCAAAAACTGAGAGGTGGAGATGAGGGAGAGCATTCTAGGAGGGGGGCACAGCCAGTGCAAAGACATGGAGATGGGTGATGGAGTTTTGTGTGTGAAGAACAGCAAGAAGTCCAGAGTACCTGAATCACGCTTAGCTTGGAATGAAGTAAAGTTTAAGAAGACTGGAAAGGGGGTGGCTAGGTGGTGCAGTGAATAGAGCACTGACCCTGGAGTCAGGAGGACCTGAGTTCAAATCCAGCCTCAGACACTTAACGCAAAAACTAGACGTGTGACCTTGGACAAGTCACTTAACCCCCACTGCCCTCCAGAACAAAAAAAGAAAAAAAATTAAAAAAAAAAAGAAGAAGACTAGAAATGCAGAACAGAACTCAGGTTGTGAACACAGAATAATGGTGACTTGAAATCATTGAGGGCTTCATGGTTGAGCAGAGTCATTTTTCAGTCATGTCCAATTCTTTGTGATACCATTTGAGGTTTTCTTAGCAAAGACACTGTAGTGGATTACCATTTCCTTCTCTAGCTCATTTTACATATGAGGAAACTGAGGCAAACAGAGGTTAAGTGACTTGCCCAAGGTCACACAACTGGTGTGTGCTTCTCTTACTACGCACTGCTTCTCTTAAGGCTGCCAAATATTTCATTAGCTTTTTGGCTGCCGTGTCATACTGTTGACTCATATTGGTCATGCAATACACTCACCATCCCCAGACCTTTTCAAAAGAAAGCCAAGCTTTCCCTTCTCTTACATTTGTGAAGTTGATTTGTTGGACCCCAAGTATAATAATAATAAGAATATTTTACATACATTTCTATGAAATTCATCAACAAGATCCCAGATCTCTTGAGGTATCCAAGTAGGAAATAGTTTGATTAGATTTGGTCCTAAATTCTGATTAGATTTGGTCTAAATCCAGATTTGAACTCAGGAAGATGAGTCTCTCTTTCCAACTCCAGGCCTGGCCCTTTATCCATTTTGGCGCCACCTAACTGCTGAGGTCTTCTTCTCATCTCACTTATCTCTTTTCTCAAGTCTGCATCAACCATTCATTTCTAATCCTTCTGAGATCGAAAAATCATCTACCTTAGCAAACAAAACAAAAGAAAAAAATTGAGTAGTTCTACCTTCCCTCCCCAGTCCGTTATCACCATCCCCTTCACCTCAATCATTAGTCCTATCCTTTGACTGCGACATAGCATTTACATTGCAATCATTCCCATACTCAGCTCATTTGGAGCCTTCTCTCCCTTGAAACAATTGTTCCAGAACCAGGCCACCTTTTAAAAAAATTCATCTTCTATTACCTGTCCTTCTTGCCATCTTTAATGCCAAAATTTTAAAATCTAAGTTGGTTGATGAATTCCCCGTGGATCTACATTAACCCCTTTTCTTCATCATCCTAATTCCTTCTTCATCATTCTAATTCTGCCTTCAGAATTTCATTCTGGAGAGCCTCATCCCCTTAGGGCTGGCTGCCTTGACCAAATTTTAAGCCAGCAGTGCCTACATGTCCTTTCTCTCCAGTCTTTAAAATCCACAGTCCTCAAATCTCCTGTGCTGTATCTAGCTGTCCCTGGGTACTCCTCCCTCTCTCTACGATGAATTCTAAGACAGCCTGATCATTTCCTCCCAAGGTTTCCAACATTTCTCCTCCAACCCCTCAAAGTTCCTCTTTGCCAGTCAGAATTAGGACCAAAAGAGTAGTTCCTCTTGTCACTTCCTCAACCATCTGAAGAATAAAATTGTCATCCAGGCAAGAATTATCAGCTCTTCTCTCTTGGACAGAACGACCAGTACTCCGACAGATGCCTGGCTAATTGAAGGGCTCTCATCAAGGACACTTCCGTACCAGATGTGTTATGTGTTTCCTGAACTCCTTGGCTGGGTTTTTTTACCCCCTTCCATCCAGGTGGTCTCTCATTTTCCTCCATAACCATATCATTTGGTTGTTTTCCCTCTTAATCTTTGCCTAAGTATTCTCTGTTATGCTAAATCTCTTGGTTCCTGGATTTCCTCAACAAAAGCACACAACTTCTTAACTCAATACTATTCTGTTTCCTCTTTTATCTATTTCTTTTTTTCACTGGAAATTTCCAGCCAGTCAATCAGCATGTATTAAGCCCCTACCATGTGCCAGATATGGCACTAAGGGCTGGGGATGCACAGAGAGGCACAAGATAGCCCTTGCCTTCAAGGAGCTTCCACTCTAATCAGGGAGACAGCAAGCAAATAAATACATACAAGCATATTTGTGAGGGCAACACAATGGTTAATTTTGCATTTAAAATTTTAAATTGCATTCTGCTTTTCTGGTATTTTATGCACATCTGCTCCAGGATTGTGTCAAGTTTGGGCCATTTTATTTTAGGAAAGACATTAATTAATAAGATGGAGAATACTCTAAGGGAGATACCCTGGGTCAGTGAGGAAAGTACTGGCTCTGGAATCGGAGGACCTGGATTCAAAACATGCCTCTCATGCCTACTGCTAGTGGGACCTTAAGGACACAAGTTCCTCAGGTCTCAGTTTCTTCATCTGTAGAATAAGCATGTTGGATTAGAGGGGCCTCTGAGGTGCCTTCCAGCTCTAGGAGAGCTTACAGGGGTTGTGAAAAGTCTCAGGTTTTGTTCCAAGTAAGGATCAGGTAGAGGATCAGGAGATATTTAGCTGAGGGGAGAACAAGATGGGTGTAGGAGGAGAGCGGCTATCCCTGCTGGTGCTGAATTCTCCCCACTCCACCCTGTTTTTCTCCATTTATTTTGGGTGTCCTGTTTGGCTCAGGCTTTCAGGTCTGGTAGCATGATGGAGATAGGCCACACTGGCGACAAGGGGAGCCCAGAGACCCTCAGGGAGGGGATGCTAGTGGTGAGGGGAGAGAAGAAGGGAAGTATACCCATCAAGGTTGCTGCATCGGAAAAAGCAGCCTCCTTCTCCAACCATCATCAGATTTCCTTGAGTTAAAGCTTCGTGTGGCACAGTAGGTAGGGACTTAGACTCAGGAAGACCTGAGTTCAAATCCTACCTCAGATATTTATTGGTTATATGCCCCTTATTAACCTCTCTATGTCTCAGCTGCCTCAGCTATCAAGTGAGGATATTATGTTTTATAAAGTCTCTTCTAGCTCAATATAACCCTTTTGGAGAATAGATACCCTGGCAGGGTCCTGACTTGTTGTTTCTGCTAAAGAGAAAGTTTCTTTCATTGATGACTTTCCTGCTCTGGAAAGATTACACCTAACATTTAAAAATAATAGCATCTCAGAAGGGATTTTAGAAATTGTCTCATTAAACTCTCTGCTCAGTGCAAGAATTGCCTTTATGAACTCTCTGTCAGGGATCATCCAGCCTCTGCTTGGATATTTCCTGGGAGTGGGAGCTCATTACTTCACAAAGCGACCAATATTATATAGCTCTAATTGTAAGAAAGCAGTTAGATGGTGTCATAGTGCACAGAGCACCGTGGGGCCTGGAGTCAGGAAGATCTAAGTTGAAATTCCACCTCAGACACTTTTAGCCGTGTGACCCTGGGCAAGTCATTTTACCTGTTTTCCTCAGTTTCTTCATCTGTAAAATAAGCTGGAGAAGGAAATGGTAAAACCACTCCAATATCTCTGCCAAGAAAACCCTAGATGGGGTCACAAAGAATCAGATGTAACTGAACAACTAAACGAGTATTCTAGGTACTGTTCAAAGCACTAGGGACAGAAAGGAAGCAGTCCCTGTCCTCAAGGAACTTACGTTCTATAGGAGTGAGGGTAGAGGTTAGACCGTGTAAACAGGCAAACATGGGCACGATGGCTAACTCAGCAAGCACTGATTAAATGCCTACTGTGTACCTTGCACTAAGCTAGGCACAAAAGACAGAAAGATAAACAGTTCCTGCCTTCAAAGAGCTTACACTCCACCGGAAGGGATAGTCTTCTCTTCTCTGAGCTAATTGCCCTCGTCTCCTTCAGATGACCCTCTCCTGGCATGGCTTCCAGCCTCAGCCTTCAGGTTCCCTTCCTCTTGTACTTTTGCAATATGTTGTCCCTCTTAACATGTGTTGCCCACAAGTAATCACAATAACCCAGACTGGATCAAACCATAACAGGTTAGGCCAGAGGTGGGGACCCTGCAGCCCTGGGGTGTCAGGTGGCCCTGTAGGTCCTCAGGGGTGGCCCTTTGACTGAATCCAAACCTCACAGAACAAATCCCCTTCATAAAAAGGACTTGTTCAGTGAAAGTTGGACTCAGTCACAAGGTCACACCCAAGGACCTAGAGGGCCACATGTGGCCTCAAGGCCGCAGGTTCTCCACCCCTGGTTAGGCAGCTGTCAAGATGCCACCTGGCCATAGTTGGACGCCCAAGAGTCAATTCAGAAAATACCCTGGTCTGGGCTGGGGAAGGGAGAGTCCTCTTCATCATCCGGGATCATACCTTTCCCAGCCCCTCCCACCTCTAGCACCTGGGGTCGTGGGAGAAGGGCACCTCCCCTGATCCATCCTGGACACATTCTGTTATATCTCTTACGGTCTTTGGTGTGGGTTTGGAACAAGGGTCTTTAACCTGTAGTCTGTGAAGAGATTCCAGGGGATCTATGACTTTGAGTGGAGGTAGAGGCTACATCTTTATTTTATCTGACCCCTAAAATTTAGCGTTCCCTTCAAGTATTTAAAAACATTTGCTCAATCATAAGCATTTATGAAGCACCTACTGTGCACCAGGCACTGTGCTAAGTGCTGGAGGTACAAATAAAGACAAAAGACAGTTCCTGTGCTCAAGGAGCTCCCATCCTCATGGGGGAGACAGCAAGCAAACAAATATGTGAAAACAAATTGGAAAAATTAGAAGTTAATTGGAAAAATTAGAAGTATGAAAAAACATGATTAAAAGAAGGGGTGCATAGCCTGATTCACCAGATTGCCAAAGGGGTCTATGTCATTAAAAAGGTTAGGAACCCTGGTCTAGAAACTGGACCGCTCTTGCAGGACGGACCTTGACTAGATCCACTTCCTTCACTCTGCTGGGGAAATAGGAGTTCCCCTCTACAGACCCCCCTCAGTATCGTAGGATCATCGGTCTAAGGCTGGAAGAGCTTCAGAGACCATTTATCCCAGCCCCCATCCCATTTTACAGATGAAAATGTTGAGGTCCAGAGAATGAAATGTCTTGTCCAAAGCCACCTTGTTAATAAGTGAGCTGGAATTTGAACTCAAATCCTCTCACTCATCCCTTGATCAGCCCATGGTGGTTCTCCTGCACCCCTATCTCTCTAGAAGGCTCTCCTTCCTTCTTCCTAAATTTAGCTCTTTTACAAAATGTCCAGCTACTCCCTGCACAGCTGGCTGTGGGCACCCCATTATTGTGGGTGGGGAAGAGGAGGGCAGGAGGTGCCTCTGACCAAGGTCTGTTTCTTTGAGAACTTCTTCCTGCGTGCTGGGCAACCTCCACCCCAAACCCTCAAAGTTCCCAGCACGAAGGTGGGAGAGTCCGTTGGATCACCCGGGGGCCCTGTAGCACCATTATGAGTAGTGATGACAATAATCATTAATTACACCTTTGACTTTCTCTAGCTATTTTTTCAGAGTACTTTTGTATCTATTTATCTTCTCTATAGCATGGGGCAATGGGGCTGGGGGTGCGGGAAGAATTGACTTTGTACTGTACAAGCTCTACGGTCTACGTCTCTGTGGGAAAGATTGACTGCGGGTAGGGGTTGGGGGAAATATCCAATGACCACGCTTATTACATTGGGAGTATAGACTTAGAGTTGGAAAAAGCCTCAGAGGTCACCTAATTCCGTTCCCTCCCAATTTTACAAGTGAGGAAACTGAGGCCCAGAGAAGGTAGGTGACTTGCCCAGTTCAGACAGGTAGTTAGCAACAAGGGTGAGAGTTGGACCCAAGTCCTCCAGCTCCTGAACCTATGGCTGCTTCCTCATCTAATGCTTTTGGGGGGAAGGGGTAGAGGGGCAGATCTATTATTTGGTTGGTCTATTAGTTCTCAAATTTTTGGCCTCAGAACTCCTTTATACCTTTAAAAATTATTGTGCAAGACCCTCCCCTCAAGAACTCTTGCTTATGTGGGTTATATTTATTGACATTTACTGTATTAGAAATTAAAATGTCATACTATTGTTATGAAAATAATTTTGACCTTGAACACCCCGAAGATCCTCTTTGAGAACTGCTGGTATAGGGAATTCCCAGTGAGGAAACTCAAGGTCCCAATGCAGGTGAGCACCTACTCTGCAGTTTATAATCCTAGATGGTTACCTGGAGTCCTGAGAATTAAAATTACTTCTAAGAATCACACAGCAAGTATGTGTCAGAGCTGGAACTTGAGCTCAGGTCTTCTTGACTTTGGAGGTTAGCCCTTAATTCATCATGCTGAACTAAACTGAAAAAGAATCTGCTCCTTGGTATTAAATGTAGTGGATACAGAACCAGACTTGGCATCTGGAACACCTGGGTTCATCTTCCAACTCAGACACTAGCTGTTCGACCCTGGGCAAGTCATTTAACATCTCTGAAAGTCATGGCATGTTTCTTCTCTGTGAAATGAGGATAATAGTAGCATCACCTCACGACTCACAGCTTTGTTGTGAGGGTCAAATGAGATAATGTGCCATATAAATGCCAGTGATGAAAAGTTCCTAGAATGTGAGAGCTAAAGCTAAGGTTGTCTAGTGCAACTCCCTCAGTTTTCAGAGGAGGAAGGAGAGGGAGGTAGGGAGGGAAGAAAGGAGGTAAGAAGGAAGGAAGGGAAGGAAAAAAGGAAGGAAGGAAGGAAGGAAGGAAGGAAGGAAGGAAGGAAGGAAGGAAGGAAAGAAGGAAGAAGGGAGGGAGGGAAGGAAGGAAGAAAGGAGGGAGGGAGGGAAGGAAGGAAAGAAGGAAGGAAGGAAAGGAGGGAGGGAAGGAAAGAAGGAAGGAAGGAAGGAAGGAAAGGAGGGAGGGAAGGAAGGAAGGAAAGAAGGGAGGAAAGGAAGGAAAGAAGGAGGAAAAGGAGGGAGGGAAGGTAGGGGGGAAGAGAGAAGGAAAGAGTCAATTAGTAAATAAGCATTTATTAAATGCTTACCATGTGTTTGGCCCTATGTAAGAGCTGGAGAGTCAAAGAAAGACAAACAGTACCTGTCCTCAAACAGCCCAAGAAGGAAAGGAAGGGAGGGAGAGAGAGAGAAAGAAAGAAAGGGAGAGAAGGAAGAAGGAGGAAATTTTTCTTTAGAAAAAAACCCATCATTCTTAAGGATTTCTGTGGAGCCAGAGGTAGTTAGCTGTCATCCATTCACCCCGCAGCCAGGGAAGGCTATTGGACTCAGCCAGCCTCACACTTCTAACTGGCTTCCCAAGAAGTCTGACTTGCTGAAGCTTGTGGTCTCCAGATGAAAGGGTCTCAGTTCTGTCCTGTGCCAGGAAGGCTGTGGGCGTCTTGTGCCTGTTGACATTGGGGAACACTTCCTGCTAAGTTGCCCTCCAGGCCCACATTAGCTAAAATGCTCCGAAGATTGGCCTTCTTCTCCAAGGGCAATGGGCCACCAAAAACAGGAAACGGGCCTAAAATAAAAGAGGAAGGCTTTGGCTTTGACGGAGGGGAGAAGGTCCAGGCTGGGAGGTTCCTTAGATGGTTGAAGAAGGTTGAAGTGCCCACACTCAGGGTGGATGTGGGTGCTCCATGTCCTTCAAGGGTTGGCCAAAGTTCCCTACCTCCACGGAGCCTTTCCAGGTTAGCTGAGCCCACACCTGTATTTTGTTTCCCCTCTCTGTTGCTCATAGCATTTAATGTGTGAGTCATACTCTTCAGTACTTAATTACATTGCATTTTACACTTCTTTGCATGCTGTTATATAACTGATTCCTAACGATTTCTGTGTCTCTCCTTTCTCAGTAGAGCCGAGTCAAGGCTCCATGGGGCCAGTGAAGGAGCCCTGAATATAAAGAGGACAAGGAGCTGAATTCAGGTCCTGACCCTGTCACTTATTACCTGTGTGACCTAGAGCAAGAACTTTATCTTTCTGGGCCTTGGCTTCCTCATCTGTAAAAGGAGGGGATTGCTCTAGAAGACCTCTGAAGTCCTTCCCATCTCTGGATCTATGACCCTGCCACCTGTGTGACCTTGGACAAGTCACTTAACCTTTCTGGGCTCTTTTCTGTATGGGCCAAATAAAAGGCTTTGACTCAATGATCCCTAAGGGTCATCCAGCTCTAAATGGTGCTTCTTTGAGAGCAGAAACCACCTCCTGTCTTCCTATTTCCAGTCTGCACTGAGCCTGGGCACATAGTAATAACGACTGGGGTGGGGGAGTACGGGGTATGACCTACCATTTCAGTGGTACAGAGGACTCCCAGTGTGGAGACTTCCTCTCCCAATGCAGACAAGCATCTTCTGGGCAATCTTTAGTCTTAGAGAGTGATTGCCCAGTGAGTGTCTTAGGCAGGACTTAAAGCTGGGTGACTCTCCCCCCACCCCAATTACCTCTCAGGAATCATAATATTAGCTATCTCTGACACTGACAGAGCCAAGGTTTACAGGGGGACTTATGGATGTGTTCCTCCTGTGAAGCTCATCATCATCCTGGAAAGAAGACATCAAGGTTCAGAGAGTTTAAGACCTAGCCTAGGATCACGGGGTTCAGTAAATGCTTTTGGCTTGGCATGGGAACAGTGTGTGTGTGTGTGTGTCTCCTATGGCTGTAAAGGGGAGGGGAAAGCCCTGAGACCTCGGATAACAACTCCTTCAATAAATAGTCCATGCTTTCCAATGACTAGCTGATCTGCACCAGTGGAGGGAGTTTTCCACGCTGAAAGTTTCCTATATTCATTAAATTATAAATTAAATCAAGTAAAACACATTAAATTTACATTAAATAGATTAGATTAGAATAAATATGTATTTTATACATTTATTTGACACATATGGGACTCTGTGTCCATAAAGCATCTTCAGATCAGTTGTTAGTCACCTTCCACATACAAAGCACCTCTTGAGATATGTCATTGTTATTGCTTGTTCCTCGTTCTTAAAGAGCACCATGACGTTGGGGAGGTGATGCTGTGACATGCACGCAAATTGGGTTTAAGCGATGGAGCACCGATCAGAGTCACCATAGATGAATTAAAACAAATTCCCCGCGTCGGCTCTGAGTTCGATCCCAGCTCTGATGATCACTGCCTCAGTGACCTTGGACCCATCATCTCAATTCCCCGGTCCTCTGTTGTGAAGGGGCTGGGCCCCAGTGGGCTCTGAGGCCCATGCCAGCTATAGGCCTAGGAGTCTGTGATCCGGTCATCCTGTATGGCCTGGTCCTCTGGGGCTTTCCAGTTGGGTGGAATGTTGACTTTGCAAGGTGTGTGTGTGTGTGTGTGTATGTGTGTGTGTGTGTGTGTATCCATATGATGGAGTTTGTGTCCTTTGGGACAAGTTTGCCTTGTCCTCTTCCTAAGGCCCTGAATCTATTGTTATTCAGTCCTGTCTGATTCTTCATGACTCCCTTTGGAGTTTTCTTGGCAGAGACACTGGTTTGCCATTTCCTGCTCCAGCTCATTTAACAGATGAACAAACTGAGGCAAACAGGGTTAGTTGACTTGCCCAAGATCACACAGCTCTTAAGTGTCTGAGGCTAGATTTGAACTCCTGAAGATGACTTTCTGACTCCAGGCCTGACGGTCTATTCTGTGCCATTTAGCCACCCCAGCCTGGAGAATGCCTGTCCTGTGTTCAGCACAGAATGAATACAGTGACCCATTGTCACTTCCCTCAAGGCTGTTTGTTACAGGCTCCATAGAGGAGGCAGATCTGGAAGGTACCACTGGATCCAGCCCCTTCCCCTCCCTGCTCCTGCTTCCCCAAGATCACAAAGGTGGCAATGTTGGAATTTGCACCCAGATCCTGGGGCTCTTTCTGCATCTCCTCACTGCTCCTCAGTAGAGCCAAGCGGACTTGGCCAGGTGGTGTGGACTCCTTCACCTTGCTTCAGGCCCCCGGGAACCTCAGCCAGGCCCAGAAATCCTTCTTTCTGGTAGTCTCTCCCACTTTAACTGAAGCTGGCTCCCTCTGGCTTAGCTTGGAGCAGAGATAAGGAGCTTCTGATAAGCCTTGGAACACTCACAACCCCCCCTACACACATATACACACACACACACACACTCCCAGTGTGCGTTTTTCTATGAATTGCATCACGGTCCTGGAATGGTTGCATTTTGGACATTTTCTTCCAAGTCCGCGCCAATGCAGACTACTTTGCAGGCCCAAGCTGCAGAGTCCAGTCCAGACTTGCCCTTCCAGTGCCCCCTCCTCCACTGGGCTTGGCCAGGTCTCCCCTCCCCCAAATGCTTCTTATCATTTAATCTGAGATTTTCAGAGTTGGAAGGGACCTTAAAAATCACCCGGTCTGATCCTTTTTATAAAGGAGGAAACGCAAGCTGAGGAGAGTGACCAGGTAATAAAAAAAGAGATAATATTTATAAAGCACTTCGAAAACAATAAAATGCTACATAAATGCTTGTCATCGTTATTACTGGAGCCTAAGGGCGAGTGGAGCACAGCGGACTGTACCATGCACAAAGTGCTAGGCAGGCCTGGAGTCTGGGAGGCTCGAGTTCAAATCCAGCCTCATCATACGTTTACTAGTCACTCCCAACTACTTTTCCCTCAGTTTTCTCTTCTGTAAAATGGGGGTTGATAATAGTAACTACCTCCCAGAGTTGTTGTGAGGGTCAAATAAGAATATTTGTAAAGTGCTTGGCACAATGCCTGACATGTCATAGGTGCCCTGGGTACTAATAAAATAAAATAAAATATAATATAATACAATACAACACAATAAAACACAATACAATATAATACACATACTATAACATAATTAGTGTAATATAATATATAATAATATAAATCTAAATAATACGTATGTATATGTATGTGTATATATCACCTGTGTATGCGTGTATCCACGTGTGTATACATACATACACACTTGCATATATGTTATATGTTAGTATTATTAACTCAGCCCCTCCAACCCCAAATGCAGGCAAGAATTAGAATTTTCCTTCCCTCCCAAAGCTGGATAGGACACTGGGCCTGGAGTCAGGAAGACCTGAGTTCAAATTCAGCCTCAGATACATACCCTCTCTGTGACCATTGGCAAGTCCCTTAACTTCTCAGTGCTCTGGACAGTTCTCTAAGACTGTAAATTACAGAAACAGCTCTGACCCAACTCGCACTGGCAGAGACTTTCCTTATCTGGGATAATCCTTATTATCAATGAATTCCTAGGTCCAGCCCCCAGCCTTATCCTTCTCTGTGTGCAAAGTCCCAGGACAAGGGTACAACAGGACTATGCAGGGTCACCAGCCTCTCTATCTCCTCCAGGGCCATCTGGGTCCAGGGACCAGATATTCATTGGGATGACTGGGGGTGGCCCAGAATGCAATGGGAGACCTGGGCTTTCCAAGCTAAGGCCTTTACAGGTACTCACTTAGAATGAGGTGACACCAGTTCAGGGAATAGGCCTCTTCAAGTTTGTGTTTGTCCTTCCTTTTCCAAGAGGACTGTGGCATCTAGGAAATGGTGATATGACTTGCGGTTGACTTGGATCTGAGTGAGGGAGGGCTGGGCAAGGTCATCAGCCTCACTTTCTCTTCCAGAACCATCAAGTGCTGGGGATAAAAAGAAAGGTAAACACACAGTCTGCCCTCAAGGAGCTTACAGTCTCATGGAGAAGGCAACGTGCAAGCAAGAGTGTGTATGTATATGTATACGTAGGTATATATGTATCTTGTCTACAAAAATGTGTATGTCTTGCATGCATGTGTATATGTGGATTTATTTTATATATATATATATATACACACAGGAGACATACATGCATACATATACATGGATACATACATACACGTATACATACAGAGAGAAAGAAAGATTTATCTTCCTGAGTTCAAATCCGGTCTTAGATACCTACTAACTGTGTGACCCTGGGCAAGTCACTTAACTTTGCCTCAGTTTCTTCATCTGTAAAATGAGCTAGAGAAAGAAACAGCAATCCCCTCCAGTATCTTTGCCAAAACCCCCCAAATGGGGTCATGAAGAGTTAGACACGATTGAAATGCCTCCACAACAGCAATATATAGATATAGATGCAAATGTACACACATATATTCTGTGTATATCCATGTGTACATATATGCAAGTGTATGTGTATGTGTGTGTATATATATGTAATATACATAATATATATACACATATACATACATATACATGTATGTACTTATATGTACACACACATATACACACACACATTCAGTGTAAATGGGAGATAACCTGGGGACCCTAGCAGTGGGGAATTTGGAGAAGAGGGAAAGAGAGATTGGGAAATGCCTCTTGAAGAAGGCAGGATTTGAACAGAGCCTTGGAGGAAGCCTGGGCAACCATGAGGGGGAGGGGAGGGGAAACGCGAACACCTGGGTCAGAAAAGGCTTTTTGTAGGAAGTAGAAAATAAGCCACTGGAGGGCAGGGACTGTGTCCCCAGCATCTCCTACACATATCACTAGTGTTTCAATAAATCACCCAGGTTGTATTAAATGCTTCCAGACACTTTGCCAAAGGCTCCAGATACAAGACAAAAAAAAAGGAAATGCCTCTTGCCCTCAAGGAGCTTACATTCTCTTGGGAGCAACAATATATATGCCTAAATATATATACAATTAATATGAGGTACATTTCTTTTTTTCTGGGGGAAAGGGAAGCAATTGGAAGAATCAGGAAAGGCCTTGCATATGGGGTGGCACCTGAGCTGATCCTTGAAGAAAGGTGGGGATTCTAAGACAAGGAGCTGAGGAGGGAGGGCATTCCAGGCATCGGGGACGGCCATTGCCAAGGCTTCGAGACGGTAAATGGAGTGTAGTGTGTGGGGAATGGCAAGAAAATTGGTTTGATTGAGCTGGAGAGGGCTTAATAAATATATGTGCACAGCTGGTGGGAGGCAGATTGTGGAGCATCTCTGTTTTCCCACGGGCAGCAATATAGAGGGTAATGGAATCAAGGGACATAAAGACTTCCTAGCACGAAGTAAAATCTGATCCTTCCCTGGCAGAGTCAGAGGATGGCTGGTTCCTCCTAAGCTCGCAGGGATCCATTGGCTTTGCTGCCCTTTGTAGAGAGTTTTCTCTTCCCAAGCTTGACATCCTGGTGGGTGCACAGATACCCAGGACAATGACCTGCCCAATATATCACAGAGTGATGCATCTCAGAGAAGGCTGCCCCCGACCAGCTCCTACAGGGACAGACACAGATCACGGGAGAGAACCAAACAGTCGGTGTTCAGCAGGAGAGGCCTTTTCCCTGCTTCCCTTGGGAGACTGGAAAATTGGTGAACACAAGGACCGATCCCTGTCATCTCCCCACAAGGTGGACAATTTGAAGCACATTGATGATGATGTTGATGAAGAACAGTAACTCACATCTACATTGTACTTGAAGGTCCGCCAAGTCACCAAAATAGGGTCATCCAGGGTAATGGTGACGGTTTGGGGGCCAAAGGACCAGATTCCAAAAAGAGAAACCTCCTTGTTTCAAAAAATATTGTACATTGAAAAATATTTGTATTTATCCTCAGCTCCTGGAACATAGTAGGTGCTTAAATTATTTTTATTTTTATTTATTTTATTTTAATTTTTTTTTTTTGCTTTTTGGTGGGCAATTGGGGTTAAGCAACATGCCCAAAGTCACACAGCTAGTGCTAAATGTCTGAGGCCAGATTTGAACTCAGGTCCTCCTGACTGCAGAGTTGGTGCTCTGTTCACTGAGCCATCTAGCCACCCCCTAGGTGCTTAAATGATGCTCATTGAATGGATATTGAATGAGTTAACAAAGAATAATAATCATTTACGAGTATATTTTATTATATAATTATTATTAAATTTAAGTTTATTATTAAATATATTGTGTAATTATTTGTACATTTTGTTTTTATTCTTATTAGAGTGATAGGTATTGTTGTTAAGGAATAAAAATGAGAATAAAGTAAAACATGATAATAACTCGCATATAACACTTTTAAGGTTACAAAATGCTTTTACAAATATTGTCTCATTTGTGATCCTCACAATAAACCTGTGAGGTAGGAAGGGGAAAAAAAAGGAGGAAAACAGGCATTTAGTAAACACCTACTACGTCCCAGGCACTTTACAAATATCTCATTTGATCCTCGAGGCGCCCCTAGGAGGGGAGGTGCTATTATAATTTCTATTTTACAGATCAGGAGACAGTTAAAAGCTAAGTGATTTGCTCAGAGTTACACAGCTGGTGAAGTGTCCGATGCAGAATTTGAATTCAGGTCTTTCTGACTCCAAGTCTAGCATTTTCTCCACTGTGTCATCCAGCTATGAGGAGAGAGAGCTCAGACTGAGAGCATGATGGTAGTGAGGCACACCTGTGACCAGAAGGCAAACTCCTAACTCCTAGTTACTCAAGGGCTTGTTCTGTGAAGTTTGGATTCAGCCAATGGCCCACACTTGAGGACCTAGAGGGCCACCTGTGGCCTCGAGGTTCAAGGTTTCCCACTCCCAACCAGAAGAAGTAAAATTTTCCCTAAGCAACGGAGATCATAAGGTTCAGATCTGAAAGTCGATGAATCACATCAAAAAGCATTTAATGAGCACCTACTAAGTGCCGGGCATCTGGTGCTAAGCTCTGAAGTTACAAATAAAGGCAAAAGTCAGGCCCTACCCTCCAGGAACTGCAGGTCTAACAGGGGAGACACCATATAGACAAGTTCACAAGCACTTATTAAGCACCTACTATGTACCAGGCACTGTGCTAAGGCTTGGGGGTACAAAGGAAGTCAAAGGATAGGCCCTGCCTTCAAGGAGCTTACAGTCTAATAGGAGGAGATTTATGTAGATAGATAGATAGATAGATAGATAGATAGATAGATAGATAGATAGATAGATAGATAGACAGACAGATAGATTAGATAGATTAGATAGATAGACAGACAGACACAGATATAGATGGAGGGAGGAAGAAAGATAGATAGGCAGACTAGATAGATAGATGGATAGCTAGGATAGATGGATGGGTGGATGGATGAACAGACAGACAGACAGAGATAGACAGAGAGACTGATAGAAGATATAGTTGGATTAATTGGAGATTTCCAATTTATTGGAGACTTCCCAGAGGAAAGGCATTAAGATTAAGGAAGACTGGAAAAGGCCTTTTGCAGATGGTGGGATTTGAGCTGAGATTTGAAGGACACAAGAGAAGCCAGGAGGCCGCAATGGGGAGAGACAGAGTCCTAGGCATGGGGGGTTAGGGGGGGAGGACAGCTGGAGGAAATGCTTAGAGTTGGGGGATGGGAGTGTCTTGTTTGAGGAACAGCTGAGGGGCCAATGTCACTGGATCTCACAGGATGTCCAGAGGAATAAGATGTATGAAGGGGCCAGGCTATGAGGAAAAAAAAGAAATTAGATTATTTCCTTGCTCAAGGAACAACAAAGAAGGGGCTTTAGATGGCATCTCATCCAATCCCCTTTATCTTAATGGTAGAAAAATCCAAGGCCCAGAGAGTTGGGTTCTAAGCCAGGCCCTCTGACTCCAAATGCAGGGTGTTTTCTACCCAGCCAGGTCATCCTATAGGCGCGGAAGCTCCAGAGGAGAACAGTGTTTGGCAGGGCCAGGGCTGGCCTGCTAAACTTGGATCTGAAACAGCTGCACCAGCTGTACCCAAAGTCAGCAGGTTGGCCCGGAGTAGAAACTGGCCCAGTTGCCAAGCAGGCTCTGGGAGGGCACCCCAGAACTCAGCCCTGGGAGAAATTGAGCTCTTTATCTTGGGAGATAATCTTTCTGAGGAGGGCTCCATGAGCCTTTCTTCACGATGCATTCCTTTGGACATGGGAACAGTTTTAGAAACAGACTCGGGCAAACCTTGGAGGCCATCTGTGACTGTGCAGTTTCCCCGCTGACTGACTTAGAAGGGGCCCGCCTGGGGAGGGCTGTAGTGAAGTCCTTGTTTCTTGTGTTCCCATCCGGCCTTGCTTTTCTGGCAAGCTCAACCCCTCCAGCTGCCTTTTGAAATGTTGTTGTTCCTGCCTGTGGTGACTTCTCTCTCCTCCCGGCTCCTGGATCTCTCATATTCTGTAGCTCATGGTTTTGACGTTTCCATATGTATTGTCTTACATTTGTCTGTATTTCTTCTTGGGGTACCCCTGTGAGCCTGCACTCACACTGGCACGTTGGGTCTCACTACTACTCCCTACCTAGAGTGGTCAGTTATCTAGGGTTATCCATGAGGGGCCGTGTAGAATTCTAGCATTATTGCTTACAAGCCCCCACCTGTGTGTGCCCCCGCACACATACACACATCCGTCAGGCTTCAACTAACTTTTAGAAAAGGGTACGTACTAAATGTGAATAAAAGACACAGTAAGAACAAAGTCTAGGTCAGGACACGTTCTCCTACAAATACACAAAGGTCCACAAGCTCCAGCTTTGGTCATGATGAATAATGCACAAGCGTGGCTAAATTCACAACTTTTACAACGAACTCACAACTACTTCTTACTGGAAATCATTTCTTGAATTCATACTATTCATACTTTTTGAAGCTGCCTGCCCTTTTGTATCTGTTTCTGAGGGTGTTTGTCACATCTGTTTGTCCCTAGAACATCTTTGCTCCTGGCTGGATGAGTTACCTGTCGGTCACCTCTCTGGCAACCTGGTCAATGGGAAAGGGGAGGAGAGAGAGAAACCTTTCCTTTCCCATCTCGCCAAGACTATTTCCCTTTCAGGGGCTTGGCTTTTCATTTTGAACTGAAATCCTATACCTGGAGGTCTCCTGCCGCTAGAGAGGCCTACCAATGAATGGGCTTTTATTTTTATACGCGGGTCCGGAGGTCGATCATAGTATATTTCCAGTGTGGTATCATTTATCTCAGTGTATTATAATTCTCTCAAATGGGTTAAAAGATGGAGTCACACCTAGTTTTATTTACTATTTTTATATGATTATATTATTGTTAGCTTATATTTATTTGGATGCTTTCAATAGATTGATCTGGTAATGATATCTGAGCCTTTCACTTGGTGGAAGGAAGGGAGGGGTGGAACCCCAACCTTCACCTTGTTCTCTGCTTGTTTTCTCAAGAGTTTTTCTCTCCTTTACAACCTGATTGTAAAATCCTTGAAGGCAGGGTTAATCTGGGTCATCTTGACCAGATTAAACATCCTTTGATTATGGCTTACTATGAGCCTGTGGCTAGACAAAGAGCTAGTTGTAATATTGGGAATAGTACCGCATTTAAAGTGTAAGGACTTGAGTTCAAATCCTGTTTCCACTATTTAATATGTATGAAGCTCTAGGATATATCAGCTCGCTTCTCTCCTCTTGTCTCAATTCTGTAAATCCAGGGGGCTGGCATAAGGAGGGCAGCCATTAAAATGGCATTAGTGATCTGGTCCAACCCTTCAGAAAGTCATTTTGAAATTATGCTTAAAAAGAAAAGTCAGCAAAATGGTCATATCTTGTGCCCCAGAGGACCTCCTGCCTGGAATTCTCTCACTCCCCTTCTCCTCTTCCTGGATTCCAAGGCTTTCTTAAAAGACTCAGCTCAGATTCTACCTTTCCCACCCACCAGCACTGCTGGTTAGGGTCTCCTCTATGTATGGCATGTATCCTGTATATACAATATTTTACATGCCATCCCCCCCTTTCCAAGGAGGACACCTCACTTTCTTTGTAACAGTTAGACGTGACTGGTAAAAAAAGGACTGAGTAGACATTTCTGTATCCCTTAAAAATTTGCTTCTGGTCAGATACACATGGCCTGTGTCACCCTGGGCAAATCACTTTATCCCTTTATTGGTGACTCAGTCCGTGACTTGTCCCCAGTTCAGGACAGGTTAGTGTCGGGGGAGGGAGGAAGGTGGTGGGAGGAAGTGTCCTTTGTGCTCGGATGGGAAATTTTTTTTGTGTTAAATTTAAAACTGTCTATAAATATATTATTTCAGCTCTAAATCTATGACTCAAAGGAGAGTCAGGTTCAAACCTCAACCTCCATGTATTCCTTGGGACTCTATTTCCCCACTTGTAAAAAGGCAGCCTATGTGGTGCCTCCAGCCTTCAGAACTAAAACCCCATGTGTCTGTCAGAGGTTCTAAGGCCCCCTCCTCCCCCTTTGGGCTTTTCATCTAGCTAACCCCTGATTTGGAGGGCTGCCCCTCCCCGTATTCTCCCAACCAAACTGCATACTTTTTTTTAAAGGAAAAAAAGGGGGCTAAAGTCCTTGGGTTTCACTTCTCCTTGGCATTTAGCCTACAGACATTGCCACAGCTACCACCCAAGGCACAGTTCCCAGGCTGCTGGCCTTCTACCCACCAGAGGAGGGGACAAAGACAGAAAGACCTCAGTGAGGGAATGATTTTTAAAAGAAAAACAAGCAGACTGAATTTGGGAGGTCATGCCTTATTGAAGGCCAATTTCCCCAAATTTCCTTCTGCTTTCTCTTCCCTCCCTATGGAATGGATGCCCCCTCACTGATTTTGTCTTTGTATTCCACTAATAGGCGTTTAATAAAGGTTGGCTAGCCTTCAGCCTTAAGAGTTAGAACCCCTCCCTGAAAACCTTTCCCTCCTTGCCCAACTCCAATCCAAATGCACTCATTTTTGGGGTGCCGGAAGGGGCCGTGGCCTGAGCCCTGGGCTGCACTTGCAGACCTTTGGGTGTGGGGAGGGGTCTGATCACTCTCCTGGGAATGTACTGCTCCTGCAGAAGGCTTTGGGCCCTGAGAAACCCCTGGAAAAATCAAAGCAGAGAAAGGGAGGTCTTGTATTTTTTGCACAAGATTGCTTGGGAAGCTAGAGGCGGGGGAGTGTTTCAATCCTGGACCAGACAGCTTGTTACAACTGTATCATCTCTTGCCTGTCCCTGGGAGAGCTTGAGGGTTAGAGTTCAAGGCGGTCTTTCCTAGGCCGGCATGGGGGATGGACCGGGGCTGGCAGAGATTAGAAATCAGAGCCTTTGCCCAAGTGTTCCCCAGGCTGGGAACTCTTCTGCCTTTAAGCCTAGAAAAAGCACAAAAGTTCATCGGGTCATAGCCCATCCCCACATTTTACAAATTTTACAAATGGTGAAACTGAGTCTCAGAGAAAGGATAGGATTATAGATTTAGCTTAGAAAGGAATCCTAGTGGTGCCTGGCACATAGGAGGTGGCTTAATAAACCTAGGTATTTCTGTCACCAAGGAAGTATAGTTGTGTGCGTGTGTGTGTGTGTGTGTGTGTGTGTTTGTGTGTGTGTGTGTGTTTTGGGATGGGACTCAGAATCAGGAAAAACTAAGGCTGAATCCCCGTTCTGAGTCTCAACATGTGACTGTGGGTCCATAGGTGAAGCCCATGGTCCGCTTTTGGGAATCATGATTTTATTATTAAATTTAGACATTATGTCATTTGAATCTCCCTAGAGACACAGATGGGGGTGGCAAAGTCCCCTCTCATCTGTGAAGGCTTATACTGCCCCCACATTGCGGGGCTTCGAGGGCTGCCCTTTGAGTCCAAACTTCACAGACCAAATCCCCTAAATAAAAAGATTTGTTTTGAAAAAACTTGGACTCAGTCAAAAGGCTGCACCTGAGGACCTCTAAGGTCTCATATAATCTTGAGGCTGCAGGTTCCCCAGCCCTGTGCTAGGTCAATACAGTCTGTCCATCATTCAACTCAACAAATATAGATTAAGAAGCTTTTTTTTAAATGAGTGCACCCCTGGATTGCTGAATCACTTTCCCAGCTCCGAATCCTCAGGCTAGTTCTCTTCCTCCCATGAATTAGTCTGCTTTCGGCCCCTCTGGCTGCTCCCTGCATAGAGAGAGCCCTGGGGTTGGCCTTCCCAAAGAGACCTGGAGAGTTGGGTAAAACCTGGCCCGCCAAGGTATAGGGAAGAGCACTTGGAGAGGCTTGAACCAGACTGCCCATGCCTCAGCTAGTCTTAAGGACCTTGTTGGGCTCAGCGGATTTGGGCTTAGGGAAATCCTGGGTGCAGATCCACCTCAGGCACCAGCTTGACGTGGGACTCAGGCTCAGTAATGTAACCTGGAGGCCTTAGTTCCCTTATCTGTGAAAAAAAAAAAAGTGGGGGAAACGAGTGATTTCAAATGAGTTAATGTATGTAAATTGGCTTGCAAATCTTAAAGCTCTCTGCATAAATGAGAGTTTTTTATTAGTATCTACTCTCGAACTCCTTGCAATTTAGTTACTGAGGAATAACTTAATTCCTTTGGGTTTTGAAGCCTTACGCTCTTCGAGGGTCCCCTATTGAAATGCAGATCCTCTGGGAGGGCTAACACTTTACACAATCCACAGCTAATGCCTCTGGGGGGATTATGATACCTCTCGGGATTGGGGGAGGGAGGAACGCCGGGGCCAGGAGCTGGGGAGGGTCTTGGAGACCCACGACTCCACTGTTTTGCTACCTGCTCCCGCTGTCCCCCTGAGGACCTGGGAAGGAGATTGGTCTGGGAGGCACCTCCCCCGCCCAACACACACCTTTTTTGTTTTGTTTTGTGGAAAGGATGCTGGAGGTTGGCCAATGGGGTAGGGAAGGGGGAGGAAAGGGGAGCTGCCCTGGGCTTGAAGAATCCCACTTTCACTGATGGACTTGCCCAAGGCCCTGTAGTACAGTGGGTAGCGTGGGTCAGGAACATGACCCTGTTTTTGTTTTTTGCGATAATACAACAAACAGATTCAAATGACATAATGTCTAAAAAAATCCACTTTAAAATTGTCTGAGATTATTATTCAGCAGCAAGCTATCAGGTACCTATTATGTGCCAAGCACTAGGCCTTCTGTATCTGATGGTCTGTTGTTGAGTTTTCAGTTGTGCCTGACTTTGTGACCCCGTTTGGGGTTTTCTTGGCAGAGATACTGGAGTGGTTTGGCACTTTTTAAAATCTAATTCATTTTACATATGAAGAAACAGAGGCAAACAGGGTAAAATGACTTGCCCAGGGTCATACAGCCAGTAAGTGTCTGAGGTCAAATTTGAACTCAGATACTCCTGACACCAGGGGCTGGCACTCTCTTCTCTGTGCTACCTACTGCTCTATCTATTGCGTATACTGAGACACAAAGGAACATACATCCCTGCCCTCCAAGGAGTGTACTTTCTAGGACGAAGTCCTCCCAATTCCAAATCCAGCTCTCCTTTTTCTTGGGGGGAGGGGAAGGGGGGACAGAGGGGATGTCTGAAATGGGTTGGCTTGAAGCCTATGGTCTTTGGTCCAAGAGCAGTCAGCCTGCACTCATACTCTCTGTCTCTGTTTGCACATGGGATTTCCTGTGGCCTTTCTCAGCCAATGCCTTTGTTTTCTAGGTTTATTTGTTTGCTCTGTTTTAGGAGGGTGCGAGGTGTCCAAGGTCAGGTCTTGCCACACCTTCTGCTCATGTAGGCATCTGAAGTAGAATTTGACAGCGGGTCTTCCTGACTCTTAGTTCAACCAGTCAGTCGGTAAGCAAGCAGTGATTGGTCAGTCACTTTGTGCTAGGCTTGGAGCTTGGGACACACAGAAATAATAATAAAAAAAAAGAAACTCCCAAACAAATAGCCAGCCAAAAGTCCCTGCCCTCAAGGGGCTCACAGTCTAACAAGGGAGACAACATGCAAACAGCTAGGTACAAACAAGCTATATTTAGGATAAATTAAAGATAATCAACAGAGGGAAGTCTGGGTTGCTTCCTTATGTATTCAGTAGTCCCTCCATAAATATCTGAAGACTGTATTGTGCTTGGTCTTTGAGTCAAGAATTTCTGCATATCAGAAGACCAGAGATGACCAGCTGGAAGGAAGTTTTGGGATTAATTCCCTCCCCATGCCACCCCCCCATTTCTGGTAGGTAGAAGCTGGCATTGAGAAATGAGCTATCTTCCCCGCCCCCCCCCCCCCATTTTCAATTGAGGTCCTCTGACCACCTCTAATTCTCTTGCCAAGCTTTCTGCCGGGTGACACCCAGATGGGAACTTTCATGTCAGATGGTTGCATGAGGCTTCCAGTCCTTCCTGAATCCAATCTTGGTGACCCTGGTTGAGTCTCTTACCCTCTGGGGAAGGGTTTCCTCCATTACAAAATAAGGGGGTTGGACTAGATGGTCTTTGAGGTTCCTTCTAGCTCTGTTTATGATCCTACATTAGGAACTACTGAGGCCCAGAGAAGTGAAATTAATTTCTCAGACGGTCTCTTGGCTACCAAGCGACTGAAGCAAAATTAGAACTCAGAACTCAAGCATGCCTTGACCCCGAAGTCCAGAGTTCTATCTACTCATGTGAAGTGAGGAGGAGTAGGCCTAGATAAACTCTGAGGTCTCTGTCTGTGATCTTATGACCTGTGATCACCAGTAGTCCTCTGCTCTGTCCTTGTGGCATGGAGGGGATCCTCAGGGTGTCCGAATTGACGTCCTTCGGAGAATCAGCTCTGCTTGGGCTTGCCAGTTTGGAATGGGCTTAAGGATTGACCTGCTTTGGAAGATCAGCGTAGGGGAAGATTTAGCTAACTTTGGAGAGACCTAAGCCTTGGTACCAGGTGATGAATTTCTTTTTTCTTTCCTCATGCTAGCAAATGGTAAGGGCATTAGCATAAGGTCTGCAAATAGGGGCCCAGATCCCACCTGCCTGGAGGGGAGGGCTCATCTTGAGTTATTTTGTGTGACCTTGGGCCAGCTCTGGGGCTCTCTGCCAGCTCTGAATCTATATTCTTCTCATCTGTTTACACCTTGCCTTGTATCCTTCTAAAAGACCAGCCCCTTTGGACAGTGTGGTGTAGGGGATAGAATTCAGGTCCCTGAATCTGGAAGACTTAGGTTGAAACATCAATGTGACCCTGGTTGAATTACCCAACCTATGGCTTCTTTCAAGGCTCACTTCAAATCCCACTTTCTGTAGGGGGGTGTCTTTCTGACCCCCAACCCTCACATCTTCCCCCATTACCTCCTCTCGGGTCTGGAACATATCTAATATGGACCTAATGATTTTTCCAGTTTGTCTTCCTCATTAGAGTATGAACCCCTTTTGGGGAGGGACTTTTTGCAGAGCCTTATTCACCTGCTTTGTAAATCACTCAGTAAGCATTTATTAAAAGCACCTACCTACTACATGTCAGGACCTGGGCTAATCCATGGGAATAGAAAGGAAGTAAAAAAGTAGCCCCTGCCCCTGAGAAGCTCACAATCTAATGGAAGGTTCTTAACTACTGAATACTAATCATTACTAATAATTTAGTACTAAAATTAGTACTAATCAGTACTAATTTTTGTTGTAGCTCTCCCCCCTTAGCAATTAGTTGATCACCCAACGGGTCCATTATTAAACCAACATTATTAAATGCCTACTATGGGGCTGGCCCAGGTAACAGCATCGGTTCCCCTAGTCCCCTGTAATCTTTTCTCTCTCCTCACCCCCTCATGAAGTGCTGAGTGAAGGGGTCCCTCCATCCTTACCCAAAACAAAACTGAAAAACAGGAATAAAAGGCATTATTATATTAAACTTCTACTTTTAGCCAGCTAGGGAGGTGCAGTGGTCCAGGCTGGTCTCCCCTTAGCACAACTAACTGGCAGCTCTTCTCTCTCCCTATTCCTCACCCCTTTTTCTAGTGTTTTTCAGATTTTTGGCTGATGGCTTAAGCTGAGTCTGCAAGGAAGTAATGCCAAAAAAAAAAAAAAAAGACATTAAAAAAGTTGGAACTGAAAAAAAAAGCCAATCTCACTTCTCCAACATCTTATAGAAAAAGAGATAGCAAAATAGGCCAGAAAGCTTAAAGCTGGGTCTTGCTTATTTAAAGGTAAAAGTGAGCATGAGGGAGAAAGAGAATTTTCTTTTTTGAGGAAATCTTGGGAGGGGGGAGATAAGGACATAACTATAACCTCCCCCTCCATAGCTGAAGGTAGGCAGTTAGCACACCTACCAACCTGCCACAAAGAGCAGCCCAGTCCAGAGTGTGTGTGTGTGTGTGTGTGTGTGTGTGTGTGTGTGTGTTTGGGGGGGGTGCACAGTTCTTGCAGCACTGGGTCTCTAGCTCATCTACCCCTCTGTGGTTATAATTTGATAGCTGAAATGGGATAACAGGAAAGTATCTCTGGTGGGATGGGGAAAGAAGGGCAACAGACCAGGGTCTGGCTGACCTACTGTGGAGGGCCTTTCCTGCAGAAAAAAACAGAGAAGAGAAGGGGGAGAGGGGGAGAGAGAGTAAAGGAAAGAGGAGAGGGAAGATGGGAAAAGAGGAAAAAAGGAGGGGGAAGAAGGTAAAGGAAGAGTGAAGGAGAAAGAAGAGTGAAAGGGAGAGGAGAGGAGAGACACAGATGGAGGAAGAGAGAAAAAGAAGTAAGCATATTATGGGGGGTGGGTGCAAGGGTTGGGGACAGTCCTGCTTGACATGTTCAGGGCCTCTTGCACACTCTGGGTTCAGTGTTTCTGGAAAACATGACAATTCAATAGACAAGGTCAGGGGACCCCTTAACAG